>JACBWV010000610.1:69272985-69352985 GCA_013435795.1 Chlamydomonas sp. ICE-L
GCCCACCACTACTCCAACCCTTTTCACTGTTTTTCTTTCCGGCTACTAGCAGCAGTTTCTAGGCAGCCCCCTGAGCTAGCCACTGGGCTAAGCCCCAAGCTTTCGACAGTTCTGGACAGCAGATTCCGTCACCTTCAGACACAGTAGCTTGCATTAGCTTTGGCTGAATAGCCAGGCAGGGGAGCTGCCTACAAGCTGCTGTGTTCAGCTAAAAAGAAACGCACTGAACCTTTTCCTTGTCCTTGTCGATCCTCAGGTCGAGGCCAAAGGCAAGGAGATCAACACCGAAACCCATCTGAAAGCCTTGACCGAGAGAGAGGCAGGCCGCCTGAAGAAGGACATTAACAAGATGACCTCAGAGCGCGGGGAGCTGCAAGAAAAGACCAACTCCCTCCAGAATCAGATATATAAGGGGAACGAGAAGATGGACCAATTCAAGCTGTTGATGAATTGGAACCAGGAGGAGTTGGAACAGTGGGCCCTGGCAGAGCGACAGAAGGAGGAGGATAACTCCGCTTTGGAGAAGTACCGCCACCAGGTATGTGTGTATGTATGAAGTAGTACCGCCACCAGGTATGTATGTATGTATGAAGTAGTACGGTACCAGGTATGTATGTATGTATGAAGTAGTACGGTACCAGGTATGTATGTATGTATAAAGTAGTACGGTACTAGGTATGTATGTATGTATGAAGTAGTACGGTACCAGGTATGTATGTATGTATGAAGTAGTACGGTACCAGGTATGTATGTATGTGTGCATGTATGTATGTGTGTATGTTGTTAGGAAAGGTCTTATCAACAGGAGCACTGTAGGATTCACTAATTTTTATTGGGCTCATGTTTCGCTGCTCACTGTGTATTGTTTTGACCTTTCAAATGGGCAAATTAATGTTGTTACAGTCCAGGGGTAGACCAAATATGCTTAAGGGACCTGCCCAACCAGGGTACTACTCCTTGCCATATTGGTCACCGCTTAGAGCGCACAAATGTCTAATTGGTCTGCGCTTTTTAGTGCAGAAAGCGCAAAAACTGCGCGCTTTGAAAGGGGGTTGATAAACTGTGCGAAACGCGCAGAGGGGCTCAAAAAGGCAGCGCGGCACCGCGCTGCCGAGCAGGCGTTAGTAGTACCTGTGCCCAAACCATTGTTAAGGGAGGGGCTTGTCCGAACAGAATAAAGCACCGATGAATGAGATCATCATCATATCAGTCCTCTCAGACACCATCATCATCATCATCAGGAATGCTATCACATCATCTCGATCATATTCATCATGTTAATCAGCATCATCACACCATATCACCATAATAACCATCATCATCATCCACCACTCACTACAATATCATCTCATCATCGATCATAAAGCCATCACCGTGCAATCATCAGTCATCATTCATCATCATCATCATCATCATCCAAAATTCAAATACATCAATCATTCATTAAGTCACCGATCACCATCATCATCATCATATCATCATCATCCATATCATCATACCATCATCATCATCATAATCAGCATGCCATCATCATATCATCATCAGTCATCATTCAGTCATCATCATCATAACACATGATACGTTCAATACCGCCCCAAGTATGATCATGCTGAAGGTGTGCAGATGGTGCTAAAGACACCACCAAATAACACCAACCAACACCAACTCAAAGCCACCAACCCACCAACCCATAATCATGCATGCAGCACTACCACTCAAAAGTAAAACCAACAAACAAATAATCATTCATCATCATCCCCAACCACCCATCGATCGTGCAATACCTGCCCCCAGGATGCATCAAGGTGAGGAAGATGCAGATGAGGGATTAGAGACACCACTCACATCCATTCACCAACACCACCAACCATCATCACACCCCAACACCAACCAACTAATCACCAACACCAACACCACAACACGCATCATGCAGCTGCCTCACGATCTTTCCAATAAGCACCAGGATGCATCCAAGGTGAAGGAGCTGCAGCTGGTGCTAGAAAAGATGAGCAAGGCAGTAGTAGATAAGAAGGGCGAGTTGGAGGGTGAGGTTGCGGAGACCCAAGCAGCACAGATTCAGCTTGATAAGGCTGCTGAGGATTTCCGTAAGCTCCATGCTGAGCGCCAGGACCTGATCAGGCAGTGGGATGACGCCATGGAGGCTATGCAGAACAGGGATGCCGCTATCGGGATGGCGAGTGAGCAGTTTGCGGAGAAGAAGATGGAGCTGCGGGAGCTGAAGGCCGAGCTCGATGCGCAGGTGTGTTTGTGAGTGTGTGTGTGTGTGTGCAAAACAGTGTGTTTTTGTGTTTGGGAGTGTGTGAGTGTGTGTGTGTGTGCATGCAAAGTAGAGATGCTGCCATGGGGGTAGTAGTGAGCAGGTGCGGAGAAGAAAGAAGAAGAGGAGCTGCGGGAGTGAAGGCGAGGTCGAATGGAGGTGTGTTTGTGAGTGTGTGGTGTGCCAAAACGTGTGTTGTGTGTTTTGGGTCTGTGGAGGTGGTTGTGAGGTGTGTGTGGGTGTGCATGCAGTGAGATGATGCCATAAGGGGGTGGTAGTAGGGAGCAGTTTGCGGAGAAGAGATGGAGCAGCTGCGGGAAGTGAAGGCCGAAGCTGATGCGAGGGGTTGGTGTGAGTGTGTGTGTGGGCCTGCAGGTAGCGATGTGCCATGGGGGTAGCTAGTGAGCAGTTTGCGGAAGAAGGAAGATGAAGATGGAGCTGCGGTGAGCTGAGGCCGAAGCCGTAGCGCAGGGTGTTGGAGTGGGGTGGGGGCATGCAAGGTGAGATGCGACAGGGGGTGGTGTAGCGAGTGAGAGTTGAGGAGAATGAAGAGGAGCTGGGGAGTGAAGGCGGAGCTCGAGCTCGACTGCGCGAGTGTCAGTGGGGTCATTGCTGTCGGTATGTGTGGGTCTTACTGTGATGGTATATGTGTGTGTGTGTGCATGCAAAACAGGGATGCCAGGCCAGTGGGGCGCGGGAGTTATAAAGGTTGACCCAGCAGCCGCTGGACGCAGGTATAGTCCGGGTTATAAAGTGACGCCGTAGGGCGAACCCGGGACAGAGGGAAAGGAAAGAACGATGGAGCGGCGGCGTGGACCCCAGGGCGACGGAGCACCTCAAACGGCTTGAAAGTCGTATTTATGTATGTTTGCTGTTCGAGCAGGTGGTATGTAGATCCCCACCACTAAAAAGTCCCTTCGTAATCACTGCCCGGAAGGAGAAAAGATTAGTAATATTCCGCTGAGGTGGAATATAATACCCTACTCCAGTCTCAAAAACACACATCACAGCGCTCAACACTCATACAAATAACCGCTCGCCTTGTAACAGTGCACGCTTTTCTCGAGACTGGATAGGGGAGTGTTTGCACAAATATATCTGAACAAAAAATGAAGAGTTACGATAGATCCAGACGCGCGAGGGGGGGGACCGGAGAGAAAGTTGGCTGCAAGCATCGAGAATCGCCTAAATCCAGCCGAGCAAAAATGGGAAGGAGGACCGCCATCCTTTCCGAGTTCAGCAGCCAAGTCGAAACCATCAAAAACACTCTCTCCAAGGCAGCGGGAGAACTCTCACAGCGCACTGCAGAGTCTTCAGAGGCCCGCTTCCAGCTGGACGCTAAGAGAAAACGGCTCGACGCCGCTCGTAAGAAGCACGCCGTGATGAAGCGAAAACTGGAAACTGAGTTCCAGTCCCTTGACTCGCTTGAAGAGAAGGTAGCGCAGCTGGAGTCGATCCGCGTAGCAGAGGAGGCCGCACTGAAGCAGGCGCAGCAAGAGACAGACCAGCACAAGAAGGAGCAGTTCAAGCGCTCGCAGAAGCTGTTTGCTCTGCGGGAGACCGAGCGCGACCTCATCTCAGAGATCAGCGGGGGTCAGGGCCAGAATAAGAATCTGGCTTCTCGCATTAGTACCCTGGACGAACAGGTTGTGCGACAGAAGGAGCTGCTGTACAACGTCGAGTTCCAGCTTCAGCAGATGGAGCGCAAGGTGTGTTTTTCACTGTTTTCTACTATTTTTGACTGTTTGTGTTTCACTGTTTGTGTGTGGTTGTGCGACAGAAAGAGCTACTCTACAACGTCGAGTTCCAGCTTCAGCAGATGGAGCGCAAGGTGTGTTTTTCACTGTTTTCTACTATTTTCAACTGTTTGTGTTACACTGTTAGTGTGTGGTTGTGCGACAGAAGGAGCTGCTGTACAACGTCGAGTTCCAGCCTTCAATGCGAGAGGGCGCAACAGGTGTGTTTTCGCCCCCACTTGTTTTCCATGGTTTGCTTTTGTACCTGTGTAATGCTATGTATTTTTAAGGGTGGGGGGGGGTCCGAAGCAATAGGTGAAGGATTCGAGAACGGATGAAAATATACGGTAATGAAGGAGAGGCCACCCGCATGTACAGATGGAGTTCGCAATGGGGTGTTGTCCTCCACAATGGGTCTGAAAACACAAATAGAACATAACATGACGCACAAACCTTTCCCCCAACACCCCCTTCCCCCAACGCCCCCTACTCCAACCCCTCCTCCCTCAACAACTCCCACCTCAGCCACCCACCCAAATCCCCCTTCCCCAACGACCCTCAACTTCCCAACACCCTGCTTCCTTAACAAGTCCTCCCCCAACAACTCCCCACCTCACCAACCCACCCACCCACCCAAAGCCCCCTTCCCCCAACCCCCTCCCCAAACACCTCCCACATCACCCACCCACCCAACACCCCTCCCCCAACAACACCCCTCCCCAAACACCTTCCACCTCAACCACCCACCCACCCAACACCCCCACCCCCAACAGGTGCTACGCGCCGGCGGAGTTCGATCAGAAGAAGAGACTCGTGTGCTGAACGCTCGTATCGAGAAGCTCACCATTGTGCTTGAAGGCGTGAATGCTGAGAATGCCATGCTGCTAGAGCAAGTCAAGAGGTCTGAGGATGATCTCCTGAAAGCTCGCCGGTTCAACACTGGGCTCAAAACTGACAAGGTGGGTGGTGGTGGATGGTGGAGGTGGTGTGTGTGTGTATGAGGGGGGGGGGGGGGGGGGGGGGGGGGATAGTGGGTGGTGTAGGGTGAATGCCGAGAATGCCATGCTGCTGGAGCAAGTCAAGAGGTCTGAGGATGATCTGAAAGCTCGCCGATTCAACACTGGGCTGAAGACTGACAAGGTGGGTGGGTGGTGGATGGTGGAGGTGGTGTGTGTGTGGGGGGGGGGGGGGGGGTTGAGTGGGGGGGGGATAGTGGGGGGTGTAAGGTGTGGTGGTGGTGGGGGGCAATGGATGAGTGGGGGGGGATAGTGGGGGGGTGTAGGGTGAATGCCGAGAATGCCATGTTGCTGGAATATGTCAAGGGGTCTGAGGATGATCTCTTAAAAGCTCGCCGATTCAACACTGGGCTGAAGACTGACAAGGTGGTGGTGGTGGAGGTTGTGGTGGGTGGGTGGGTGAGTGGGGGGGGATAGTGGGTGGTGGTGGTGGGGGGGCAACAGGTGAGTTGGGGTGGATATTGAGTGGTGGTTGGTGAATGCTGAGAATGCCATGCTGCTAGAGCAAGTCAAGAGGTCTGAGGATGATCTGAAAGCTCGCCGATTCAACACTGGGCTGAAGACTGACAAGGTGGGTGGTGGTGGATGGTGGAGGTGGTGTGTGTGTGGGGGGGGGGGGGGGGGGGGGGGGGGGGGGGCAATGGATGAGTGGGGGGGGATAGTGGGGGGTGTAGGGTGAATGCCGAGAATGCCATGTTGCTGGAATATGTCAAGGGGTCTGAGGATGATCTCTTAAAAGCTCGCCGATTCAACACTGGGCTGAAGACTGACAATGTCGGTGGTGGTGGAGGTTGTGGGTGGGTGGGGTGGGTGAGTGGGGGGGATAGTGGGTGGTGGTGGTGGGGGGGCAACAGGTGAGTTGGGGTGGATATTGGGTGGTGGTTGGTGAATGCTGAGAATGCCATGCTGCTAGAGCAAGTCAAGAGGTCTAAGGATGATCACCTGAAAGCTCGCCGATTCAACACTGGGCTCAAGACTGACAAGGTGGGTGGTGTAGTGTGTGGTGTGTGTGTGAGGGGGGGGGGGGGGGGGGGGGGGAGGGCTAATGGGTCCTGAGTTGGGGGTGGATAGTGGAGGTGGTGTAGGGGGCGGCTGGGGGGTGATCGCGGGCTGGTGTAGGCGTAGTGAGGGGGGTGGGGGGGGGGTGGGGGGTGGGGGGATGAATTAAGTTTCTGGTGGATGCTGATTTGGTTGAGATGGCTTCATCGGTGGGCCTATGCTATAATTCTTTGTAAATGTTTTTGATTAGCTGACTGATTTGTATTGTTGCCTAATGGAGTAATCTTGTTTATGTTTACTGTGCTGGTCAACGCACACACTCTTACAGACACACACACTCACACATACACACTTTCATACACACACACTCACACACACACTCTTACACATGCACACACTCTCACACACTACCACAACTTCTCCCGACACCACACTCACCACATACACACTTTCATACACACACACTCACACACACACTCTTACACATGCACACACTCTCACACACACACACTCTCACAGACACACACACTCACACATACACACTTTCATACACACACACTCACACACACACTCTTACACATGCACACACTCTCTCACACACACTCTCACAGACACACACTCTCACACATACACACTTTCATACACACACACTCACACGCACACACTCTTACACATGCACACACTCTCACACACACACACTCTCACAGACACACACACTCACACATACACACTTTCATACACACACACTCACAACTCCACACTCTTACACATGCACACACTCTCTCACACACACTCTCACAGACACACACACTCACACATACACACTTTCATACACACACACTCACACGCACACACACTCTTACACATGCACACACTCTCACACACACACACTCTCACAGACACACACACTCACACATACACACTTTCATACACACACACTCACACACACACACACTCACACACACACTCTTACACGTGCACACACTCTCACACACACACACTCTCACAGACACACACACACACATACACACTTTCATACACACACACTCACACACACTCTTACACATGCACACACTCTCACACACACACACTCTTACAGACACACACACTCACACATACACACTTTCATACACACACACTCACACACACACTCTTACACATGCACACACTCTCACACACACACACTCTTACAGACACACACACTCACACATACACACTTTCATACACACGCACACACACTCACACACACACGCACACTCTCACACACACTCTTACGCACACACTCTCTGTCTCTCTCACACACACACACACACGCACACAATCTCTCACACACACTAATGCACACACTCACACACTTACTCACATACACACTCACGATCATGCTACCCCCCCCCCCACCCCCACCCCCACCCCAACCCTCCCCAACCCTCCCAACCCTCCCCATACACACACGCACTCACGCACAAATCCGATCTCCCCACCCCGCAGGAAAAGTTAGACGGCACCAGCAGCACCATCAAGCTCGAAAACGAGATGATCAACCGCCAGGTGCGTACAGCTGTGGAAAGCAAGGAGAAAGCTCTCGTGGACCACGACATTCTTAAGCTGGAGGTCAGACGGCTGAGAGACATTCTGTCCATGCACGCCGACGAGGTGTTCTCTCTGGAAAATCGCAAGTACCAGTTGAGAATGAGCATGGAGGAGCGCAAGCAAGAGATTGAGATCCACAGGTAAGGGTGTGCGAGAGTGAGTATGTGTCAGCGTGAACTACTAGGACACGAGTACCTTATTGGTATCTGATCAGATGCCAATGATGCACTCGTGCCCTAGTAGTTCACGCTGACAGTATGTGTGAGAGTGAGTGTGGGAGAGTATGTGTGTGTGTGTGACTTGTTTCATCATCAATGCATGTAGGGATGGAGTGAGGCAGTAGCTAAAGCTAATCCCAGAGGATGTCCATAGCATCACCCTTTTACACGAACGTGTATGTTTACCTTCATCGTTTACCTTCATCGTTTACCTTCATCCTTTACCTGCATGGTTTACCTTCATCGTTTACCTTCACCTTCATCGTTTCATTATCAATCGCTCAATTCTGTCAATGTAGGGATGGACTGAGGCAGGAGCTGAAGCTCATCCGAGAGGATGTCCATCGGATCACCTTTTTACACGAATGTGAATGTTTACCTGCATCGTTTCATCATCAATCGCTCAATTCTGTCAATGTAGGGATGGACTGAGGCAGGAGCTGAAGCTAATCCGAGAAAGAGGATACCCATAGGATCACCTTTTTACACGAATGTGTATGTTTACCTGCATCGTTTCATCATCAATCGCTCAATTCTGCCAATGTAGGGATGGACTGAGGCAGGAGCTGAAGCTAATCCGAGAGAGAGGATACCCATAGGATCACCTTTTTACACGAATGTGAATGTTTACCTGCATCGTTTCATCATCAATCGCTCCAATTCTGCCAATGTAGGATGGACTGAGGCAGGAGCTGAAGCTAATCCGAGAGAGAGGATACCCATAGGATCACCTTTTTTACACGAATGTGAATGTTTACCTGCATCGTTTCCATCATCAATCGCTCAATTCTGCCAATGTAGGGATGGACTGAGGCAGGAGCTGAAGCTCATCCGAGAGAGAGGATACCCATAGGATCACCTTTTTACACGAATGTGAATGTTTACCTGCATCGTTTCATCATCAATCGCTCAATTCTGCCAATGTAGGGATGGACTGAGGCAGGAGCTGAAGCTCATCCGAGAGAATGTCCATCAGATCACCCTTATACACGATTTTTTTATTTTTGGCAGGGCCCCCCTTTCTGGGGGGCGGGAGCCCCCAAGGTCACCCTGTTGTCCGTTTCTTTGTTTGTGCGACCGACGCGCGACGGAGACGAAGCCTGACAAGTCAGAACTAACTGGCTTCGTTCGATTCTGTCAATGTAGGGATGGACTGAGGCAAGAGCTGAAGCTAATCCGAGAAGATGTCCATCGGATCACTCTAGAGCTGAAGGAGCGCATCATGCGGGTTGAGAAACTTCAAAGCAAGTACGATGTGCTAAGTGCCAAGGGCAAGAGTGCGGATGACGATGGCGAGCCCAAGACCCAGGCCTACTATGTTATCAAGGCTGCGCAGGTGCGACACGCAGAGCTTGTTTTTCTCATGTTTGAGCAGTGATTCAGCATGAATTGCCTCAGTAATAAGAGCGCGGATGACGATGGCGAGCCTAAGACCCAGGCCTACTATGTCATCAAGGCTGCGCAGGTGCGATACAACCCCTTACATGTTTTGTGTTTAAACCTGGAAACGAAGTGCTCCATTAATATAGGGATGCACAGATGCCACACGCAGAGCTTATTGTTCTCATGTTTCAGTGTTAAACACGAATCGCCTCATTACCGGTAATAAAAGGCGGATGATGATGGCGAGCCTAAGACCCAGGCCTACTATGTTATCAAGGCTGCGCAGGTGCGACACGCAGAGCTTGTTTTTCTCATGTTTGAGCAGTGATTCAGCATGAATCGCCTCAGTAATAAGAGGGCGGATGATGATGGCGAGCCTAAGACCCAGGCCTACTATGTTATCAAGGCTGCGTAGGTGCGACACGCAGAGCTTGTTTTTCTCATGTTTGAGCAGTGATTCAGCATGAATCGCCTCAGTAATACCAGGCAGATGCTGATGGCTATCCTAAGACCCAGGCCTACTGCCTTATCAAGAGTGCACAGGTGCGCCACGCACAGCTTACTGTTCTCATGTTTGAGTGCTTAACACGAATCGCCTCAGTAATATGAGCGCGGATGACGATGGCGAGCCAAAGACCCAGGCCTACAATGTCATCAAGGCTGCGCAGGTGCGACATAAACCCCTTTTGTTTAGCGTTTAAACCTGAACAAGAAGTGCCCTGTAATAAACGAGAGCACAGGTGCAATGCGCAGAGCTTATTGTTCCCATGTTTGATTGTTTAACACATATTGCCTGCAAATGATTTTCTTTTTCTTTTCTTCTTTGTTCATGATGTTCATAAGTCCCTCTTGACTCCATCAAGCCGAGGCATATTTTGAGTCCAGTAGGGCACCAGTAAAAGGTCATCATCATCATCATCATCATCATCATCATTGATAAAAGGTGAAAGGGAACCCCGTTCCAACGAATGGCTCAATGATTGAGCTCCTAGAAAGAATGAAGAAGTTGCCGGGTTCGAATTCCCACGGGTGCGATGTAGTGTTCGCGGTCGCTGTCAACCGCCATGGTAGCTTTGTCCAGTTTAAGTAGCAGCCCGTTCCCTACCGCCGTAAGACGGGTCTCCCTTAATACCACGCCCCACCAGGCGTTATCATTACTTTTTTCATCATCATCCTATATATAATAGCGCGCTGTCCGTCACGGGTTTAGCCGCTTTTGGGCCAGGCAGTTGGGCTTTTGGTTTCTTGGTTTCGGATCTCGATTTTCCGATACCTGTCGCTGACGTGGCCACAGGGGTCCTCCCGTCGGTACGACGGGCTCAGATGCTAGTCATTAATAAAATGTGAATGGTGGTGGCGGACCTAAGACCCAGGCCTCCTACGTTATGAAGGCCGCACAGGTGCGACAGGCAGAGCTTATTTTTGTATTTGTGAGCGTATAAATGGGTATTAAAAAGACTACCTCATCAAGCATGCACAGCGACGACACGCAGAGCTTTCTTCGATCATTTGAGTGTCTACACCTGGTTGAAACAATAATTAACCCACCACCACCACCACCTCCACCACCACCACCACCACCACCACCACTCAACTTGAGCATTGAGGAACTCCAGCACTACCACTACCTCTCCTGCCACCACCACCACCACCACTCAACTTGAGCAGTTTGCCTCCTGCATGAGCGTGAGGAACTCCAGCACTACCACTACCTCTCCTGCCACCACCACCACTCAACTTGAACTGCTTGCCGCCACCACCACCACTCAAATTGAAAAGCTTGCCGCCTGCATAGGCATTAGGTACTCCAGCACTACCACTATCTCTCCTGCCACCACCACCACCACCACCGCTCAACTTGAGAAGTTTGCCACCTGCATGAGCGTGAGGAACTCCAGCACTACCACTACCTCACCTGCCACCACCACCACCACCACCACTCAACTTGAGAAGTTTTCCACCTGCATGAGCGTGAGGAACTCCAGCACTACCACTACCTCACCTGCCACCACAACCACAACCACCACCACCACTCAACTTTAACTGCTTGCTGCCTGCATGAGCGTGAGGAACTCCAGCACTACCACTACCTCACCTGCCACCACCACCACCACCACCACTCAACTTGAAACTGCTTGCTGCCTGCATGAGCGTGAGGAACTCCAGCACTACCACTACCTCACCCTGCCACCACCACCACCACACCACCACTCCCAACTAGAACTGCTTGCTGCCTGCATGAGCGTGAGGAACCTCCAGCACTACCACTACCTCACCCTGCCACCACAACCACCACCACCGACCCACTCAACTAGAATGCTTGCTGCCTGAATGAGCGTGAGGAACCTCCGGAATACCATACCTGCACTGCCACCACCACACCAACAACACCACCACACTCAACTTGAATGCTTGGCTGCCTGCCGGCATGAGCGGAGGAAACTCCAGCCTACCACTTACTCACCTGCATCCACCCTCACCACCCACCCTCTCAACTGGAACTGTTGCTTGCCTGGAAATGAGCGTGAGGAACTCCAGCACTACCACTACCTCACCTGCCACCACCACAACCACCACCACCACTCAACTTGAATACTGCTTTGCTGCTGCGATGAAGGTGAGGAACTCCCGCACTACCCCCTACCTCAATGCCACCAACCCCACCAACCCCACCAGCACACACTCAACTTGAGAAGGTTTTCCGCCTGCGTTTATGAGTCGTGAGGATACTTCCAGCACTAACCCATACTCACTGCCACCACAACCACAACCAACCACACCACTCACTTGACTGCTTGCTGCCTGCATGAGCGTGAGGAACTCCAGCACTACCACTACCTCACCTGCCACCACAACCACAACCACCACTCAACTTGAACTGCTTGCTGCCTGCATGAGCATGAGGAACTCCAGCACTACCACTACCTCACCTGCCACCACCACCACCACCACTCAACTTGAACTGCTTGCTGCCTGCATGAGCGTGAGGAACTCCAGCACTACCACTACCTCACCTGCCACCACCACCACCACCACCACCACCACCACTCAACTTGAACTGCTTGCTGCCTGCATGAGCGTGAGGAACTCCAGCACTACCACTACCTCACCTGCCACCACACCACCACCACCACTCAACTTGAACTGCTTGCTGCCTGCATGAGCGTGAGGAACTCCAGCACTACCACTACCTCACCTGCCACCACCACCACCACCACTCAACTTGAACTGCTTGCTGCCTGCATGAGCGTGAGGAACTCCAGCACTACCACTACCTCACCTGCCACCACCACCACCACATCCACTCAAACTGACCTGGCTGCTGCTGCAGAGCAGTGAGGAACTCCAGCACTACCACTTACCTCACCTGCCACACCAGCACACTCACTTTAAACTGCTTGTGCCTGCATGAGCGGGGGAACTCCAGCACTACCACTACCTCACCTGCCACCACACACCACCACCACCACCACTCAACTTGAACTGCTTGCTGCCTGCATGAGCGTGAGGAACTCCAGCACTACCACTACCTCACCTGCCACCACCACACCAACCACCACTCAACTTGAACTGCTTGCTGCCTGCATGACGTGTAGGAACTAGCCAGGCACTAACACAACATCACCTGCCCACCATCCCCTGCCACCACCACCACTCAACTTGAACTGCTTGCTGCCTGCATGTGGGGGTGAAGCTAGTGAGGTAACTACAGAACTACCACTACCTCACCTGCCACCACCACCACCACCACCATACTCACTTAAACTGATTGCTGCCCTGCAGAGCGCGAGGAACTCCCGCACTACCATTTACCTCACGGCCACCCCTCAACCACTCAACTAATTGAACTGCTTGCCCGGCGCCCCACCACACCCCACTCAACTTGAACGCTGCCGCCGCCACCTCATCAACCACCACCACCAGCACATTCACACTTGAGCTCGCTTGCGGCTACCATCCCTACCATGCCACCACCACCACCCTCAACTTGAACTGCTTTGCTGCCACATCCTGCCCCACACCACCACCACCACTCAACGGAACTGCTTGCTGCCCCCAGCCTGCCACCACACCAGCCACCACAACTCAACTGAACTGCTTGCCGCCGCCCACCAGCCACCACACCACACTCACTTGAACTGCGTGCTGCCACCATCCTAGTCCACCGCCGGCACCACCACACTCAAAGAACTGCTGCTGCCAACATCCGACACCACCCACCACTCAACTTGAACTGCTTGCTGCCACCATCCCTGCCACCACCACTACTCAACTTAAACTGCTTGCCGCCGCCACCACCACCACCACCACTCAACTTGAACTGCTTGCTGCCACCATCCTTGCCACCACCACCACCACCACCACTCAACTTGAACTACTTGCTGCACTCATCCCTGCACCACACCACACCACAACCAACTTGAAATGCTTGCCGCCGCCACCATCACCCCACACCACCAACTCACTGGAATGCTTGCTGCCACCCTCCCTGCAACCACCACCACCAATCAACTTGAATGCGTGGCTGCACCACCATCCCTGCCACCACCACCCCACCACACTCAACTGACGCTGTGCCACCATCCCGCCACCACCACCATCAACTTGAATGCTTGCTGCCACATCCTGCCACCAACTACTCACTAAGTGCTGCCGCGCCACATACCACCACCACACCACCACTCAAATTTGTAACGGCTTGGCCTTGCCACCATCCCTGCGATAACAACTCCAACTGGAAAGCTTGCCGCCCGCCACCCCACCACACATCAGAAGGATGATTGGCTGCACCATCCTCTGCCACCAATACTCAACTTATAACTGCTTTGCCGTACGCCACCACCACCACCACCACTCAACTCTGACCTGCTTGCTGACACCATCCCTGCCCACCACTACTCAACCTTTTAAACTGCTTTGCCGCCGCCCACCACCACCACCACCACTTCAACTTGAACTGCTTGCTGCCACCATCCCTGCCACCACTACTCAACTTTTAACTGCTTGCCGCCGCCAACAACCCACCACCACTCAACTTGAACTGCTTGCTGCCACCATCCCTGCCACCATCTACTTCAACTAAACTGCTTGCCGCCGCCCCACCACCACCACCACTCAATTGAACTGGCTTGCTGCCACCATCCCCTGCCAACCACTACTCAACTTAAACTGCTTGCCGCCGCCACCACCACCACCACCACTCAACTTGAACTGCTTGCTGCCACCATCCCTGCCACCACTACTCAACTTAAACTGCTTGCCGCCGCCACCACCACCACCACCACTCAACTTGAACTGCTTGCTGCCACCATCCCTGCCACCACTACTCAACTTAAACTGCTTGCCGCCGCCACCACCACCACCACCACTCAACTTGAACTGCTTGCTGCCACCATTCCTTAAATGCTTGCCGCCGCCCCACCACCACCACCCCTATCAACTTGACTGGTTGTGCCCCCATCCCTGCCCACCATCTGTAGTCGCAACTTAAACTGTTGCCGCCGCCGATCCGCACCACCACCACTCAATTGAAAAGTGCGTGCTGCCACTATTCCGTGCTCACCACTACTCAACTTTAAATCTAACGCTTGCCCTCTGCAGGAGCGTGAGGAGCTTCAGCGCGAGGGTGACACCCTGGACGCCAAGATCCGGAAAGCTGAAAAAGAGGTGGCAGCCCTAGAGGCCACGCTAGTGCAGATGATGGGTGCCAACCACAAATACGGCGGAACCTTCAAGAAGGTCGACGATCGGACATCGTTCACAGAGCGAGCGGTGCTTAGGGAGAAGCTAGATCGTGCGTATGACAAGCTCAAGTTCAGGCGCCAGGAGGAGGCTGCAATCATCGGAGACTTGCAGCAGGTGTGTGTTGCTGTGAGGGGGTAAATTTATGCTTTAAAATCATTGAAAAGGTTAAGAACGTATGACAAGCTCAAGTTCAGGCGTCAGGAGGAGGCCGCCATCATCGGAGACTTGCAACAGGTGTGTGTTGCTGTGAGGGGGGTTAACTAAAGGAGAGTTGAGGCAGGTTGAGGTCGAAAAAAATGAAATTTGTGTTATGGGGATAAGCTAGTTAGAGTGAACAGCAAGCTCAAGTTCAGGCGCCAGGAGGAGGCTGCCATCATCGGAGACTTGCAACAGATGTGTGTTGCTGTGAGGGGGGTTAACTAAAGGAGAGTTGAGGCAGGTTGAGGTCGAAAAAAATGAAATTTGTGTTATGGGGATAAGCTAGTTAAAGTGAACGGCAAGCTCAAGTTCAGTTGTCAGGAGGAGGCCGCCATCATCGGAGACTTGCAACAGGTGTGTGTTGCTGTGAGGGGGGGTGAATAAAGGAGAGTTGAGGCAGGTTGAGGTCCCCCCCCCAAAAAGTGTTATCGGGATAAGCTAGTTAGAGCGTTCGGCAAGCTCAAGTTCAGGCATCAGAATGAGGCCGCAATCGTCAGAGACTTGCAACAAGTGTGTGTTGCTGTGAGGGGGGGTGAATAAAGGAGAGTTGAGGCAGGTTGGGGTCAAAAAATCAAATGTATGTTATGGGGATAAGCTAGTTAGAGTGAATGGCAAGCTCAAGTTCAGGCGTCAGAAGGAGGCCGCCATCGTCAGAGACTTGCAACAAGTGTGTGTTGCTGTGAGGGGAGTTAAATACAGGAGAGTTGAGGCAGGTTGGGGTCAAAAAATCAAAAAATCAAATGTATGTTATGGGAATAAGCTAGTTAGAGTGTTCGGCAAGCTCAAGTTCAGGCATCAGAAGGAGGCCGCCATCATCGGAGACTTGCAACAGGTGTGTTGGCTGTGAGGGGGGTAAATTGAGTTGAGGCAAAAAAACATTATTAGGCTGCCATCGTCGGAGACTTGCAACAGGTGTGTGTTGCTGTGAGGGGGGTAAATTGAGTTGAGGTAAAAAAGCATGATTAGGCTGCCATCGTCGGAGACTTGCAACACACCAACAGGTGTGTTTGCTGCGAGGGAATTCTTTGCTGAGCCAGGGTGAGCTCAAAAAATCGTAAAAAAAAAGTTAGAGCGTACGACAAGCTCAAGTTCAGGCGTCAGGAGGAGGCCGCCAATGTCGGAGACTTGCAACAGGTGTGTGTTGCTGTGAGGGGGGTAAATTGAGTTGAGGTAAAAAACATTATTAGGCTGCCATCGTCGGAGACTTGCAACACACCAACAGGTGTGTTTGCTGCGAGGGAATTTTTTGTTCAGCCAGGGTGAGCTCAAATAATCGTTAAAAAAAAAGTTAGATCGTACGACAAGCTCAAGTTCAGGCGTCAGGAGGAGGCTGCCATTGTCGGAGGCTTGCAACAGGTGTTTTTGCTGTGAGGGGGGTAAATTGATTAGAAGTCAAAATTATTTTATCGGAAGTTAGATACGGTAGAGTGTCTATAAGCATGTATATTTTACACTCCAGGGGCAGTTTTTTTGGTGTGCGACTGGTCGCCAAATCTGCTGGGTAGCCAAATGGGCTTCGGTGTGCTGCACTCGCTTCCTTGTACCGCTCTTGACACGTGAAACCTGCCTGATGCTTGTACCTCTTTGACACTTGTACCTCTCTGGCACTTGTACCGCTCTTGACACGTGAAACCTTCCAGTGTCACTCCAATAGCCAACACTCTCCACCACACACACACACACACACACTCACACACTCACTCATGCACCTACTCACACACACACTTACTCAAACATACACTTACACACACAATCACTTACGCACACACTTACACATGCACACTCACTCGCTTACTCTCCCAAACACACATCCACGCACACACAATCACTTACTCTCACACACACGTACACTTACACACACACCCCTAACCCCTCCGCCCCCACCTTGGTACATCCCAGGCTGAGGCTCGCCTGGCTGGCTTGAGCGGGGAACACCGAAACCTGCAGGCCACTATGAACGAGCTGCTGCGCCGCAAGGCTGAGGCGGAGCGCCAGGTCGACGAGCAGAACGAGAAGTTGAAGCGCTCCCGGAGGGCTGCGGACAAACTCCTTAGTAAAATGACTCCCGAGTCTCCTCAGAACAAAGAGGCTTCCCTCGCTGAAGTCAGGGACCTCACCAGGGCCATGCTCGCTGAGCTGGCGTCGTTAGCGGCCGCAGTTGGCCCGCAGTCCGGTATCCTGGAGGCGGCCGAGGCGGTGGGTATCCGACTGCCGGCCGTCGGTGGCGGTAGCCGGGGCGGGAGTGGCACCAGCACGCCTGTGCGGGCGGGTAGCCGGGCCAGTAGTATTGGGGGTAGCAGACCTGCGTCGGCGAGAAGTCAAATTTCCACACACTCGTTTGGAGGGGGCTCAATGGCGTCGCCGGCTGGCAGCCGGCCAGCATCCACAGCACAGTCACAACCGGGCTCTAGCCGAGGGGGTGTAGCTCGACCCATTAGTCTTGGCCAGTACTAGGCAATACTATGCAATCCTAGGTGAACATTTCGATACGTTTAGATTTTTTGTATGATTCATATGCATCTATTTGCACTCATTTGATTATGTGAGGATGGTCGGAAGACCCCCCCCGGAAGTTGGGGAGTGGGCTTGTCTTGGGTCAACTCTGGCCTGCCTATGACAATGTAATATTATGTTAGAAGGCCAAAATTGTGCTGGTGGTGGTGCTGTTAGTGCTGTAGGTGGTGGTGGTGGTTATCAGAACTTAGCCTGGGTGGCCTTACAACCCCAAGGGCGGCTCTAATGCACCCTTGTCTGACAAGCCAGCTAGCAAGCCTAGGAGTGGAACTAGAGTGCCCTGGTTGCACTGTGTGTGGGTGGTCTCTGTGTGTGTGGGTGGTGGAGTGTGTGTGTGTGTGTGGGGGGGGGGGGGGGGGGGGGGGGGGTACCCTGCTGTGGTTCTAGCCAGCGAGCACAAGTATAAATGATTAGGTAGAACGCCCCATTACGAGGTGTCGAAATAACACCGGATGGTGGATAGACGGATGAGGCTATGGATTCTCAAGGCAATATTTAAAGCGTGGGCTGGACTTAAGTCCAGCTCCGGTCACCTAGGAGTTGAGGTTACGGGTTTAGGATTGCGGCGAAGTCCACGTACACATGTCCAAGGACACGCCACTGTCTGTGAGACTGACCTACCAGTCATCTAACTCTGACACTCCACCTGGTCAGGTGAACAGTAGCAGAAACGAACCGAAACAAAAATAAAAGCAAGAGCTGAAATCTCCACCTGTTGAGGTAAAGGGAAATATAAAAGAGAAACAATGTAGACTCCACCTCAAAAATGAAGGAAAGAATACACAATGTAACCAAAGCTATGCTGTATGAAAGAACCAGAAAAAATATCATGTGATGGGTATCGCACCGCAGGATACATCGTATCACCAATCCCAAAAGTCCAGGAAAAAAAAATCACAGAATGCCCAGATGGGCCTAAGCAGATGGGCAAGGCAAAACCCAAGTTGTCAAGCATGGTTAAGGATGGCTGGCTCACTCCCAGTAGGGGAAAACTCCACCTACTCAAATGTACACCTATAAGCCAAAAAAGGGATAGGCGTAACAATTCGTTGACCACCTTAAAGCATGTGGCAAAAAGGACCCACCAAACCAGAAAAGGAGCAAAATGTAACAAACCAAAAAGCACTGAATGCCATGGGAGAGCCAAGAAACCGTACGAAAGCAAACACAGCCAGTAGTCAAGATCTGCCACTAACGGCACCTCCCACGGTGGGACTAGCTGCAGACCTAAAAGAGCTCAAAACCAAAAGCTACCTCGGGGGGCGCTTGTACGTGGGGGGTATCGCCCCACGCTTGCAGTCCACCATGCCCAGCAAACCATTCAAAAACCAGAACTGCTCAGCCTCCAAAGCCTTGGTGAAGGCGTCAGCCAACTGCAGGGTGGTATCAACCTTCGCAATCCCAATCCGCCCAGACATGCCCAAATCACGCACATAGTGATGCATGATATCGACGTGCTTGGCACGTGGTACCAAAGCCACCTCAGCACACCAGGAATTTGCCACCGTGGAGTCACACTGAATGGTGACTAGTGAGCAAGGGAGGCCCAGGTCTACCCTCAAGTGCTTAAACCACTGGACATCACGGGCTGTCGCTGCAAGAGTCTGGTACTCAGCTTCCCCAGTGCTAACGGCAGGGGTAATCTGCCGCTTAGAGGCCCAGTGAACCACCCCACCAGATGCCAAAATAGCCATACCAGTTTGCGACCTCCTACCCTCAGGGTCATCACCAAACGAGGCATCTGAGTATGCATGGACAGCAAAATCAGAGCTATGGCTATACCTAATGCCAAGGTTGGGATACTTCCGTAGGTAGACCAGAACACGCTGAGCAGCACGCCAATGTGCCTGAGTAGGTTTGGAGGTGAAACGTGAGAGAGCAGACACAGAATATGCAATGTCCGGTCTCGTGCATGTGGATAGATAGATCAATGATCCAATCAGTGAGGCATACATGAGGTTGTTGGGCAAAGCAGGGCTACCGGCCGCATGCTTGGTAACAGCCCCACTGATCATGGGAACGTGAGGGGACTGCTTGGTCTCATCCCCAAGAGCGATGGGATATCTCTCTAGCATACCAAAGATCTGGTTGTGCTGGCTGATGACAAGAGAAACACACCGCCCAGCACTGTCAAGGGTGAGGTCACAGTCAATAGACAGGAAAACCTTAGGAACCCCCATCTCAGTGACTGTCCACTTCGCCTTCCGCATGATCGCAACGATCTTGGCGTACAGAATGAGACAGTGCAGCGCAAGCCAGAAGTCAACAACATAGGTAAGATCCCACGAGACAGTTCCATCAGGTTCAAGGCGGATGAACAAAGCAGGGTCAGCCTGCGCAGGAGTGAAACCTGCAATCCGAATAACTCTACGCACCTCCTCGCACCACTTGCGAGGAGATTGCTTCAGCCCATACAGACTCTTGATCAGCTTACAGACCCAACCCCCAGGAACAACAAATCCCTGTGGTTGCTCCATATAAAGCTCTTCCTCCAAAACCCTATTCAGAAACGCAGTCTTGATATCAAGCTGCCTAGCAAACATCTTGTTGTGGACCATGCCAGCAAGCAAGGTCCTCAAGGTAGACTTGGGAGTCACAGGGGCAAAGGTCAGATCATAATCGAGCCCAGCCCGCTGCAAGAACCCCTTAGCAACTACCCGAGCTTTCTGCCTCACTACTACCCCATTATCACCGTGCTTGAAGGAAAAACACCACCGATTCTTGATCGGAACCACTCCAAGTGGAAGCTTGACGAGCTGCCAAGTCCCGTGCGCATGCAGACTCTCCATCTCATCTCTTATGGCAAGGAGCCAGCCATCCCTGTGGGGATTGGACTGATCCATGGCCTGTGTGTAAGAAATATCGGAGGAGGTAGAAATGTGTGCAGGCAAGGTGAGTCCTGGAGCTTCTGACACAGGTTCAGGGGTATCCCCACCTGAAACCGAGCCAGAAGCTGAGGTTGCATCGAGAAATAGGGGGTTGTCGACAAGATCGGATGTAGGGGACGAGGATAACACTGCAGGATCAGGAGAGGGTGGGTATCGCACCAGCTCTCCGACAGGTGAAACAGGCAGTACAGGCAAATCAGGGACAGTACTCGTGCGTGACCGGGGGGGTGTAACCAGCCCAGTCATCTCAGGAGCCTGGCCTGCTTGCCTGCGACTGCGAGTAACCCTAGGTACTATCACAGGGACATGGGGGTCAAAGAATCGTTGCTGAGATGAAACAGGCTTGACAGGTGCAGCCAAGGCCACCCTATTCCAAACCGGGGAGTCTGGGACAACAGGGCCTAGGCCTCCTGATTGTCCAGTCCCTAAGGGAGTCACACATACTCCTACACCAGTTACCCCACCCCAACCGGGGGCAACCGTACTCGTGGGTGACAAAATCTCAGTCGCTGCGGCCGTGTCCTCGGCTACCCCCCCTTGCTCCGAAGCGCGACCATCGTGAGCACGTGGGGTAGTCATGTAAGGAGGCACATCGTGCGGGTCCGCGGTAGGCTCAGGATGCCATCTGGATTGTACCTGCGGACCCCGACTCGGATAGTCCCCAATACCACCACCATCTCCTAAAGGACGCGAACTAGGGGAAAGGACCGGGTGTCCACAGGAGGTCCATAAAGGAGGAGAAACAACCAAATCAGACCCCCCCCCCACGACTCACTACTGTGGGGAACACGGCAGGTGCCTGGTTTCGGCTGCGAAGTTGCATATGGAAAACAGGACCAGACTCAGAGTCCGAATTGCGAAACCCTGAGTCAGACCCTGCCGCAGTCCCCACGGGCGAGTCAGATGGAGTTGGTGACGTCACCACCTCGGGCCCCAAACCGTTGACAGCGGTGTCGGGACCGTCAAGTGAGAAATCACCGTCGAAGGGGTCCTGCCCAGGAACGGGGGCCGGGCCAGCCCCCTCATACCAGTCAACGTCACGTGACTCTATGATCCTATGCGAATCTGGCAGCCACAACTGCCAAGCCTTACTCACAGGCGCATACCCGATCATTTTCCCTCTAAGAGCGCGACCGTTTAGCTTCCCCTTACGCGAGTCTTTGTCGAGTAGCTTAACATACCCAGTTGCACCAAAGATCCGAAGGAGAGAGACATCAGGGACTACACCAAAAAACCGCTCATAAGGAGTCCTACCGTCGAGGGTCGGAGTGCGATTGCGAACGTATGAAGCACAGCGAAAGGCATAGGGCTAGAAGCCATGAGTCATTTTACTGTCTAGGAGCATTGTGCGGGCCGTAGCAGCCACCACCCCATTCATCCGCTCCGCGTTGCCGTTCTGCTGTGGGCAATACACACTACTAAGCTCGTGTCGAGCTTTGACCGACTTAAGGAAGTCTTCTACCTCGGCTGTGCAAAACTCTTTTGCCTGATCAGATCGCAGACACCCTAGAACTACCCCTACTAGCAAAGCCATCCAGGCTTTGAGAGTGTTGACTATCCAAAACGCGCTGTCGCCCTTAGTAACCATCGCAACGACGGCCTGCCAATTACTGTAATCATCGACCATGACCAAGAGGTAGTACTCACCTCTAAGGCCTTGGCTAAATGGTCCCATGAGATCCACATGGACAATCTCAAGGGGTGAGTGAGTCTTCCTCCTGGGCTCATGGTATGGCACACGTTTGGCCTTACCACGAGCACAGGCGTCACAAGGACTTTCCTTGAATTTGCGAAGTTGCTGATTTGAGATGATCGGCATACCAGTTACCAATGTTCCCTAAATGAGTTGTGACATAGCGGGAAAGCCTGGGTGGCCGAACCGTTTATGCCACAATTCAATGGGGGACATGGGTGGTATGCTGACATCTAGGTCAACACAAAGCAAGGAAGGAATCTCACCCACAACAGCATCAAACTGATAAACCCCGAGAGGGGAAACAGGGATCTGCCAAAGGGTCCTAGGCCCTATGGTAGCATGGCAGGTGTCAGAAGTGAAAGAGATTACGCAGGCAAGGTCTCTAGCAGTGGCACTAACGCTCAAATGATTCACATGACAATCAGGCACATAGAGGCACTGTGTTAAGGTGATAGGGGCATCTAGCCACCTACTACTTAATACAATGGTCCCTATGCCTGTTGCCTGCTGAACCACCCCATCCCCAAACTTGACAGATGGTCCATTCGACACAAACTGGAAGGTTGAAAATAGGGCTTGAGAGCCAGTGATACAGCTACCCGCCCCAGAATCAATGTGCACAATAACACGATCAGGGCTAAGAACAGCAAGAACATCAAACACTGTATCGGGAGCAGCAGACCAAGCGGTAAGCGCGTCAATCTGATCAGGAACATCTCACATTAACGAGTAGCCTGCCAGCTGGCTGACCAGGGCGTCAAACTCCACCCTAGACACAGGGGCTCCGCCTCCAGCAGGAGCTCCACGGCCTCCACCTCCACCCCGCCCTGCGTTGGCCGGGGGGGAGCGAGCGGGACGCAGATGCGGATACTTGGTCCAACAGGTGTCGACGAGGTGAGTGGTGCTCATGCAGTGGGTGCAGAGGAGAGCTCAAACTCGTCCACGACCCTGACCTCCGCCTCTGCCGCGACCGGGATTGTGACGTCCTGCACCCCGGCCACCAGCATGGGCATCAGCGACGTAACCTGGAACCACAGGAGGGGGAGGAGAGAGGGTCAGTGGTCGGTATTTTACGTATGTTGGGAAGAATGGTGAGGTAGGTTGCAAGCGCAAGTTGAGTCTCTCAGCACTCTCGTACATCTGCAAGACACTTGCATAAGACATCGATCCATTGGCCGCCATAACGGTCTGCTGGAGGGCTTGGAACCGAGCATGCCTAGCCCCCAGAATGGCAAGTTCTACTCCATCCTGTTCAGTGACTGGCTATCCCCCCTCAATCAACTTAGCCGCCAGCCTACGTAGCCTGTCAAACCATTGGGTAACAGTTTCAGTATCCGCCATGTACAAGGCGCGAAACTCAATAGCAAGCAAGTGGATGTGCTGTTTATTGTCAGCTGCGAGCCACCCCATCGCCTCGTCATAGATGGATTGGGCAGATGGGTGGTTTTCAAAGTGGAATTGCAGGGATTGATCAACCGTCAATAGGACATAAGCAAGCGCCTTGTCCAACACAATTTCATGCAACCGCGATTCCTCCAGAGTACGCAGGAAATCCCGCACATTGCGTTCATCTTCCCGCGCACGCGCACGCTCCTGTTCGCTCACCCCCCCGACGTCGCTCGACTCACCGCGTTGGGGGGCAGAGGGCGCAGCATCCTTGGATGTGCTGGCCTTACCCCCCGTCTCCTCGCCGCCTCCAGAGGTTCCAGACGTGGTCGGTTGCCGTTGCGTCGGAGCTGAGGAACCCTGCGGCACTGCCGGCGTTTCTCCAGACCGTTGACCAGAGTGAGCAGATGATACTCCAGCTTGATGAGAGTCTCCAGAGTTGCCTCCCTGATGCTGAGAGGGGCCTGAGAGCCCGCATCCAATCGTCCATTCTGCGCCTGGCGCCGGCTTGATAGTGCGCAGTGCAGCACTCAGGCCATGAAGGCGCAGGCCGTTCTTCATCCCGAAGTTCCATCGATCGACAGTTGTAGCCGTCAATAGAACTTGGTTGGGGGATATTCCAATAGGTGCCATCGCGGAGGTGACGAAGCAGTGGTTAAGCGTCGAAGAGGGCTCACGACCTGTCGAAATAACACCGGATGGTGGATAGACGGATGAGGCTATGGATTCTCAAGGCAATATTTAAAGCGTGGGCTGGACTTAAGTCCAGCCTCCGGTCACCTAGGAGTTGAGGTTACGGGTTTAGGATTGCGGCGAAGTCCACGTACACATGTCCGTGGACACGCCACTGTCTGTGAGACTGACCTACCAGTCATCTAACTCTGACACGAGGTGCAAGGTTGAGGGGGCAGTCCATTTGCTACCACCAGCGAGCACCTAGGTTCTTGGTAGGTTTGTAGGATTGGATTGTTACATGGTACTTCAGCCAAACTTGAACTTGGTTACATAGCTTCAGCCAGCAATTTGGCTGCTCGCCGTCTTCGGCAGTAAAAACGATGTTACTAAGAAAATGTAAACTCGAACAAATCACTTTTTCGTTTTTCATATATATTATATTCCTCTTCTACAGAACGAAAAAAACTTTTGAACAAAAATAACCTGTACATAAAAAGTCAATGATAACGCCTGGTGGGGCGTGGTGTTAAGGGAGCCCGTCGTACGCGGGTGGGGAGCGGTATCCTACCTCAACTGGACAAGCTACCATCGCGGTTGACGACAACCTGCAACGCCAAGAGCGACCGAAGGGGGAGTCGAACCCCCGACTCTTCATCCTCAAGCGATCTGGTCTACCACTAGACCATTGTATATCACTGAAAGGGGCTAACCTGTTCATACCTATCAAAAAGACTTAATCTAGTCTCTTCATACATTCATGGATGTACAAAGGAAGCTTCTCTCGCCCTTCAACTTCTGGATTGCACAGCAGATCATGTTATAGACTGGTTCACCCGGTCCAGCCAGAGTGTCCTAGTGCGCCAGGCTTCCCGTCTGGCAGCTTCCGCTGTAGTGCCTCTGCCCGATAGGGCCGGCACCCAGCGGCGGCATTACCCTAAGGTACTGTCGCCTTTCCCTTCTTATACCTGCCATGTCGCCTGACTTGGTATCTCGCATATGTAAGCATACATTGCCCTAGTCCATTCCCTGTGTCAGTACTCACGATATAACACTCCGGAAAGCTAAAGATCATGTAGAGGAATCATTTTGCTCTCCGATTGGGAAATCAGGCTCTGATACTTTCTTCTCGAATTCAGCAAGGCTTCATCAGTACATTCAAAAACCACATGGTGTTCATCTTGAAGTGTTCCATAATCACGAAGGTGACACACTCGATCCTTCCAAGGAACAATTGGACGTTTCCATCTATCAGTTTCCACTTTTAGGTAGTGGGAGGAAGTTATAAATCCAGACATATTGCGCACCACCTTGTGAAGTAGGTCTCGGATGAGATAATTTAGCATCTCAGGTTTTCCACTCTCATCCCATGAGGAGGACATCCAGGTCTGGTACAAAGTACAAAGCATTCTTCCTTCATTGTGATCCTGAGCTTTCAGCTCTAGGGCGTGTATCTGAAGACTTTGTACTATAGTAAAAGAAAAGATGATTGGAGAATACCAGGAATATAGGTAGGACTTTTTCAACTTTGTTCCAGTTAACTGGTTTAAGTTTCAAAGGTCCCACACCTCCATGTAAATTGGTGGTCAAAGATTCATCCTGGGAATCTTCCAAAGAGTACAACGTCGCAAGGTCATCAGACACGTCCTTGCTCCAATAGTCTTTGCGTTCTCTGGCCATATTGAGGTCGGCAAGGGCAATGTAGTAGCCTGGCCGACCACCGACACAGACGACCGACCACCGACTCCCGACCAGCTACCACACACCGACTACCGACCAGCTGACACCGACACTGCTACTCATCACACATCACACACACCGACTACCGACCAGCTACCACATACTGCTACCGACCAGCCACCGACCAGCTACCGACATTGCTACCGACACTACTACCGACACTGCTACCACCGACTACCGACCACCTACCGATTCCGATTCCGATAAGTATATAAACCGAAGCCGATTTCCTGGAGGTCAGTCTAAGCGCACTGAGTATACTTTGGTAAACGAGGATCACATCCTCCCTCCAGGACTAACTGGAGTTATTCAGTATTATTCCCGTCCACCGACGCCGACATCTACAAGTGGTTTCCGGAGCCGAGGTTAAAGCCTTGGAGCTGGGGCTCCCTACCGATTATCCGATTCATCCTGCAGTTGTTTTTGCTTCGTCAAAGAGTCCGGCTTTTGCACACCCTTCGACTACTCCAGGTGTATTCCGTGTACGCCACTGCATGCTGTTAGCACCGATTCCCGCCCCCCAGTTCCTTGTTGCTTACACCCAGGGACCTAAATCCGCAACCGAACGACCCCACAGACACGCCCGATTACCCAACCTGCCACTCTCTGTACTTCCGACAATCTCAGACACCCGTGCCCGGCTACCTTTCCCGAAATCTCTACTGCTCATTTCCTCAGAATGAGACTATTGGAGCAGGTACCGTTCAAAACCATCCGATCCTCTCAAACACTTCTGCTCCCGAACACCACCGACCCTCCCCGACAATCCCGTCATTAACCGGCCTTTCTTTTCCTTACCTCCGACAGTCTGAAAAGAACAGGCACGCGAACAGTAACCAAACCGCCACCGGCACTGCGTGGCACCCAACACCGATCCACCGACCCATCCAATCCGTTCTCTAATCTGTCCCTGACAGACAGAACTGATAAAACCGACAACACTAGTACGTGAATTCTCTCGTGCCGAATTGTTCACACCGCCCTCGTGAATCTCCTAGCTCGAATTTGCTTATCTGGCCCTCGTAATTTTTCTCCTGCCGCAAATTAGTTCCCCTTGCCTTCGTGACTCCTCTGGTGCCGAATTGTTCACTTCACCAGTAGGCCCTCGTGAAATTCATCTTCCACACACCGACGGATATAGTGATATGCCCGACTGATTTCCATTCCACTCCTGGCCTGCTGCCTTCCCCCGATCTCTTTAATGAGAGAAATGTTGTTACAATGAGAAGAAGACAGTGAAAACAACTGAAAAGTCTGGCGGTACTTAGCAGTACATGGGCGACGCTGCCCCCTAATAGGGCAGTGGCGTGGAGGGCTGCAAGCTAAGCAGTCCTGCAAACCAGATCTAGATGGCAGGACTAGGGAGGGCATAGCACTAGGGCAATGCCGGGCGGTGCCGGTACGTAGCCCTAGCTGGCCTGGGTCAAAGGACTTGGCAGGAAGTAACTGCTGCCAGTCGTAGAACGTAGGGGAGGACGTAACAATCAAGTGATAGAAGCTGAAAACAAGGTGGTACTGGCAGTACATCGGCGAGCTGACCAAAATAACAATGGGGTCGAGGGCCGCCTAGGTACCTTAAAAACCAGGGCTCTAAGGTGGTACTTGGCAGTACATCGGCGAGCTGCCCGATAGAGCAGTGTTGTTGAGGGCAACCAAGATATCCCCGGCGAGCTGCCCGATAGAGCAGTTTTGTCGAGGGCTACCAGGATAGAGGTACAAGGGGATGGTACTCAGCAGTATGACGACAAAACTACCCCTTGATAGGGTAGTGTTATCGAGGATTACTGAGTACCAAAGCAACTAAAGAAAGCGTTGCTATAAAGCTGTAAAAAACTTGCTTACAGGAATGAAGATTGGCCTGAGATGGGGAAAGACATAGGTTGGTTAAAGGAAGGGCCATTCCAGGTGATGGAGTGGGACGAAGGGTGAATCATAATATTGGGGGCAAACATTTCTGGGCCATATTCTTTGGCCATAATTAAGGCTGATGAGAGCCATTGAGATATGCAACGAGAGCATAATTCATTGAAAGAAAATGTCGTATCAGAATAAAGTTTGGAACAGCGAGCAAGCCAAAGGGTTTTGAAGACAGGAATGGACCAAAAGATCCATTCAAGGGTGTCAGATTTGGACAGGAGTTTATGGATCCATAATTGGAATGTGAAATTAGAGAATCTAGCGTTGGGTTTCCAACGGGTGTAAACTGAGCAAGCCCATTTCCAGAGGGATTGGGCATATGGGCATTCAACTAGGATGTGTGGGATAGTGTCAGAGGACTGTGAGCAAGTAGGGCAAAGGTGATTGGTTGAGTGTGTTACTTTGCAAATAGTGGGTAGGGAGTTATTGAGTAAGGAATAAAGCATGTCTTTCATTTTCCGAGGGATATAAAGTTTCCAGATAAATTTAAACCAATTGTGAGTGAGTTGTCTATGTTCATCTAGAAGAATATCATTCCATTGATGGATAAACCTAGGGGGGTGATGGGGGAAGGTGCCTTGATAGAGCTTGGAGGTAGAGAGGGTATCTAGCGAATCGATGTTATCCCAGCCCCATAATTGGAGCCAGGCGTCGAAAATATCTGTGTTGGTGTAATTGTGATGGTTAGTGGAACCTAAAGCATGAATCATGAGGGGGTTATTACGGATAGCAGAGATAAGAAGCATACGTTTGTTTTCTCTGAATTTCAAGTGGGGAAGGTGACGTATCCAATCTGGGGTGGTAATAAAGGATTGCGTGTTGGTGTCCCAAACATGTTGGACCTTAGTGAGGCCAGCGTAAGCAATATTTTTCCAGGAATTAGCACCATAACCTGAATTTTCAGAGTTGAAGTTCGGGTTGAAGAATAATGGTTCCGCGAGGATAAGGGGGGGAATGAGTGGTTGTGAAAGTTTATTAATCGGGAAGTACGAGATGAGGGCATGCAAGCTTTTAATAAGGGTTGAATGGTTAATTTGTTTTTGAATGATGGGATTGTTGCAAAGAAGACCGTATAGGCCTAGGTTCCAAGGATGGGTAAGGACATTATCAGCTTGGATAACACTCCGGAGAGTGGACTTTGTGTGTGCAGCACGCCAATCTATAAATGCGGAGACGAGAATAAGTTACAAGCACTGGAGACCCATTAAGGGGCACCAGTGGAGGAAAGGGGGCGGTAGCCTGGAACCTGATCAGGGTACAGGCTAGACAGCGCGTGTCAGAAGAACCGATGACGCAGTCAACAGGAAGCTGACATATAACTGTCAGGACCGATAGTTCTAAGGGAGTACACAAGGAGTCACCAAGACATAAAACAAGCGAGAGCACCGCTATTCATGCTGATACTCCACCTATGACGCAGGTGACATACAATACTAGTACTCCACCTATGGCACTGGGGACATAGAACCATAAACTGGTAGCAAACAAAAATTATTAAGGAACGGCGGAAAAACAGGAAACCAGAAGAAAGCCTTGTCTAAAATAAAAGGATGAGAAAGGATGAACCAAAAACCACTGTAGTACTCCGAAAATGTAGCAGCAAAAAACTTGGGTCATACCGAGCTGAGCTGAGACCAAAATGGAAATGTAACCATCCATGGTAAGCGCAAAAATACTATTCATCCAGAATAGTAGGCACCAAACCAGAAAATCACAGGGAGGCCAAACAGAAATGAATCCTAATACCAAAGGAAGGGGAACAACGGTGACTGAAAGAACCGAGAACTTAACCTAAAGAGAAGACTGAAAAAATCGTATATCAAAGTTGGGGAACAACGGTATAGAAAACCCGATCCGGGAATAGGAACCTAACGCCAATCAATGATAACCAAAGAGACGGATTGAAATATCGTGTGAGAGCAGCACACGAGAGAATCAAAGCCTAAAGGACGCAGACAAGAGGACACTAAAGACTACGATGGAAAAAAAAAAAAAAAAAGGCGATGGAAAAATCCACTACCTTAAAAACTATTATTAGCATAGAATTCATGACTAGGTTGGGATGAAAAAAACATGATGAACTGGTTTCTCACTCAAAGATGGAAGTAAGAAGATTTATGAAAGTTAATTATCATAAATCCCCAGCTACGGCACTAACGAAAAACATTCTAAGAGGTGGGTATCGCACCGCAAAGAACTCATGCACTCAAGACACACCAAGCGCCTAACCACAAGCAAACCAAACCTGCAGTAACTGAAAAAATCCAAAGGATGCGAAGTTAAAATTTTCAAGAAACTTTTAACCAACAAAGGAAACACAGTTCAATGAACAATAGAAGGGTAGATGTACAACCATAGTACATAAAACCTATTGTCCACCTGAAAAATAGTAAACGCATAAAAAGGACTTCAAAGAATTTACTGCAAAGGATGGACTGAAAGGGCGCTTGAAATACACTCGGAAAACAAGAAAGAGGTGAGCGGCGGTACATCTGCAAGTACAACTGCAAGATTACCCAGCCCACCAATTCACAGTAAAATCCGAAGGGAAACAACTACTACACTCCACAAAAAGTTCCAATCACATGAGGGGCTGGTGATCTAAAAACAGTGTGGAGTAAAAAGAAATAGCTAATCTATGATGAGCTCCACCGAACGAACCATCTGCCTATGGAACTAAGAGTCAGAAACCATCAAGACGCTATAACGGTGGTCTGAATTAAGTACCACCTTCCACCAAAACCAAGAAAGACAGCTGAAAGGAAGCTGCCTAAACAAAGCGTCGTAACGCTCCACCAATCTAGACTACCCTATAAGTCAGTCTAGGAGGTGCTGAGGAATAGGCACTCACACATAGGGCCATGTTAACCTACGTATGAGAACCAGCAGCACCTAAAACAATGAATCCTGGGTTGACTGTAACACCCCAGCCATACGCAGTATCAAGCTATACCAGTGTTCAAGATCATCACTTACCCATTCGGCAACGGCTACATCATCACATGGGCTTGACCCGAGTAATCCACCAGGGACGACAGGAGGCGTCGGAATTATCGACACCCGCGAGCCATCCGAGGTGGTCGGAGGTTGGCGACTATTAGTCAATGGACCTGATCCAGGTACCACTATGATCGAAGGCTGTCTAAATCCTAAAGCTTCACCGCTAAAACGTGGCACAGAGGAGGGCCTGGCGACCCCCTGAGATTCGGCTAAGATTATAGTTGGATATCCAACTCCCACCCGCCCTAAAACTTCACACACAATACAGCAAGATCAGGCCCTGGTCTAGAATGCAACAATGATACATCCCAGCCAGGCCAGCCAACAACAATTGGGGTTGTTAAAGGGCGTAGGGAATTACCGGTAACACATAACATATCACCGTTTGATGACAGGAGGGATGCAAGCGGGCACGGGGACCCATACTAAAGGGAGAACCCAGGAAGACAGTTTAGAACTGAACTGGAGATAGAGAGTACATCACTACTCACTACTAACTGGCGCAACATTGGAAACCCAAATATAATAACCCTTACTCACCAGGGAATACCCAACCAGTCTACCAAATAATGCCTTTCTAACTAGCTTGTTGCGTGACTGCCCAATACTAAGATTACATAGCAAGGGCAACCAAACAAACGCAACAACGACACATCAGGTGCAACCCCAAAGAAAAGCTCCGAAGGAGTCTTGTCTCCCTAGATGAACACGCGATTGCAAAGATAACAAACTAGCACCATGCTGAGCAGTGTCATCATCAACAACTCATGCATGCCCCAACTAATCGAGATCAACCATGCCTCTATACCACTTAACTAAAAATTCCTAAGCCCTATCAGAACTCAAACACTTGAACTCAAACTCACGTAGCTAAGGCATACACCTAAGGGGGGAACCAGGGGCACGGGAAGACAAAGTAGTAACCTCTGTCGAACCACGGAACGCACCCAGGGGTCACAAGGAGCCTAAGAGAGAAAAATATCCACCAAGATATCATGCCAAAGATCCTCCACGGCCGCTGGACTAGGGCCAGGACGGCGTCCACTGCGGCCTGTAGCACATGGGCGAAGTCCGGCGCTGCGAGACCTGGGATCACAGAAGGTGGGGAAGCGTTAGGTTGAAGTCGAGATTTGAGGTATGGGAAAAAGGAGACGAGAATGACAGTGCAGCAAGTCGCACCTGGTGCTGAAAATCGCAACAATGGCAGAAAATCGCAAATCGCAAGGGCAGAATTCGAACATCTATCGCTAGGATGCGAAGAGCAGAGCCGAGGCATGTAAAGGTCCTAATATCCCGCCGTCGATGATCAGTCAATCCCAAGTCCCCCCCTCTATCGCTCGACTCACCCGGTAGAGGGAGCAGCACCCGTAGTGGTGCTGACCATACCCCCCTGCTTCCTACCACCTCCAGAATCTCCAGGTCCAGACGCGTAGGTCGTCCTCCTCTGGCGAATCCTACGGCAGTGCCGGCGATCCGCCAGTTTGATCGAAAAATTTCTCCAGAAGGTAGCACAGAGCCACTAGAGCGCAAGCTCATGCCAGGAGCCGACCGTCGGCTGGGCAGAGCAAAGGGGGCAAAGACGACGTAGACATCAGCAGGGAGCTTGGTCGGCTTGGCAACCTCCGGTATGTAGGCAGAGCCTCAAACACCGGAGAAAGGTCAGCGACGACAAGGACGCGAGCAGACGAAGACGGGGTATCTCCACCGATGTCCAGGCTAGTCGCCGACTTGAGTCTGCACGTCACAGTCATCTACGACAGACGGGAGGAGGCGACAGACGGCAGGGGAGGAAAAAGAGGAGAAGATGGAGGAATGACCGGGGGGGGTTACTTCCACGATGGCGGAAGGACTCTCATGACCGCTAGCAGAGGCAGCTGGTGCACAAACGTCTAGCCAATCATCAAGAGGAGCCGTTCCTCCGTTGGAAGGATTGGTCGCAGCCATCGCTGAGAATGATACTGCGCATCCCGCGCGTCCAGGAAAGACCATCCATGTCATGGAGTTTCTCAAAATGGCGGGAGGTCCTCGCGGAAGTAGCATCGCAAAGCAGTGGTAGTAAATGAAGGGCCGTATAACCTATCAGCTTGGATAACACTCCGGAGAGTGGACTTTGTGTGTGCAGCACGCCAATCTATAAATGCGGAGACGAGAATAAGTTACAAGCACTGGAGACCCATTAAGGGGCACCAGTGGAGGAAAGGGGGCAGTAGCCTGGAACCTGATCAGGGTACAGGCTAGACAGCGCGTGTCAGAAGAACCGATGACGCAGTCAACAGGAAGCTGACATATAACTGTTAGGACCGATAGTTCTAAGGGAGTACACAAGGAGTCACCAAGACATAAAACAAGCGAGAGCACCGCTATTCATGCTGATAGACATTACAGAGATGTGCGAGAATATAAAATGTTGAAGAGTTGGGGCGACGGATGATTTTAACCAAATGCATGAACCTGATAACATCCAGGTATTTCGGGATCATTAATAAACCTAAACCTCCATATTTAGGGTGGAGTTGAGCAGAATTAAGAGAGATTCTATAGCATTCTGAACCAAATTTATCGGGGATACTGTCATGATTGTTGAGAACAAAATTACGGTAAAGAGAGGTGATTTTGCAGATATAATCATGAGAAGAAGGGAGGTTGGAGTGGCCTAGAGTGTACCATATGCAGGAAAGGGCATATGATTGAGCTGTGCGGGCTCTGCCAAAGGTAGAAAGGTTCAAAAGTTTTAACGAAGAGATTTTATTCTGGAATTTCGTGAGAATGGAATTCCAGAAAGATGGGTCTGAATCATTCCCAATAGGAGATCCTAGATAAATGGTGCAGTGATGCTGAGTTTTAATAGGAGTATTGGGATAATAATCCTTAAGGTGTTGGACATGATTGTTGGGGAAATCACCTATGAGCAGAATGATGCACTTGTTGAGATTGAGTTTTTCACCTGATGCTTGATGGAAAAGATGGAAAATGTTATTAAGGCGTAACATGCTTGAAATGTCAGAGGTGAAAATAGTAGAGTCATCAGCATAACCTGAGAATTTGACAGAGACAGAATCTGTATTGGTTTGGGGGGGGATGGAGTATTTGGGAATGTCAATCCCATGAATATCCGTGTTACTTCTGATGGCTTCTGCAAACGGTTCCATTAAGATAATTAAGAGGAGTGGAGCCCAAGGACAACCTTGTCTGACGCCTGAATACACATTGAATTCATTGGAAAGTTTACCGTTGATCATGACTTGGGCGGTAGTATGAGCATGAAGAGCTTTAAAGGCATTAATAATGAAAGGTGGAAAGTTCATTTTATTCATGACTTCCGCTATGAAGGAGCGATCTGCAGAATCATAAGCTTTGGTGAAGTCACAAAGGAAAGCGGAAAAAGGTTTATTCGTGATGTGAGCGAGCTCTATGAGAAGCTTAAAGGTAAAAATATTAAGAGAGATATTTCTGCCAGGAATAAAACCTGTTTGGTCATGGTGAATGAGGGAGTCGAGGACACGCCCCCGATCTCTTTAATCTGACTAACAGATCTATCACATTCCGACTTGACAGACTCCGACATGCCCCCACGCATGACCCGCAACAGTGCGGACACCGAACCTGAACACCTTCATGGTGCCGGACCATCCTCTGTGGCTGACACTGTGCCGACTCAGCAACCGACTCTGCCTCCCCAGTCGGCAGCCGGCCTACCCCCGCCTGACGCAGTACCAACTGTGCCCCCCCCCCCCCCCCCCCCCCCCCCCCCCCCCCCAGCAACCGGCCCACCTACGCCTGGGACTGTCCCCAAACCGACCCCAAACCGACCCATCCGACCCAACCGACCCAAAACCGACCCATCCGACCTATTCGACCCAAAACTGACCCATCCGACCAACACTGGCTAGTCCATGCTTGGACAATTACAATCCCCCTAGCTAATGTTTATTCCGACCTCTTGGCAGATGCTTAAGTCTCCATTTTAGGTAACACTGGTGCATCCCATAATTTTGGCACCCTCCGTATGGCCCAGCGGATGGGACTCACCATTACATCATATCCCCTACCTTCTGTCGCCCTTGCTGGCGGTCCACAGACCATACCGATTATTGGTCATGCCATTGCAAAACTCCAACTTGGTAATTTCACACCGTCCACAACATTTGACCCCATCTTAGGTAATCAATTCCTTCGCCAACGCGTATTGACATTAGTGCACGGACATTATCACTTCGTCACCAAACTAGCTTCGACTTCACAGTATCCTCCGTTTCAAAAACCCGATTTGACTCTGGTCCAGCTGTCATGCAACACGCACTTGCCCATTTCTTGGCATCCTTTCCCTCATCCGACACACCGCAAATGATCAATGCCAAGGGCGCCCGTAAACTAATCCGCCAAGGATGCTGTTCCTTTCCTTTTTTTGGAACAATCACAACCACCTATCAGTTTAGGACCACAACCTGACCACACATCCGACCACCGCCCCCAATCTGTCACAATCCCATGTGACATACCGTCTCAGACTGTCCATGTAACACTCAACAATTTGACTGTGAGCCTAAACCAACGGAACATGCCCTAGCTGCAGCTCTCCGTACTCTTACTGACTCTTACACTGACATTTTCACCGAAGTCCCTGGTTTACCCCCTTTTCGTGACCAGATTGATGAACTCATTCCTCTCCAACCGAACATACCGAACATACCGTACCGAAACTGTTACCGCATGAGTCCAATAGAAATGTCTGCAGTCAAGACAACCGTTACCGATGTCCTGTCCAAAGGATAGATCTGACCTAGTTTATCTCCACTTGGCTCCCCCGTGCAGTTCATACCAAAACCTGATGGTTCCCTCCGTCTGTGCATCAACTACCGGCCAGTACATGCACTCAAAATCCGAAACCGATACTGATACCGATGCCGATACTAATCCCGATGCCGATGCCGATACCAATGCCGATGCCGATACCGATGCCGATACCTATACCGATGCCGATCTACAAGTGGTTCCTCATAATGAGAATCCTTCCATCCGACCTTCCGACAACCGCTCTCAACACACCGATAGGTCACTTCGAATATATGGTCCTACCCATGGGCATCTGAAACGGGCCATCCGAATTTCAAGCCCTTATGAACCGAATTTTCAGGGACCATCTTGATGACTTCGTGGTTATATTCCTCGATGATATTCTGATATTATCAAAACTCCCGGCTAACCCACTGAAACACCTCCGACTGGTGTTTGATAGCCTCTGAAAGGAGAAACTCTATTGCAGACTCCACGAATGCAAATTTCTTACATCCGAAATGAAATTCCTTGGTCATATTGTTGGAAATGGACACCTCAAGATGGATCCCTCCCAAACCAATACAATAATATCCTGGCCGCCGAAAACCGAAAACCGAAAACCGAAAACCGAAAGCCGAAAACCGTTGCCAACCTCCGATCCTTCCCTGGACTTTCAAACTATTTCCGGACATATATCAAAGGATATTCTAGCCTTGTGGCACCATTGACAACTCTCATCACAGCCTCCTCCAACCGATTCTAATGGACTAATGCCCATACCGCCACTTCGGAGGCTACCAAAACTGCTCTCACATATGCACCACTCCTCGCCTAACCGATTACGGCCTCCCCCGTCCTTCCACACCCGAACCCGTACCCAAACCTGCACTCTGAACCCGAAACTGAACATGAAACCGAATGTGACATCCGACCATGCCACAACCGGAAGTGAACTTGTAGTAGTCCGATCGTAGTCCTGTCGGGTTGATCACTGGCAGGCACCTCCGCCAGATAAATACAATGCCGATGTATATATCCCGGGATGAGGAGCGATTATTGACAACCATCCCCGAGCACCTCCTCCGTCCCGATATGGATGGTATACTACTTCACTTGGCGCCTGATACCCCTACATATATCATATGCACCGATACTGCCGACATACCACTATGTCCATTATATCCTTACCAACATGCTTCCACCTTATGGTGCGACCAAAAGCTATCCGTATTTTTTTTTATGACAAGCCTGACTTGGCCACCGAACACTTCAAACGCCAAATCTACCGAAATGGACCACCAATCCTTCCCGTCATGATTCATGAACCCCCCCTACTCTCCACCATCTCTATCCTACCACCTCACCGAACTCTCCGATAGTGCACTACACCGACCTTCCGGACAACCCCGACCTTCCGGACTACCCCGAAACCGATGAAATGTCAGCCCAACAGCTCAGATCAGCCCCACATCCGCCTCAAATCAGCCTCATATCTGTATGAGATCAATCAGCATCACCCAGATCCACCTGATATCTGCCCCCGATCAATCAGCCTTTCTCAGATCCCCATGGGATCCGTCTCAGATAGATCACCCAGCTAGCCTCAGATCCATCTCAGATCTGTCTCAGATTTCCCTCAGCCTCAGCCTACCTCAGCCTCCGCTCACTCTGACCTGTCTTTTCCTCAATCCAGCCATAATGCTTGGATCCCCTAACCAAATCTGCCAATTTCTATGCTGGACATCTGAACATCTGAACATCTGAACATCTGAACACCTGACCCTCTGAACATCTGAACATCTGAAAATCTGAACATCTGACCATATGAAAATCTGAGCATCTGCATATCTGACAAACTGACACATGTGCATATACGAACATCTGCATACCTGAACACCTGAACACCTGAACACCTGAACATCTGAACATCTGAACATCTGAACACCTGAACACCTGAACACCTGAACATCTGAAACACCTGAAACACCTGAACATCTGAACGTCTGAACATCTGAACACCTGAACACCTGAACACATGAGCATCTGATCCGTTTCAGAACACCTGAACACCTGACCATCTGAACATCTGGTATTTTCAATTCTGAACCTCTACATTACATTGCATTACATTACATGTTAAAGTCTACTTGACACCGCGAGGGTGTATGAGACTCTGTGCTTTAAACAAAAAGAAAAAGCACCCACAAAGCAAAAAACCCCATTACATCAGGTGTGTGTCGAGGACAAACAAACCAAGCTCTCAACCACCGTTTTGGTGGCGTAGGTATTAAACCCCCTAGAGCCGGACCCAGATCTCAACCACTTACAGTGGCGGAGGTAAGAAGCTAACAAATGAGAAGTCACAAGAAGAAAAGAAAAAAAAGGGATAATAAATTACGGTGCCACTAAGCAGTCCAGGGCTTCCTGTCTTGCTCTTCTACAATTAGAAAGATAGTCGGCTAGGTTGCTCCAGAAAGTCTTAGTGCCATTTCCATTCATAAAGGTTCTGAATGTGGAATCGCAGAATTCCACATTCCATACGGTTAAGTCGGTATCCTCATGGACATGCCTATAAATATCTGTAAACAGCTTCTGGTTGCGGAGGCGAATATCATTATAAAAAGGGCACTCAAACATATGCATTTCATCCTCAAGTTTTTGGAACCCACACATTTGACAGTGTCTCATTGAACGAGGGATGTGTGCTGTATCCACCACCCTCATTCTTTCTGTGTTCAGCCAATGGGAACCCATTCTAAACTGTGCTATAGAACGAATCTGATCCTGCTTATGTAAGGCAGATGTTAAGGGAATCAAGCCATTCTCATCATTGCTGTTGGCTGCGAACCATACCTCGTGAAGTACCCTGATCCAGGCCTCCAAACACGGACAAAAAAAGGGCTCATTCTTGCAGGGGAAATGTTGCCTTATTTGTCAATGTTAGGGCGACAGTTTGACCCGGAATTGGAAGAATTGGAAGCGATGTTACCAAGTCCAAGTTTAGGGCACGAAAATTGATTGTGCATTCACATAACCACAACACAGCTCCAGCCATGACCCTAACAAGCAAAACTCCACAGCAGCAACCACAGCCCTCTGCTTTTGGCTTTTTTTAGCACCTCCCTGACAGACATTATGCTAGCCTCATATAGTTCAGCAGTTCTGGACAGCTGATTATGCGGGCTTCCAGAAGCACTAGCTTACCTCAGGTTTTGCTTCATATCAAGTCAGGGGAGCTGCCTGGAAGGTGTTGGTCATGGCCGAAAAGAAAAGCTATGGCGTTAAGTATATTCAGTAAAGAGGCAGCTGGAACAGCCCAAGCCAGGGAAAGTCTCATTCTAGGTTACAAGAATCTGTCGCAAGCCTGGACCTGGGACAAGTCTTTCAAATGTCTAACCTGTCAAGTGTGCTCCCTGATTTCTGTGGATATCGCACAGGGGAGCTTGGAATTGGAAGACGGTGAGCAGCCCGGAGTTAGCTTTACAATCCATTCTAGGTTTCAACAAAATAATTACTCAAAATGCCTGCAAATATTTTACATCTTAGCTGTCTGCTAATGTGCTTGTGCTTAGATCTATACTCCCTGCTTAGCACTTAGCGCTTGACGAGGCCGCGCCACTGCAGCTTCTTGCCGGATGTTTAGTTTAGTAGTTCAAGCGGAACATATCATTTGTCACGACAAAGCTGCCTGATACGGGCATGAGATGAAACACTTGGCTGAACTTCAAAGGCGGTGATCCTTCTTCTGTCTGAATGGATCCGGTGACGAAGACGAGGATTCCTTGCGAGATGGATGGCTGGAAGTCCTGGGTAGTTGCAGTAACCTTGCACGCTCCAAATGGCAGGGACGAAAGCTTCGCCAATATCGACTGCGCCCCTTTAATCTGCGACCCTTCGAAGGTGAGCATGCTAGCATCCTGGTAGAGGGTCCCAAGGGCTGATCGATTGCTCTCGAAGAGTTGGTAGTAGTAGTTAATGAAAGCTTTTCCCACGGTATCTGGATCTTGTGCCATTGTGCCGATTAAATCTGGAATTGCTGATGCGTCAGGCCTGGTGCTTTGCCAATCGAACACTCTGAACATATGACACATATGAACATATAAACATCTGAACATTTGAATATCTGAATATCTGCATATCTCAATATCTGACACATCTGAACATCCGACACATTTGAAAATCGGATGCTAAATCTGAATCTGATACTACCCGTACCACCCGATATTCCTCCAACCGAAACAATTGCAGTAAGAACCCTTGATCTTTCTGCATGCCACGAAGTCCTCAGTGAATTCTGATGCTAGCTTGAGGGTACCACTTTTGACCTTATACCCGACCACTGTCCTTTAATTTACCTGCAAATGCAGCAATTGCTCAGCCCCAAACAGGCTCGATGGATGGCATTTTCCTTCCGATTTGAGTACACATTGAAACACATTGCTGGCCAAACCAATGTTGCCGACCCCCTTTCCCGACACCCGGCCTTTGTCAGTGCCATTGTTGCACAAGGTCAGACACTGCCCGACCCACCGTCAGCCGAGCAATAAATCCTCTTGAGATACACAACCGGCACTTATTTTTCTACACAGTCATTTACCGATCAGCTTACGAAAAAAACCGACGGATTTTGGCAGACAAAATCTTCATCTCAACACCCCGACCACTGACACCGAATGTACCGATTATACACCGACTATACCGACTATACCGACTATACCGACTATACCGACTATACCGGCTATACCGACTATACCGACTATACACCGATTATACACCGACTATACCGACTATACCGACTATACCGACTATACCGACTATACCGACTATACCGGCTATACCGACTATACACCAGTTATACACCAAATGTACCGACTATACACCAATTATACACCGATTATACACCGACTATGAGCAGTTATACACCGAATGTACCGACTATACACCGATTATACACCGACAATGACCAGTTATACACCGAATGTACCGACAATACACCGATTATATACAAACTTTGACCGGGAATACACCGACCACACCGAATACACCCAGTTCTCCAGGTACCAGAGCTTCATGCAGACAGCAACCCCGCGGACGTGGTTGTCTGAAAGGGGGAGCATTTGTAGTAGCCTGGCCGACCACCGACACAGACGACCGACCACCGACTCCCGACCAGCTACCACACACCGACTACCGACCAGCTGACACCGACACTGCTACTCATCACACATCACACACACCGACTACCGACCAGCTACCACATACTGCTACCGACCAGCCACCGACCAGCTACCGACATTGCTACCGACACTACTACCGACACTGCTACCACCGACTACCGACCACCTACCGATTCCGATTCCGATAAGTATATAAACCGAAGCCGAACTCCTGGAGGTCAGTCTACGCGCACTGAGTATACTTTGGTATATCGAGGATCACATCCTCCCTCCAGGACTAACTGGAGTTATTCAGTATTATTCCCGTCCACCGACGCCGACATCTACAGGCAACGTCCCTCATCATGCCAGAATAACTATCACAGTATTTCACCAAAGAGTTCCGGAATTTAATCACTGACTTCAACCAGTAATAGTGCATTGGGAATTGGCCTGTTTCTTTTAACGCAATGTGTTGAGGCACAGATCGCTTCACTCCTAGGACACGTTTCATAAAACCAGCATGCCTCATGTGGATATATGTAGATGCTACTTTGTCTCTGCTGGTCACCAAGAAGATGTTGAATGAGACCAGTGGTCCAGATTTGAGAGCCATACATTCCAGCAGAAAGGGCAAAAGACTGGAACAGCCACAGCATGGCGTTTGGTCTCTCCTTAACTGCATACTCTTCACCAATATCTGTTACACGCTTGATCCCGGCCAAAAAAGGTCGAGCTGCGTATTCAGAAGCATGTTTCATGCATCCCTTCTCATTGAATACCACACCAAGGTATTTGAACTCTGAAACCCTCTCCAGACTTCGATCGTTCAGACGAAAATCATTAGAGTGTTCATCATAGAGGTTAGGGTTCAAAACCATAACCTGAGATTTGTTCACGTTGACTCTGAGGCCCTTGTCTTTGGCATACACGGCCAATTTATCCAGCATCTTTTGGAGATCCCTCGCACTGTCGGCTAAAATAGGAAGGTCATCTGCATACATCATATGTGAAATGCTGGTGTATTCATTTAAACCAACCCGCGCTCCTTGTTCGTTGTGGAAGCATTCAGGGACATCATTCACAAATAGTGAGAAAAGAATGGGGCTCAAGGGACACCTTTGCTTGACTCCCCTGGCAGGGTTGATCGGTCCCGTGCGTCTATTCCCATCTACCAGCTCATACGTATCATCTGCGTAAAGATCTTTGGTTGATCTTAGAAGAGGAGAAGGTACGTTACCCTCTTCAAGGAGTTTCCATAAATAAATAAATAAATAAATAAATAAATAAATAAATGAATAAATAAATAAATAAATAAATAAATAAATAAATGAATAAATGAATAAATGAATAAATGAATAAATAAATAAATAAATAAATAAATAAATAAATAAATGAATAAATAAACGAATAAATGAATAAATAAATAATAAATAAATAAATAAATAAATAAATAAATAAATGAATAATGAATAAATGAATAAATAAATAAATAAATAATAAATAAATAAATAAATAAATAAATAATAAATAAATAAATAATAAATAACTACATAATAAAAATAATAAATAATAAATAAATAAATAATAATAAGTAATAATAAATAAACAAATACATTTCATTTATGTTGACAGTGTCATAAGCTTGACTAAAGTATATAAGAGCACAGTATACGTGTTTATTTGTTCTTCTTTGTTTGGCAGCCTGAATAAGGTGTCTCAAGATAAACATGGGTTGAAGGGGATAACGATCTGGGTAGAACCCAAATTGTGTTTCGGGGATTTGTTTTTCCTCCACACACCACTCAGTCACCAAATCCCGCTGAACATTGGCATACAGTCGGTAAAGAGCAGGACTAACTGCTAGCATTATGTAGTTGTTGGGGTCGTGCATATCATTCTTCTTATGAAGGGCCGAAATTCTCACATTTTTCCAAGACTAAGGATTTAGCCAAGTTCTAAACATGTTTCGAACAAGTCACAAAGAAGATGGCTTGAGCTATGAAAGCGAGTTCAAGTTCAAGTTCCAGGGGGGGCACAAGGGGGTATTGGACCCTGTAGGGGCGCTTGGGGAACCCTGGGACCAACTCGTATAAGGGAAGGACATTATATATATTATTCTGTTGGAGAATAGATATGAGCAGTGAAATAGTTACAGTTGTCAGAAGATGCTCTAACGGCTGTCCAAGTAGAATGAGGTAGCTTAGTAGCTGAATAGCTACATGTCACCCGCGTGCGTGAGGCAACGTGGGACCATCATCACAACATGATCCCTCTCGTGTGCGTCCGACATTGATTGCGAATGGGGACATTGGACGTCTAGACCTTGACAACCTGGAACTTCCATCTTCCATCTTTCATCTTCCATCTTCACTCCGGGACAGCCTGGCAGTAGGCTCCTGATAGGCTTTCTAGAGTGCGTGTTGAGAGCTTGCACTGTATGGCGAGCGGATTTAAGGAAGGCCAAAGAGGCTATCATTGATCCCGGACACGATTGGAGCATTGGGAGCGCGTAGCCTGCGCGTAGCTGCCATGCCTTTGATGGCACGATCAAGGTGACACAGCACCCAGTCCCTCGCATGATTGACACCGTGTCACAGCCCCGCGCGCATGTGGCGTGTGGCTACCCGTGGCTACCTGCCTGCTCGCGCTCGCTCACCTACCCGGTAGCTGTGCCCAAACTGTCAGTTCCCAAACTGCCAGTGCCGATACACTCCCCACGTATCTGCCGCATCGCTTCCGACGTAGATCGGGCAGTATAAAAGCCAGTTGCGTACCCGTCAAGAAGCTATATATCAAATTTAGTGTCCATCGAACACTGCCTTCTCACCACACGGACGTAGCTCTCTTTCGCCCACCCTCTTCACTCGCACTGCCGAGTCTGCACCGCTCCACTTCCCGCTTCAAGGTGGGCTGGTTTCCGCTTCGCACAATCGCATGCTAGGTGTTTGATTTCATGCCATGATCCATTAGCCTCCAGGCTGCCCATCATCTCCAGAGCGCACCCAATCCTCGCAGTTGCGAACCCACCGCCCACCCGGTGGAAAACCGGTGGAATATTTCCCGTCCAGCCAGCCGGGCAATCGACGAGGCTCGACATTCCCTATATTTTCCTATATCTTGCGCACTTGCACCTAACAGCAGGCTATCGTACCACACGCCAAGCAATCATCCAGCATTGTGTCAGTGTGTATGCAACGTTCTCACAGCTGTCAGATCGCCACTCCTCCCTACCGACCCCCCCCCCACCACCACCCACCACCCACCCACCCACACACACCCACCCACATACACACACCTTACCCACCCACATACCCACGTACCCGTGTACGCACCCAGTCACCCAGTGTCACATCGAGGCACCAAAATCAGAATCATTACACCTGTATGCTGTCATAGGCAGGCCAGTGTTGACCCAAGCCAAGCCCACACCGCAACTTCTTCCAACTATCCAAAAATGGTCCAAGAATTCCCACTCATTCCCACTGAAATAGCCTGAAACATAGCCTGAAACATAGTCTGGAATAGCCTGAAACATAGCCTGAAACATAGCATGAGACATAGCATGAATCATAGCCTGAATCATAGCCTGAAACATAGCATGAGACATAGCATGAATCATAGCCTGAAACATAGCCTGAAACAGCCTAACCATGGCCTGAAACATAGCATGAAACAGCCTAAACATGGCCTGAAACATAGTGTGAAACAGCCTGAATCATAGCCTGAATCATAGCCTGAAACATAGCATGAATCATAGCCTGAATCATAGCCTGAATCATAGCCTGAAACATAGCCTGAATCATAGCCTGAATCATAGCCTGAATCATAGCCTGAAACATAGCATGAAACATAGCATGAAACAGCCTAAACATGGCCTGAAACATAGCATGAAACAGCCTAAACATGGCCTGAAACATAGCATGAAACAGCCTGAATCATAGCCTGCATCATAGCCTGAAACATAGCATGAATCATAGCTTGGAATAGCCTGAAACATAGCCTGAAACAGCCTGAACATGGCCTGAAACATAGCATGAATCATAGCCTGGAATAGCATGAATCATAGCCTGAATCATAGCCTGAAACAGCCTAAACATAGCCTGAGACATAGCATGAATCATAGCCTGAAACAAAGCATGAAGCAGCCTGAAACATAGCATGAATCATTGCCTGGAATAGACTGAAACATAGCCTGAAACATAGCATGAATCATAGCCTGGAATAGCATGAAACATAGCTTGAAACAGCCTGAATCATAGCCTGCATCATAGCCTGAAACATAGCATGAATCATAGCCTGCATCATAGCCTGGAACATAGCATGAATCATTGCTCGGAATAGCCTGAAACATAGCCTGAAACAGCCTAAACATAGCCTGGAACATAGCATGAATCATAGCTCGGAATAGCCTGAAACATAGCCTGAAACAGCCTAAACATAGCCCAGGTGAGGGGGGTAGGGATCAGGTAACAGGAGCGCATGCGAGCATCAAAGAGGCACAAAAACTCTCTTCCTATTTTTGGCTACGCGTGGCAGCTTCCACCCAGCTCCATTAGCATGCGACTGAGTCGAGCCCAAAGATTTCAGCTGCACTTGAATGCCTGTCATATTTTCATAAGGATATAGTGTTTGGGCTGATTTTGGGGCTACACATGGCAGCTGCCCACCAGCTCCAATGGCCAGTCGCAGAGTCAAACCCGATGCTTGCAGCTGCAGTTGAATGCCTGTCATATCAGCTTTCAGACATTAGCTAGCACCGTGCGATGCGCTGCCCCCCGAATCCCCCCAGGACTTCAAAATACCAGGAACATACCAGGGGAAATACCAGCTTGAATGCCTGTCATATCAGCTTTCAGACACTAGCTAGCACCGTGCGATGCGCTGCCCCCCAAACCCCCACAGGACAAAAAAAAAGGGAAATACCATGTCGAATGCCTGTCTTATCAGCTTTCAAACACTAGCTAGCCCCAAGTTTATCTCAAGAACAAGGAAAAGGAGCTGCCTAGAAGCTGCTTCTCTTAGCTCAAAGCGATACGGTGCACACAGCTATATGCTAATATGCATATGCTTGATTGCCCACCACATGCATACCTGATAGCTCTCAAGTGTTTTTTGCAAGTTGTTCACAGCACACAGACCAGGGCTTTTTTTCAAATCTGAAACTGTTTTTTTTCTAGCTTAATGGTTTCCAACCTCCTCCAGGGACAGCGTTTTAGTGCTAGTGTAGCTTTAGTAGCCTTTTCTAGCTTTTAAAGGCCATTTAGAAAACAAAAATGTAAATCATTTTTTGTTGCACATTTTTACAGCGATAATTCCCTGACACAGACTGACCCCTCCCTGCCCCCTTAATTTCTCCACCTCGCAGAATGATTTCTTTTGTTCGTTTCACTCTCCTCGTATTTGTCTTCATCTGCCTGGCATTGGCCGGGGTGGATGCCCGTGATGCTGCCGAACGCGCTACTAGCCTGGTCCATGGTGGTCGCATCTTACGTGAGGATGTCAAGACCGGTGCCGAGACTGATGGGGCCAAGGATGGTGTCAAGCAGGGACGTAAGAAGCGTGCTGCCAAGGACGGGGCCAATGATGGAGCCAAGGACGGTGCTAAGGATGGTGCTAAGATGACGGCTTCCAAGAAGGGTGCTGCCAAGGACGGTGCGAAGGATGGTGCAAAGAAGGCGGCTGCTAAGAAGGGTGCTGCCAAGGATGGATCCAAGCAGGGTCGCAAGGACGGTGCCAAGGGTGGTGCTAAAGATGGTGCCAAGGATGGTGCTGAGGATGGTGCTCAGGATGGTGCCAAGCAGGGTCGCAAGGACCGTGCCAAGGACGGATCAAAGCAGGGTCGCAAGGACGGTGCCAAGGTTGGTGCCAAGGTTGGTGCTAAAGATGGCGCCAGCAAGCCGTTTGCCAAGAAGGGTGGCAAGAAGCCTGCTGCTGAGGCCCGCAAGTAAGCTGGATCTAACCAAGCCAAGCCAAGCAGATCAAGAAGCCTGCTGCTGAGGCCCGCAAGTAAGCTGGATCTAACCAAGCCAAGCCAAACCAAGCCAAGCCACGCAGATGGTGAGCACCTTGAAGGCCGAGACACCATGTCATCTAATCAAGCCAAGCCAAGCCAGGCCAAGCAGATCATGAAGCCTGCTGCTTCAGAATGCAAGTAAGCTGGATTGACAGCAATCATGCGTGGGTAGGTGGGTAGGTGGGGCAGTTTCCCATCTACCATAGCTTTTCTTTTCAGCTACGATCAGCAGCTTCTGGGCAGCTCTCCTGACTGGCTATTCAGCCAAACCTGATGCAGCCTAGTGCACCCTACATATTATAGGACAGTTGACACAACCAGCGTTCCGGTACTGTTGATATCTTGGGGCTCGGCCCAATGCCTGGCTCAGGAACCAAAAAAACCACAAACCCGCGACAACGAGGATTCAGTTTGAATGGCATTGCCACTCCTACAAAAGTGTATGCGCACTTAGGGTATATGAAATGATGGTGCTTGTGTGAAGCTCTTCGCTTTGTAGCTTTTCATTTGTCTATGAGTAGTAGCTTCTAGGCATCTCCCCTGACTGGCTAGTCAGACAAACCTGATGCAACCTAGTGCACCTCGAAGCTAACATAACTAGATTTCCTGTTATGTTGATATCGTGGGGCTTGGCCCAGTGGCTGGCTCAGGGAGCTGCCTAGAAGCTGCTGCTCGTGGCTGAAAATAAAAAGCTATGTTTGGGACAGCTTCCCATCTACCACTGTTTCCTTTTGGGGCTACACATAGCAGCTTCTATGCAGCTCCTTTCCCCCGTCCTTGGACCAAACCTGAAGCTGGCTTGTGTGTCTGAAATCTGATATGGCACGCATTGCAATGCAGTTGCAAGCATCGGGTTTGGCTCTGCGGCTGGCTATTGAAGCTGGCGGGCAGCTGCCATGAGGAGCCCCCAAATTAGACCAAATACCTATATATGTCCTATAATTTTTTATTTAGCCAAGCGGTAAACAATGCTTGTGACATTTTTTCATGATGAGTGACAGGTTGACCATTCTGCTCTACCAGTGCACCTATCGGTGATCTGTTGCAGATGATTTATAGGTGCATTGGTAGTGTAGTATAGCCAACCTGTCAATGAATGGTTGTGATAGTAGTAGTCAACCTGGCAATGAATGGTTGTGATATTAGTAGTTAGGCAATCAATGAGTGGTTGTGATAATGGTAGCTAGCCTGTTAATGAGTGGTTGTGATAATACTAGGTAATGAAAATCCCTGGTGGGGCATGGTATTAAGGAAACCCGTCGTACGCTGGTAGAGAGCGGTGCCCTACCTCAACTGGACAAGCTATCCTCGCGGTTAACTACGACCTGGAACGGTCAGGGCGATTGTAGGGAAAATCGAACCCCCGACCCTGCATCCTCAAAGCGACTTGGTGCACCACTATACCAATTGATTCGCTGATGGGCTGTGATAATACTAGTTAACATGTCAATGAGTGGTGGTGATCCATTGCCGGAGGACAGTTTATAGATAGAACGATAGGACCAAGCCGCATGCTGGCCTGTACACGTTTGTATCATTCATTGTGTGGCATTCTTTATTGTTGTTACTAATGGAGTTCTTAACTCATCTCAAACTGTAACGTTAACATGTTTTAAGGGAACACCGAAACAAACCATCTCTCCGCGCTCTTTATTATGACAACGGATACAATCGGGAAATAATATATGGCACGATTGTTTGGGGCTCAGTTCATCAGTGCTTGTTCTTTTTAAGCCCTTCCTGTACGGTTAGGCAAGTCCCTTTAGCCTATTTGGCCTACCCCTGGACTGTAACATGCATACATGGTAGCCTTCTAGCCTTGCTTATACCGGTACATCGAAGGTAGGGACCGGCATATCATATAAATACATACTTTGCAGCTTGACGCTTGAGTGAGTGGACATATTCCAGCGAACCTGGGGATCTTGATCGAAATTTGGTCCTCATTACAAATCTGTACTTCGGCAGTACATGCATACAAGCACTGATGGCCTGTTCAGGGCCAAAACAATGCACTGGAAATTCGCTATCATAATCAAAGGTAGGGTCCGGCAAAAAAATGAAAATTGAAAATCGAAAATTGAAAAAAAATGAAAATGAAAATTTGAACATCCAAGAATTGCCACAGAACGAACTCTAAGGACGTGCCCAATGGATATTAAGGGAACCGCCTCGTATGTATGCGATGGACGGGCTTACATCACACCTAGAGTCCAATTACCATGCCGGTCGACGACCCTCTGGGTGGGCCCAGATGATAGGGACCAGCATATCATATGATGTTGACCAAATGCAAGTATGATATCATACAAATTGCATCATATGATATGTATTAGCATTTGTGTACTACAGGCACACGGATGCTATAGTATATATGCGAAAGATAAATGGTCACTTTAGAACAGTCAGACTGCCGGCATCATATTGTATCAAATGATGACATGATAGAATATGATATCACGCTGCCGTTCCCTAAGTATAGGCACTTCGGCAGGCCCCGGTGATCCGAATTGCTGGAGTATTGCTCGTTTCCTTGAGGAGAAGTCCCGTGCAGGATTTTCAGGACGCTGCGTCCTCTGTCGCAGACGCAAGGTTGAAGGGTCCGTCGTGTCGCAAGACGCAACGTGGGGAGGTTCCGTTTACCAGAGGGAAGGGTCCGTTATTCAGTTGCATCACAGGGCGCAGGCTATACAATTACTTGCGTATCAGGCAGCAGAGCTGGAGGTCCTCCTGAAGCACCCTGGTCCTGTGCCATTCAAGAGACTCCCGGGCAAATCATTATACTGTCTCATCAACTCAGTGGTATGTTTCCTATGTATGTAGCGTTAGCTGTACTCTTGCCCTCCTGTCCTTTTCTGTCCGGGTCCCCTCTGGACCGATCCTTTTATTTCCTGGTCCGTTCCTTTCCTGGTCCGTCCGGGTCCCCTCTGGACCATTCCTTTTCTCCTGGGTCCGTTCCCTCTGTTAATGTAAGATTGTTACAACGGCATAGGCTCGATAGAGGAGAAGATGCTATTAAGCGCAACAGGCGCAATCATATAGAATAGAGATGTGTACTGCAGGGTACTGCAGTCACGTGCAGGCCACAGCTAGCCGGTGGCCTGGCGGCAGGCAACGCGGTACCAGGAGGGAAAGGTACCGGTGTGCATTATGCCGACTCAGAGACTGATATATAAATCAGTCAATAACATCCCCCCCAATTCAAGGTATTCTTGAGCTCAAGAATTCCTGGAATTAACTGAGGGGCATAAGAAAGTTAAAATATAAAAGCTAGGGAGACTTTGGGAATTTCTAGTAGCTGAAAGGGAGAAATCACTTCAGCAGGGGTCTTCAAAGAAATGTCAGTCTTCTGGGATAGCTGGCTAGGGTAGGAACACTGCAGGTAGGCTGCAGGCTAAGTAGCAGAGAGGCTGCTGAGAAGGTGCTAGGAAACTGCAGGTAGGCTGCAGGCTAGAGCAGATAGGCTGCTATGGGGCTGGACTACATACTGCAAAGAGCTGCAGATAGGCTGCAGGCTAGGTAGCAGGAAGGCTGCAGGGAAGCTTTGTTAAAGGAAAGCCCAGGCTTGGTTAAGGCTTGTGAAGATATCCTTGGTTACGAGAAAGTTGCATGATTCGAGACCAGAAGATTTGTCTTTAGACAGGATGTCTGGACTAGTCCCCCCATAATTTGGGTGAGCTACAGTAGGTTGATCCTAAATTAAAGCACAGACATCATGAAGAGACTAGAATATTCCTAAGTTTAGAAGGGACCTGTGGAAGTACATGGGGCAGTACAGTTGGCAGGTAATCTAATAAATTCTCGAGTGTTCAAGTCTAATTCAACAGATGCAATGTTTGTAACTGAATTAAGTGCCTGGCTTGCTGGGGAAGCCATCAAGGTCAAGTTGTTTGCAGATCTGGGCAAAGAACTGGTCAAATGACTTGGGGGGCAGGCTGGGGGGGGTAAGGATGTTGATAAAGGTGAAGTCCATGGGGCTCTAGTTCATGCTGAGGTGGTTGACACACAGCACTTTTCCTCCAGGATGGGCACAGCTCTTGGGGTCCATGATCATCTTTGGTCTGAATGAGAGTGTGTGAGCATGTGCATTGATCATGGCGGCTTGAAGGCAAATGGCCCACTGTAGAGTGGGTCTAGCTGTGGTGGAAACAGTGGGGTAGGCTTGCACCATTTGCTGGAGCCTGCTATTGTGCTTGATGATGGGGCTATAGGCGTCAGATGGCACCTTGTGCATTGACCTGTGTAGGAACTGTTCCTTTTCAGAAGTCAGCAGGGTAGGGAACCTGCTGGTGAAGGCTGTGATGAGTTGGGGTAGTGGAGGCCTTGGCTTGATGTTGAAAACTGGTGAAGCAGGCCTGCTGTTCAGGTGGTGTAAGGTGCATCCAAATCTTGTGAGGCCTAAGCCTGAGTTTGTTTGGAGAAGTTGGATGTGGTTTGCTTCTGGTTGGTTTCCTCGCATGGTAGTCCAAATGCCTGGTGACCTGTTTTTCAGTATCCCAACTGGTCCCAGTAAGTTTGCTGTGTCCAGATTTCAGATGGCTTGAAGTTGGTTCCCGTCCCCATCTATGGGGCCATCATCTTCGATAGTTGTCCTGATTGATCAAATGAGGAGTTACTCTTTCACTTCTTCCTAAGCTTTTTTTCCGCTGCTCTCATGCGTGGAAAAAAATGCCTTGACTTGAAATCGCGCTGACTTATTGTCGCCGATGGAGTATCCTCTCTGACTCGGCTGGAAGAGCTATTGGTATTGAGACAAAAAACTAAGTTGATGGTGAATGAAACCTTTAACTACACAGTAAGCGGTGCCGCTCTTGTATCGTTTTGGTTGCAAGATACCAGTGGCTACCCTCGTGACTAAGGAAAGCGGGTTGCTGGTTGATTGCGGGTTCGGGGCTTGTGTCATGTGGGCGCTCGATTCTAATGTGAGTAAGTGGAGATCATGATTCACTGCTCTGGCTTGTTGTAGGGCTTGGTTGTCCTAGATGTTGTGGAGAGATGGAGTGGTGTCTGGAGGGTCATCTACTCCTGGTCAGGCATCATCCTGCCCTGTTTAGTTGAAACCCCCTGATGGATGAAGCGCTGGCATGCATCATTGTCCGTTCCACTTGGTATGCTTCCTTCAAAAGTTCCATTCAGTGGGGAGGGGGATGGTACTTGGCAAAAGAAAGGAGAGGAATGGTCCTTGGGAGGTCTTGTCGGTGCTGCTCCACACGAGTGGGTGGGAACTGCCCTATCTTCAAAGTCAATGTGGGGTGCAGATTGCAGAGGTAGAGTGGGGGCTCCTGGAGGTCTTGGTAGGCCTCACATGAGTGGGTGGGACGCCCTATCTCCAAGTCAATGGGGGTGCAGATGGTGACGAAGTAGAGGAGTGGGACATGGAGGTCTTGGTCTGCCTCCACATGAGTGGGTGGGAACTGCCCTATCTCAAAGTCAATGTGGGGTGCAGATGGTGCAGAAGTAGAGGGTGGGATCCTGGCAGTCTTGATCAGCTCTACTGGGGGAGATCTCATGAGTGGGGTGGTACTGCCCTGTCTCAGAGCCAGTGTGAGTTGATGGAGTCTTGGTAACCATCATGATGTAAGCAATGGGTGGACCCACAGGGATAGAGGGATTAACTGGGTAGTGACTGGGTGAGTTTGGGTGAGGTAGAGTCCATGCCTTTTTGGGGCATGAGAGTAGCAGTTGATACAGATGGTCTTGGGATGGAGAGGATGGCTTGGGTCTTGGACAGGTGTACTTGGAGATCTAGACACAGGCTGGTGGCTGCATAATGCTAACGATGTTAGGCATGTTGCAGTCAGCAAGGAGTACATTGTTCAGGATGATCAGAGTCCTGCCATGGCCCTGGATCTTGGCCTTCCCTATCTGCTTGCAGAAGATAGGTGGAGAGTCTTGATCTGCCAGCTGCAGCCTAATAGGCTGTGGAAGGTCCTGAATGTCATGCATATAGGAGATGTTACTGGTTGCATGAGAGTGTGCTGCAGTATCTATGATCCATTCTGTCTGCAGTGCTGCCTGGAAAACTTCTCCATCATCTTCTATAGTGCATTCATCATCAGCACTTATTTGTCCAAAGAATGCTGTATCAGCCAGGGGGTCAGGTGGCAAGGAAAATGAAACAGACTTGCCTCTGGTTGGTGTAGCAAATCTCATGGGATGGAGGTTGTCTTCATCCAGTGCCAGGGACAGGAAGTTGTGCTCTTCACCACTGTCAGAGTTGGAGGTTGAGGTGGCCTCATCACCATCAGCAACGTGGGCATGGCGTCCCCTGCTTTGGTATCTCCTGGGGCGTTGCCTCCTGTCACTGGTCTTCTTGGGAGTCTTCTTGTCGTCAGAGTCCTTGTCAACTCCTGATCTCTGCTTGGGAGGTGACTTAGATCCGTGGTCAGCTTCATCTGAGTCAGCTGGCTTAAAGGCCAGGTCGGTGTCGTCACTGGTGCAGTCTCTGGAGCTATGGCCTATTCCTCCACAGTTCCAGCAGGTCATTTTCTTTTAGTTGATAGTCCTGTCTCTGAAAGGGAGGTGCCTGCTGTTGAATGGCTTCCTGGCTCTGTATGCTGCAGCTGCCATTTCAGCCTCTTCAGGGGATGGTGCAGGGTCAACTTGCTTCACTAAGCACCAGTTGAAGATGGCACTTTGGAGCACAGCAAAAGTGGTGATTGCTGTGGGGTTGAATTGATTGATATACCCATCATACTCAGGACGGGAGTTCAGTCCCTTGACAATAAGGTTGAGAAAAGTGCTGGTAGAAACGGTGTGAGTACCTTGGATCTTGGGAATCTGGGAGTACATATCAGCTGCCCTAGAGAGGTATGTCTGCAGGGATTCAGTGAAAGTCATACGTATTCCCAGTAGGGCAGTCAAGGTGGTGTGCTCTAGCCTGCTGCCTTCCTCAAAGTATAGGGAGTCCAGAAACCTGAAGGCTCTAGTGGCCATATCTGTGTTAGCATGAATGGCCTGCTGGATTGCGTCTGACACATGATCTATGATTATCTTGAAGCCTTTGTTGTTCTTCCAGGTGGAAATCCTGGTGGGGACACCACGAGCCGGAACAGCTGGGTCAGCACCCGCAACAACAGGGTAAGTGATGTCATCAGCAGGGTAGCCATCAGAGTCAACAGGCTCGCCATGGACCACCGCCTGTTGGCAGTCGAAAGCGATGGCAATGGTGTCCCTATCGGACTTGAGGGCGAGGAAGTATATGCTGCCTGGCGATGCGCCAGGTGTAGAGGTTGTTACCAGTGAATATACGGGGAGGTTGCATGGTGAGGTCTTCTGTGTAGGAGTCTTGGCGTTGTAGGTCGGAGTGATCCGCACAGGGAGTCCAGGTGCTTAGTTAAAACTCGGGCCTTCGACTAGTCAGAGGGGAACTGATTCCGAACGCGGAAATCAGCGGCTGTTCTTCGTTAGCGTCTAAAGATGGCGCACATAACCTGTTAATGTAAGATTGTTACAACGGCATAGGCTCGATAGAGGAGAAGATGCTATTAAGCGCAACAGGCGCAATCATATAGAATAGAGATGTGTACTGCAGGGTACTGCAGTCACGTGCAGGCCACAGCTAGCCGGTGGCCTGGCGGCAGGCAACGCGGTACCAGGAGGGAAAGGTACCGGTGTGCATTATGCCGACTCAGAGACTGATATATAAATCAGTCAATAACACCCTCCTGGACCCTCATTTCTGATGTTTACACTAGAACTGTTCAGAGTCGGCGGCTTCAGAGTCGGCGCCTCTTATGGCCGACTCCCAGTTCTCGTATTCGATCTCTTCTCTTAAACTGTCTCATCCACTCTGTAGAATGCTCCCTGGTTTCTGTGATAATAACCTGCCGCGCCATTATCTATATGGCTTAAGCGCATTGAGGGGCTTGAAATTGGGAGACGGTGAGTTGCCTGGAGGTGGATGAAATTCCAACTGCTACGTACCAGTACTGGTAACTCGGATAATGGGATTGTGGGACGTGGGGCATACCGTTATTAGCATATATATATATATATATATATGGGCCTCCCTACACGAACCAGCAACATCGAGGATTTGAATGGCGTTGCCACTCCTATCTATGCGACTTCGTCTAAATCCACATGTCAGACAGCCCTGGACCGTAAAAATACGGTACATACCGGTACCGTAAATATATACTTTGCAGCTTGACTTTTAACTGCGTTGACATATTCCACCGAACTAGGGGATCTTGATCGAAACTTGGTCCTTCACCATATCGATTACAAAACTGTACTTCGGCAGAAGTACACGTAGCGCCGGTTGCCAACGAACCTGTTCAGGGCCTAAACAATTCACTGAAAATTCGGGTCGAAGCTTTGCGACCCATGACTAATAATAATCTGACCTTGACAAGACGTTAACCTGTGTAGAGACCTGGCCAAAATCGGTTTGGAGCACGCTGTAAACCTTACACATTCCGATGGCTTCTGATTTACCATGGCGTAATCTCTGTCACAATGCAACGAGGTGAGATGGAGGGGATGTAGTAGAAATTATTGTAATCTGCCCATTCGAGTGTATGACAGATATGATTGACTATAAAAAAGTGGAACGATAGAAACCTTATGGTGTAAACAAAAAACACCTCTTTTTTCAATAGGTTGTTATGAACAATTCATTTTATTCTCAAACTGATCTGACCGCTAGCGTGCAGTCTCTCTCTTGAGGATGGTAGGAGAAAGAGAAGGAAATCTTTGTTAAAGATGTGGTACTCACTCAGTAGACAAATAAACTACTGCTACTAATCCCCCCCCACCCCCCCCTGCCGCCCCCCTACCCCCACCCTCAAACGCACATCCCCTACGTTACTCATCTCTGCGATTGTGGTTGAGATTGTCCCTGTGAGGTCTGCCCATCTAGCTACTGCGACACTGACTGTTTTGGCTGTGTAAATTCTATGCTGCAAAACAGCAGATTTAGGTAAGTTCTAAGATGTGAAGCCAGGCCCATCGCGGGATAGCCTGATAGAAATGCTGTAGGAGGATGCTACGACTTAAAGATGCATGGTGCAGTTTTACGGCAAGCTTACATGAAGCCAGCCACTCGGCGGGTCATAGTCAGGCGTGTCCCCCGGAAGGACGTGCACGGACCGAGCATGTAAGCCTTCAATTGGCAGCTTTCACGAATGAGCCAACGCCACTAGGGTGGGCCATAGCCGTTGACAGGGTGCCTCTAGACTACAGATCAGGTACAGACTCTTAGGCAGCTACATTGCAGTCCAGACCAATAGGCGGTGATAGCCAGAAGGTTGGCAGGCCGGTGGGAGGGTAGAAGTAAGATCAGTGTCCGGCTTGCTAGGCACGTTCTATTTATGAGCAAAATTCCAAACTAGGGGAATGGATGTATGCTATTTCCGACATCGGGGTAGAGGATCAGGTATAATTTAAAGTAGGTTATTATTTAGTGTGATACGCCCGGGCATGTTAAAGTAGAGATACAAACAATCAGTCAGCTTCCTAGGAAGCTTCAGGAGGTGCAGCCACTATCCCTCTGAAGCACCCGAGCTTTACAGCGCCCTGAAGAATACGATCATGTCAGTTAGGCGCTTCCCATGAGCCAGGTCGCACAAGCAGGCTGCCCGAGGGTTCAGCTTGCCACTAGAATAAGGCCATGGGTCAGCTCCAAGTGTGCCCCCACCCCCAATAACGTCGCTTATGGTTTGGCGGTACTGCCAGCCAGGGGAGCTGCCTAGAAGCTACTCAGCCTAGCCCAAAGTAGAAAGTATGACCAGCGCCCTATCCAGGGGGTTTCTTTTCGACTTTTCATGTTAGCTTCTAGGCAGCTCCCTAAGCTAGCCACTTTGCTACACCCAAGCATTTCAGCAGTTCTGGACACCTGATTGTGCGAGATTCAAGGTGCACTAAATTTGCAGTGGGTGCTCGTGTTGTTATGCCCGTATCATTCATCCCAACATATACTATTGATAGCACCATCGTCATTGTCATTCTCAGTGCACTGCGGGTGCGCTCCAGTGATCGCGGTCGCTGTCAACCGCCATGGTAGCAATGTTTAGGTAAAGAAGCAGCCCGTTCTCTACCGCTGTAAGACGGGTTCCCTTCATACCATACCCCACCAGGCATTATCATAACATACCAACATCAACAGCACAGACATCATCATCATCATAAGCAGCACAGTTTCGACGATGCGCCGCCATTCCATTAGGTCCATTAGGTAAAGTAGCAGCCCGTTCTCTACCGCCGGAAGACAGGGCACCCTTATTACCATGCCCCGCCAGGCGTTATTACTTTTCCCCTACATATGTTATTGACAGTACCATCGTGACTGTCATGGTCACTGCTATTGTAAGTGTCCTGGTCTTAGTCATTGTCAAACCACTGTGATGGTCACTGTCATCACCATTGGCATGGTCACTGCTATTGTCATTGTAAGTGTCCTGGTCTTAGTCATTGCCATGACCACTGTGATGGTCACTGTCATCGTCGTTGTCCTGGTCAGTGACTTGGTCTTTGTCACTGTCATTGTCATTATCATGGTCAGTGTCCTGGTCTTTGTCATTGTAACGATCACTGTCATGGTCACTGCCATCGCCATTGTCATTGTAAGTGTCAGTGTCCTGGTCTTTGTCATTGTCATGATTACTATCTTGGTCACTGTCATTGTCATGGTCAGTGCCAGTGTCGTTGTCTTTGTCACTATCATTTGGTCATTCTCTATGGAGGCCCTGATTCTTTTTGTCAATGTCATTGTCCTGACAGTGCTCAGGTCGTTTTTCTAGTCTTTGTCTACTATCAGGTTCATTACTCATGTCAGTGTCCTACATCTTTGCCATTGAATGAATAACCTGTGATTGGTCCAGTGCCACTTCCGTGTTTTTGGTGGGTTGCGAGGAAGAGTGATGGCGGGCAGCTGTCTATGGTCGTCACGCGCACGTTCAACACTGTCCAGTGTTGTATTTGGTGCCATGAAGAGTCGCTGGCCTGGGCAGCTGTCATGGTCAGTGCCGTAGGTCAGTGCATTTTGTACCATGCCCCGCCAGCCACACCATGACGAGCAGTAGAGGGCCGCAGGCAGCTTGTCGTATGGTCCAGTGCCCGGGGTGTGCTCCACAGGTTTTTTTGGTGGTTGCCCATGAAGATGTTGCTGTCAGCTGTCTGGTCATGCCCGTTAGTCATGTCGTGTTTTTTTGGTCTGCCATGCGAGTGTTGCGGGGCGCTGTTCCTGGTCAGTGCACGAGTTAACATGTCAGGTTTTTCTTTGTTGCATGAAGAAGTTTGTCGGCTAGCAGCTGTGCGTTCACTTGGCCCGTGTCAGTGTTTTTTGTGAGTATGCCCTGAAGCGTGGTTGGCGGGCAGTGTCATGGTCATTGCCGTTGTCAGTTGTTTTTTTGTATAGCATGAAGTGATGCTGGTTGTGTGGACGGCAGCTGTCATGGTCAGTGCCCGTGTCAGTGTTTTTTGGTAGTTGCCATGAAGAGTGTTGGCGGCAGCTGTCCCTCGGTCCATGTGTGGCCCGTGGGCAGGTTTTTTGTGTTTGCACCATGAAGAGGGTGGCGGAGCTGTTCTAACCAGCTCCTGCTCCGAGATACCCCAGAACACGGCAGTGAAGCTATGGTAGCCCTTCTCAGCCAACAGGGTCTCAATGACCTGGTGTAGCTGGTCATAGGAGAGGTAGCCATCTGTGGCGCATCTGATGTAAAACGCGCGCCCGACCCTCGCCGAAGGTCTCCTAGGGGGCGGCTGCCAAAGTCTACGGCCGGCCGTGGGCAGTCAACTGCAATGATGGGATGGGTGTGTGTGTGTGTGTGTGTGTGTGTGTGTTTGTGTGTGAGGGGGGTGTGGGGGGTGGGGTTGGGGTTGGGGTTGGGGTTGGGGTTGGGGGGGGTATTTGGGTGGGGGTATGGGGGGGATGTGGTCTGTGGGGTGTGTGTGTGTCGATGTGTGGGGTGTTGTGAGGGTGTGTGTGGGTGTGTGGGGTGTGTGTGTGGAGGTGAGGTATGTGTGTGTTGTGTGTGTGTGTGAGGTGTTGAGGGTGTGTTGGGGGGGGTGGTGTGTTGTGTGTGTGTTGTGTGTGTGAGTGAGGTGTGAGGGTGTGTGGGGTGGGGGGGTGTGTGTGTGGTGTTGATGGAGTATGTGGGGTGGTCGTGTGTGTGGGGAGGGGGGTGGGTATATATGTATTGGGGGTGGGGTGGGGGGGGTCATGCATTGGTGTGCTGTGTGTGCTGTGTGTGAGTTGTGGTGTGTGGTAGTGAGGGTCGGTTTGTGTGTGGGGGGGTGGAGGGGGGGGTGGTGTGGTGGTAATATGTATGTGGGATTGGGGGGTGGGTGTTGTGTGTGGGGGGGAGGCGTGTTGTGCGGGGCATGTGTGGGTGTGGGTATGGTAATGTGGGGGGCGGGGTGTACGTGTGGGTGTTAGTTTTGGAGTCGGGGACTGGGACAGATGTGGGAGTGTAAGTCTTGATGCTGGTGTAGGTGCTGGTATCAGAGCCATTATTAGTGGAGTTCATTCTAGCATTGTTTTGCTTTTGGGGGGGCATCAAACAGAAAGAAAACATAAAATTCTTTGGCCCACTAAACACAATAACCGTTTTTTCTCTGTGCAGCGCGTCGCAAATTGAGCGACTCGGTGCGACCCTGGTGCAAATTAGCGCCTCCCCCATTCGCCGGGACCCCGTTGGGGGGGGAGGGGTGGTGGGGGGGTGGGGTGGTTGGGTGGGCGATTTTTGACAGTTTAGACGTGACCAATGTGTCTGAGACTGTGCCGGACGACCAGAATTAGGAGCGTCGTAAACAAAAAAGTGATAAACTAACCTGCAGATGGTGATCACCTTGAAGGCCGATAGACCATGTAATCAAACCAAACCAAGCCCAGCCCAGCCAAGCCAAACAAATCATGATCACCTTAAAGGCTGATACACCATGTCATCTACCAGCCGATCCAAACCAGGGCAAGCAGATGGTGATCACCTTGTCATCTAACCAAGCCAAGCCAAGCCAAGCCAAGCCAAGCCAAGCCAAGCAAATCATGATCACCTTGAAGGCTGATACACCATATAATGAAGCCAAACAGATTATGATCACCATGAAGGCTGATACACCATGCCATCTAACCAAGCCAAGCCAAACCAAGCCAAGCCAAGCCAAACCAAGCAGATAGTGATCACCTTGAAGGTTGACACACCATGCCATCTAACTAGGGACCGTCATATCATATGATGTTGACCAAAGGCAGGTATGATATCATATTGCATCATTTGATATTTTATGTAAATGGTAACTTAAGCCTAGCCAGGCCACCGGTATCATATGATATCATATTGCCTATCCATACATCTAACCAACAAAAAAACAGCTAAAACAGCAAAAAATAGCACCCAGCACCCAACAACCAGCACCCAACATCCAGCAAAAAAGCAGCAAAAAACTGCACCTAGAACTCAACAACCAGCAACAGCCATCAAAAAGGTACACAGCACATAACCGCCAGCAGCAACTAGCAAAAACAGCACCCAGCACCCAACAACCAGCACCCAGCACCCAACAACCAGCAAAAAACAGCACCCAGAACCCAACAAACAGCAAAAAACAGCACCCAGCACCCAACAACCAGCAAAAAACAGCACCCAGTCATGTCAGCATCCGAGCTCCTGTCGCTAGAGGAGGCCTAAATCAAGGAAGCTACCACTTTCTGAACTGACACAACATCTCTGTACGCACCTAATCATATCTGCATAGGAATTCAAATTTCAAATTTCAAATCTCTGTACGCACCTAATCATATCTGCATCGGAATTCAAATTTCAAATTTCAACTCTCTGTACGCACCTAATCATATCTGCATCAGAATTCAAATTTCATCGGAATTCATCGTAATTTGGCAAAGTGTGTCTTCAGAGTCACAGCATCGAAATAGCAAACACAATTTAATACTTGTATACGGCGTCCATGGGCACGCAGTCAAGCGGCCCTAAACCTAAACCTAAACCTAAACACACCCAATCCAATCAGCATCGGAGTGCATGAGTTGGGCTAAGTGTGTCTTCAGAGTCGCAGCATTGGAATAGAAAACACAATTTCATACTTAAAAACGGCTTCCATGGGCACGCAATCACACAACCCTAAACCCTAAACGCACCTAATCCAATCAGCATCAGAGTTCACGAGTTTGGATAAGTGTGTCTTCAGAGTCGCAGCATTGAAAATAGAAACAACTATTTAATTATGCAAATAGCAAAGACTAGAGTCTGTGGGTACGCACCTTATCAAGTCGGCATCGGAGTTCATGAGTTTGGCTAAGTGCGTCGTCAGTTCGGCAACATTAAAATAGCAAACACTATTGAATAAATATTCATGATACAAAGGGGTCCAGAAGCACGCAATCGCACAACCCTAAACCCTAAACCCTAAACCCACCTAATCATATCAGCATCGGAGTTTATGAGTTTGGCTAAGTGTGTCTTCAGAGTGGCAGCATTGGATCCTGGAGAGAAGAGAAGCCGTCGGAAAGACTCGACACATCGTCTCCGGTGGTCACGTGCAAATCCTGGTGGGAGCTGCTCAACCCACATGACCTAGGTAATTGTAGGTGCAGGTGTAGGTTAGGGTGAGTGAGGTGGGTGGGTTGGTTGTGGGGGGGGGTCCAGGTGTGTTGTCTGTTGGTGGTGCGTGTATGTGTGCATGTGTCACATGCAAAATCCTGGTTGGAGCTGCTCAACCCCTGACCTAGGTGTGTAAGGTGCGGTGTAGGTGAGGGGGTGGGTGGGGGGGCAGGTGTAGGTGTAGGTGTAGGTGTAGGTGTGTAGGTGTGTAGGTGTGTGGTGTGTGTGGTCACGTGCAAATCCTGGTGGGAGCTGCTCAACCCACATGACCTAGGTAAGTGTAGGTGCAGGTGTGTGTGTGTGTGTGTGTGTGTGTGTGTGGGGGGGGGGGGGGGGGTAAGGGGGAGGCAGTTGTATGTGGAGGGTGGTCAGGTGTAGGGTGGTTTGTGATGTGTGCAGGTGTAAGTGTATTTATGTGTAGGTGTGTGTAGGTGTAGGTGTGTGCGTGTGGTGTGTGTAGGTGTAGTGCGTGTGATCACGTGCAAATCCAGATGGGAACTGCTCAACCCACATGAGCTAGGTAAGTGTACGTGTAGGGGTAGGGGTAAGTGTAGGTGTGTGTGAGTGTGTGTAGTGCGTGTGGTCACGTGCAAATCCTGGTGGGAGCTACTCAACTCATATCAACTGTGTAGGTGTGTGCATGGCGCGTGTGAGGGTGGAGGATGGAGGGTGGAGGATGAAGGGTGGAGGATAGAGGAGAGAGAGTGGAGGGTGGCGGGTGGAGGATAAAGAAAAGAGAGTGGAGGTTGGAGGTTGGAGGGTGCAGGATGGAGAAAGTGGGTATTAGTGGGTGCGGGTGTGGGTGTGTGGGTGTGGGTGTGGAGGATGGAGGGTGGAGGATGGAGTATTAGAGGATGCAGGGTGAAGGATGGAGAACGTGCCCCCCCCCCCCCCCCCCCCCCCCCCCCCCCACACCCAACACACACCCACACACCCACCACATCCCCCCCCAACCAACACCTTCCCCCCATCCCCATCCCACCCAACACATACCCTCCACCCCCATTACATACCCATGCACACATGCACTCCCCCCCCCCCCCCACAGCCCTCTCACCCGCCACACTACAAACCTGCCCACCCCCCCACCCCTCACGACCACTCACCAACCCGCCCACTACCCTCCCCCACATCCATCCCCCCCATATCCCCCCTTCCCCCCCTCCCCCCCCTCCCCATCACCTCCCATAGGAAAAAAAAAAAAAAGAAAGCAGACTCCACCCTCCCACCCTACCCCACACCCTCCCACATACTACCCCACACCCTCCCCCCCATCCCCCCCCCAAGCCCTCCCCCCCCTATTACCCCCTCCCCCCTCAAAGAAGGAGCCACCCCCCCCATCCCCCCCCCTCCCTCCCCTCCCCCACAACCCCACCCCCTCCCCCCTACCCCCCCCACCTCCCCCACCTCCCGCGCCCCCCCAACCCTCCCCCCCTATCCCCACTTCCCCCCTCACCCCCACACCCACCACCTCCCGACCACCAACCTACCTCGTCCCCCCCCTCACCCCCCCTCCCCCACCCACCCTCCCTCCTATCCCCCCCGCCCCCATCCCCCCCTCCCCCGTCCCAATCCCTCCCCCCTCTCACCCCCCCCCCTCCCACCCCTCTCCCCCCCCCCCCTCTCATACCCCCCCCCCCCCCCCTGAAGACCCCCCCCCCCCCCCTCCCCCTCCGCCCCCTCCCTCCTCCCCCTCCCCCCCTCCCCCTTCCCCCCCTCCCGCCCATACACCCCCCCCCTGCGTCTGGCCCCACCTTATACAGTTGGCTCATATTTGTGTGGGTGGATCGTTCACAGGTTTCCGTCGACTATAGCTACAGACACCGTCCGCACTCGAGCCGGCACCCAGGTATATGAGCCCCCCACCCTGGTTCCCATTGACGGAGAGGGGCCACACATACCCCCCCCCCTCCCCCTACCCCCCCCCCCCCTACCCCCCCCCCCCCCCCCCTACCCCTACCCACCCCCCCCCCCCCCCTACCCCTACCCCCCCCCCTACCCCTACCCCCCCGCCCCCCCCCCTACCCCTACCCCCCCCCCCCTACCCTCCACCCCCCCTTCCCCCTACACCCCCCCCCTCCCCCTACCCCCCCCCCCCACCCCCCCCCCCCCCCCCTCCCCTCCTTAACCCCTTCACCACCCGCCCCCCCCTACCCCTACCCCCCCCCCCCCTACCCCTTCGCCCCCCCCCCCCCCCTACCCTCCCCCCTACCCCCCCCCCCCCCCCCCCCCCCTAACCCCCTTCCCCCCCCCCCCCCCCCTATACCCCCCCCAGCCTATCCCCTATCCCCCCCACGCCCCCCCCCCCTTCCTCCCGCCCCCCGCCCCCCCCCACCCCACCCTACCCTACCACCCCCCCTACCCCCTCCAGATACCCCCGCCCCCTGACCCCTACCCCCCCCCCCCCCCCCCCTACCCCTACCGCCCCCCCCTACCCCTCGCCGCACCACGCCCCCTCCCCCTGCGGCTGGGCCCCACTTATGCAATTGGCTCAATATCTGTGTGAGTGGATCGTTGACAGGTTTCAGTCGACTAGTAGCTATAGACAACCGTCCGCACTCCTCGCCCCATGTAGATGGGCCCCTCCATGGTGCCCATGGAGGGAGAGGGGCCAGCAATGAGGTGGGCAGCTCGGCTTGGAGTGGCAGGCCCACTACCACCAGAGGAGAGTTCAGAACTGCTGCTGTGTCCTTCTGTGTGGGGTGGGTGGAGAAGATAGGGTGTGGGGTAGTGTGTGTGGGGGGGTGGGGTGGGGGGTGGGGTGGGGGGGGCAGGGCATATATGACATGGTGTGGAATAGCAGGCCCACTACCCCCAGAGAAGAGTTCTGAACTGCGGCTGTGTCCCTCTGTACAGTTTTAGAGATGGTTTAGGGTTCTAGGGTTCAGGGTTTAGGGCTTTAGGTTTTAGGGTTTATAGTTTTAGGGTCCACCGGTACAGTTTTAGAGAGAGTTTGGGGTGAAGTATACATTTATTTTAATAAAAGTTATTTTAAAACGGGGAGGGAGGATGAAAGGGGGAGGATGACGGATGGAGGGTGGAAGATGTGGCCCCCCCCCCCCCCCCCCCCCCCCCCCCCCACACACACACACACACAAACACACATACCCCCCCCTATCTCCTCCAACCCAAATATACCCCCCCCCATCTCCCCTACCCTCACACCCTCCCACACATATAAACACACGCCCCCCCCTTTCCCCCCCCCCCCCCCCCCTCCTCCCCCTGCAGCTGGGAATCCCCCAGAGGAGAGCCCTGAACTGCTGCTAGGTCCTTCTGGGCAGATGCAGAGAAAGTTTGCAACTGGTAAAATACCCTTTAAATCATAGACATGTCTATACTCATGTATATTTGCAATTCTAATATACTGCTATTATATATGTATTTATTATATATTTATTATTATATTGATACTCATGTATATTTGTAATTATAATATACTGCTATTATACATGTATTTATTTATGATATATATTGTTATCATATTGATACTAATGTATATTTGCAATTCTAATATATTGTTATTATACATATATATATATATTTCTGATATATATTGTTATTATATTGATACTAATGTATATTTGCAATTCTAATATATTGTTATTATATATATTTATGATACATATTGTTATTATATTGATACTAATGTATATGTGCAATTCTAATATATTGTTATCATATATATATTTATGATATATATTGTTATTATATTTATACTAATGTATATTTGTAATTCTAATATACTGCTATTATATATATATATGTATGATTTATTTGTTATTCTATTTTTATTGTTACTATTATTATATATTTATTGAGTTTGTGTCTTACTAAGAGTTTCCGTACAGTAAGATTTTGCGCATAGAAAGATTTTACGTTCAGTGGGAGTTACTGCTTTGCCAGAGTTTAAATATTGGAAAGGGTTGATTTTTGTGAGATTCTGCCTTTTAGAAAGGGCTCCAATTATTTGTAACAGTTTGCATTTAGTGGGAGTTAGTGCTTTGTCAGAGTTTGCATTTTGGAAAGGGTTGGGTTAGGTGATAATTTGCCTTTCAGAAAGGGCTAGTGTTTTGTCAGAGTTTGCGTTTAGTGGGAGTTTACGTTGTCAGAGTTTGAATCTTAGAAAGGGTTGAGTTTGGTGGTAATTTGTGCTTGAAAAAAGTTTGCATTTACATACACATACACAAACACTTACACATATTTTTATTATTATATTAATATATATATATGTATGTGTATGTATATATATATATATATATATATACACACACATACATGTTATCATAATATCCAACACCATCACTACAATAGTCACTGCAGCAGGCTTGAGGTACCAAGCACTACAATGGGCACTACGACAGTTACCAGTGATCCCAACTCACCTGGGATACTAGGGCGAATGGGGAGGGAGCCCTCCATCTTCCTGTGTGTGGTAAATATGTGTATGGAGTGAGAGAATGCATTTACTTAGGATTTGGTTTATAAAAACAATTCATTTTGATTTAATTTATATTTAATTTCGATTCAATTCAGATTTAATTTCTATTTAATTAAATAAAGCGTGAGGAAGTAATTAAATGTAATTTTGTGACCAATGGGCAAATGGGGACAGGGTGTGTGTGTGTGTGTGTGTGTGTGTGTGGGGGGGGGGGGGGGGGGGGAGCCTTCCATCTTCCTGCATGTAGTAAATGTGTATATGAAGTGAGAGGATGCATTTAATTCCGATTCACTTTCTATTTAATTTTGATTTAATTAAACAACGCGCAAGAAAGCAATTATATGTTATGTTGAAATCAATGGGCGAATGGAGAGGGAGGGGGGGGGGGGGGGGGGGGGGGGGGGGGGCGAATTGGGAGTGAGCCCTCCATCTTCCTGCATGTGATAAACGTGTATAATGTTTTTGAAGTAATGAGATTAATTTTGTGGCCAATGGGCAAATAATAATTGAGCCATCCATCTTCCTGTGCATGCTCAATATATCTCTATAAGATGAAAATGATTTAAAAGCAATTTGATTACATTTTGTGACAATTGGCAAATGGGAATAAAGCCATCCATCTTATTCCATGTGGTACAAATATATATATTTATATTTCTTTATATATTTATATTTCTTTATATATTTATATTTGTTTTTCTTTATATATTTATATTTCTTTGAAGGATAAACAATTATTTGAAAGTAATCTGCTTATTTGTGTGGCCAATGTACAAATGGGAACGGAGCCATCCATCTTCTTGCATGTGTCAGACATGAATATGAAGCGAGAATAATTTAATTTGCAATATATTCAATTTAATTGTGTGACCACATCAGCGTCATCCCCCCCCCCCCCCCCCCCCCCCCCCCCCCTCCACACACACGCACTCACACCAATACCGGCACCCTCCCTCCCCCTAACCACCTGGGAGGTAATGAATGCAAGCCCCTCCCCCCCCCCCCCCCCCCCCAATGGTGTCATCCATGCAGGCAGCAGTGGTGGCCTAGTATTAGCCTCACCCTGACCCAACCCAACCCCGCCCCCCCAATACCAGCACGGCAGCACCTAAACCCAAACTCGGACAAAAACCTAAAATCCTAAACCCAAACCCTAGACCCTCCCCTAATCACCTGGGAGGTAATGAATGCAAGGGGTTGGCCCCCCCCATGGTGTCGCCCATGTAGGCAGCTGTGGTACCCCGCACATGCACCCACCCACCAACCCAACACCAGCACCCACAGCCTCCCTCCCCCCCCCCCCCACCACCTGGGGGGTAATGAATGCAAGGGGTTGGCCCCCCCCATGGTGTCGCCCATGTAGGCAGCTGTGGTACCCCGCGCCTGCACCCGCACCTGCACCCACCCACCGGCCCAACACCAGCACCCACAGCCTCCCTCCCCCACCCACCCACCCCCACCCACACACCTGGGGGGTAATGAGTGCAAAGGGTTGGCCCCCCCCATGGTGTCGCCCATATAGGCAGCCGTGGTAGCCCGCGCCCGTTGAGCTCGCTCCACTTGCAAAGCCTTGAAGAGTCGCTGCTCTGATGCACCCAAGCGCTCCAGCTGCCCCATCAGCTGCCCAGCTATCAAAGCTCCAACCTCCTCCATGCATGGCCGCCTGGGTGGTGTGTGTGTGTGTGTAGGTGTGTGTGGGTGTGTGTAGGTGTGTGTAGGTGTGAGTAGGTGTGTGTGTGGGGTGTAGGTTTGGTGTGGATGGGTGGGTGGGTGGGTTGGGGATTGTGTATGTGTGTGTGTTTGGGTGTAGGTGTGGGTGGGAGTAGGTTTGGAGTGTGTGTGTGTGTGTGGGGGGGGGGGGGGTAGGGGATTGTGTGTGTGTATGTGTGTTTGTTTGGGTGTATGTGTGGGTGGGAGTAGGTTTGGTGTGTGTGTGTGTGTGCCTGCGAGCAATCACCCAAGCGCTCCAGCTGCCCCATCAGCTGCCCGCCTATCAAACCTCCTCCATACATGGTCGCCTCGGTTCGTGTGTGTGTTTTGGGGGGGTCTAGGTGTGTGTGTGTGTGTGTGTGTGTGTGTGTGGGGGGGGGGGGGGGGGGGGGGCGGGGAGCAGGTGTGTGTGTGTGTAGGTGAGTGCGGGGGGGTAGCTTTGGTGTGCGGGTGTGTGTGGGGTGTGTGGGGTGTGTGTGTGTGGGAGGTAGGGGAGTGTGTGTATGTGTGTGTGGGGGGGTGCCTGTGAGCAATCAGCTAAGTGCTCCAGCTGCCCCATCATCTGCCCTCCTATCAAAGCTCCTACTTCCTCCATACATACATACCCGGCCGCCTGGCGTGTGCGTGTGTGTGTGTGTGTGTGTGAGGGGGGTAGGGGGTGTGTGTGAGGGGGGTAGGGGGTGTGTGGGAGGTGGGGGGTGGGGGTGGGGGGGTAGGTTTGGTGTGTGTGTGTGTGTGTGTGTGTAGGTGTGTGTGTGCGTGTGTGTGTGTGTAGGCGTGTAAGTGTGTGTGTAGAATCCTCCCCCCCCCCCCCCCCCCCCCCCACCTATCAGTCACCCACCCATCTCCCATAAGTAAGGCTTACTTGTCAGGGTTGATAGTCATCATCTTCTTCACAATTTGCTTCAGGTGCATGGAGTAGGCGGGACCACCTGCGACACAACAGAAGACAAGAGGGTTGAGTATCAAAATGAAACCAATGCTTAATGGTGGGGTACGCCCCCCCCCCCCCCCCCACACACACACACGCCACCCACCCACACCTTTAGGGTCATACACAGGTTCGTAGTTTCCCTCCACGATGCGTGAGGCCACAGCAAGAGGGTTGGTCCCATCGAAAGGAGGGTGCAGCATGATGGTGTAGGGTACCCCCCCCACACACACACACCCCACCCCCACCCCACCCACACGCCACCCACCCACACCTTTAGGGTCACACACAGGTTCGTAGTTTCCCTCCACGATGCGTGAGGCCACAGCAAGAGGGTTGGTCCCATCGAAAGGAGGGTGCAGCATGATGGTGTAGGGTACCCCCCCCCCCCACACACACACCCCACCCCCACCCCACCCACACGCCACCCACCCACACCTTTAGGGTCACACACAGGTTCGTAGTTTCCCTCCACGATGCGTGAGGCCACAGCAAGAGGGTTGGTACCGTCGAAAGGAGGGCGCTGCATGATGGTGTGGTACATCACACACCCTAAGGACCACACGTCTGCCTTCTCTGTATATCGCTCCTGCATACATACATTGCAGTTTGGGTTTGGTTTGGGTTAGTTGGGTTAGTTGGGTTAGCTGGGTTAGTTGGCTTGGTATATCGCTCTTGCATACATACATTGCAGTTTGGGTTTAGTTTGGGTTAGTTGGGTTAGTTGGTTTGATATATCACTCCTGCATACAAACATTGCAGGTTGGGTTTGGCTTGGGTTAGTTGGGTTAGTTGGGTAAGTTGGCTTGGTATATCGTTCCTGCATACATACATTGCAGCTTGGGTTAGTTAGGTTAGTTGGGTTAGGCTTGGTTGGTTTGGTTTGGGTTAGTTGGGTTAGTTGGGTTAGTTGTTTTGTTTTAGGGTAGGCTTGGTCGGTTTGGGTTGGTTTGGTGTTAGGGTACAAGCTAGTGCAACCTGGTTTACAAGCAGCTATACAAGCTGTTGTACAGCCTGATGTACAGCAGATACATAGCAGATCAAGGAGTAATATGTCATCACACATAAGCTGCCCCCGTACCTGCTGAATGATCTCAGGGCGTGTGTAGGGCACAGTGCCCATCATTTGTTTGGCCACACTGCTGTCTGTCACCTCCTTAGCTAGACCATCACACGTAAGTACATCACACACCACACAGAAGTACATCACACATCACACCTAAGTACATCACACATAACACTCAAGCTGCCCCCCCGCACCTGCTGGATGATCTCAGGGCACGTGTAGGGCATGGTGCCCACCATACTTTGGGCCACACTGCTGCCTGTAACCTCCTTAGCTAGACCGAAGTCCGCGATTTTGGTGTGTCGCAGTCCCTCTGGGCCCTGTAGCATCAGTTGGATGGGTGGGGCAATGGCCATTTCAAAACTGAATTTAAATTCAAATTGGCCATTTCGAAATTGGATTTAAGTTCAAATGGAACGAAGTCGGCGATTTTGGTGTCGTTGTCCCTCTGGGCCCTGTAGCATGAGTCGGATGGTTGGTGCTACGGCCATTTAAAATTTAAATGAAATTTAAATGTTCCGAAGTTGGATATTTGTATATGAGGCAGTCCCTCTGGGCGATGGCCATTTCAAAACTGAATTAAAGTGCAAATTGGCCCTTTTAAATTTTGATTTAAATTCAAACGGAACAAAGCCAGCGTTGTTGGTATGTCGCAGTCCCTCTGGGCCCTGTAGCATGAGTTGGATGAGTTGGGGCCATGGCCCTTTCAAAATTGAATTTAAATTCAAATTTGCCGAAGTTTGCTTATTTATGAGGCAGTCCCTATGGGCCCTGTAGCATGAGTTGGATGGGTGGGGCAATTTTAATTTCAAAATTGAATTAACCAACCCTAAACCCTAAATCTTAAACCCACCTGTCCAAGCACGATGTTGCCTGGTGTCAGATCTTTGTGCACTATTTGATTCTGCCTGTGTGTGGGCGTGTGTGTATGCTTGTGTGTGGTGGTGGTGGTGGTGGTGGTAAAGGGGGAGGGGAGGGCAGGGCAAGGGGGGGGGGGGGGGGGGGGGGGGATGCATATGACCTAGACTCACCTGTCCAAGCACAATGTTGCCTGATGTCAAATCTCTGCGCACTATCTACTTCTGCCCGTGTGTGTGTGTATGCGCGTGTGGTGGTGCTGGTGGTGGTGGTGGTAAAGGGGTGGGGTGGGGTGGGGGGCTGCATGTGACCTAAACCCTAGACTCACCTGTCCAAGCACAATGTTGCCTGGTGTCAAATCTCTGTGCACAATCTGCTTCTGCCCGTGGATGTAATTGAGCGCTAGCGAGACGGCGATGAGAACCTGTGGGTGGATGAGGCACAGGGGGGCAGAGGGGTGGGTGAGTGGGAGAGTGGGAGAGTGGGGGTGGGTGAATGTGGGGTGAATAGGGCACAGAGGGTGGGAGAGTGGGAGAGTGGGGGTGGGTGAATGTGGGGTGGGTGGGGCACAGGGGGGTGGGGTGAAGGTGGGTGGACCAGGCACAGGGGGGCAGGGGGGGGGGGGAGAGCGTGGGTGTGGGTGTGGGTGTGGGTGGGGTGGGGTGAAGGTAGGGTGGATGAGGCACAGGGGGTGTGAGAGTGGGAGAGCGGGGGTGGTTGTGGGGTTAAGGTAGGGTGAAGGTAGGGGTGCGGGTGGGGTGGGGGTGGGGTGAGGGTGTGGGTGTGGGTGTGGGTGTGGGTGGGGTGGGGTGGGGTGAAGGTAGGGTGGATGAGGCACAGGGGGGTGTGAGAGTGGGAGAGCGGGGGTGGGTTGTGGGGTTAAGGTAGGGTGAAGGTAGGGGTGCGGGTGCGGGTGGGGTGAGGGTGTGGGTGTGGGTGTGGGTGGGGGTGGGGTGGGGTGAAGGTAGGATGGATGAGGCACAGGGGGTGTGAGAGTGGGAGAGCGGGGGTGGTTGTGGGGTTAAGGTAGGGTGAAGGTGGGGGTGCGGGTGGGGTGGGGTGAGGGAGGGGTGGTTGAGGCACAGTGGGTGGGGAGAGTGGGGGTGGGGGTGGGGGTGGGGGTGGGGTGGTTGAGACACAGTGGGTTGGGAGAGTCGGGTTGGGGTGAAGGTGGGGTGGTTGAGACACAGTGGGTTGGGAGAGTCGGGTTGGGGTGAAGGTGGGGGTGGGGTGAAGGTGGGGTGGTTGAGACACAGTGGGTTGGGAGAGTCGGGTTGGGGTGAAGGTGGGGTTGGGGTGAAGGTGGGGGGGGTGAGACACAGTGGGTTGGGAGAGTCGGGTTGGGGTGAAGGTGGGGGTGGGGTGAAGGTGGGGTGGTTGAGGCACAGTGGGTTGGGAGAGTCGGGTTGGGGTGAAGGTGGGGGTGGGGGGTGAAGGTGGGGTAGATGAGGCACAGGAAGGTGGCATGAGCAAGTACCAGGCATAAATCTGGCTGCCATTTACAAAGCAAAAAAATGTGTTTGTTGAGGAATACAATGTATGTGTGAGTCCAGGGATAAATGAGTGTCAGGCATAGACCTGCCCTTCTCAGCCAGTGGGTGCAGGTATGATGGCTCACCTGCCCTATGTCAGTCTCAGGCATAAACCTGCCCTTCTCAGCCAGTGAGTGCAGGTATGATGACTCACCTGCCACATGTCTGCACAGGAGGGAGGCATGAAGAAGTAGCAGGCATAAACCTGCTTGCTTTTATTTGTAATATATACATAGTTAGTTTTAATATATATATATATATATATATATATATGTATATATATATAGTTAGTTAGTTTTCATATATATATATACATATATATACCGATATATATATAGTTATTTAGTTAGTTTTAATATATATATGAGTGATACATGAGGATCAGGCATGATGGCGCACCTGCCATATGTCTGTCTCAGGCATAAACCTGCCCTTCTCAGCCAGTGGGTGCAGGCATGATGACTCACCTGCCCTATGTCAGTCTCAGGCACAAACCTGCCCTTCTCAGCCAGTGGGTGCAGGCATGATGACTCACCTGCCATATGTCTGTCTCAGGCACAAACCGGCCCTTCTCAGCCAGTGGGTGCAGGCATGATGACTCACCTGCCATATGTCTGTCTCTGGCACAAACCTGCCCTTCTCAGCCAGTGGGTGCAGGCATGATGACTCACCTGCCATATGTCTGTCTCAGGCACAAACCTGCCCTTCTCAGCCAGTGGGTGCAGGCATGATGACTCACCTGCCCTATGTCTGTCTCAGGCACAAACCTGCCCTTCTCAGCCAGTGGGTGCAGGCATGATGACTCACCTGCCATATGTCTGTCTCTGGCACCAACCTGCCCTTCTCAGCCAGTGGGTGCAGGCATGATGACTCACCTGCCATATGTCTGTCTCAGGAACAAACCTGCCCTTCTCAGCCAGTGGGTGCAGGCATGATGACTCACCTGCCCTATGTCTGTCTCAGGCACAAACCTGCCCTTCTCAGCCAGTGAGTATCAGACATGATGGCGCACCTGCCATATGTCTGTCTCAGGCATAAACCTGCCCTTCTCAGCCAGTGAGTGCAGGTGGTCCAAGAGACTGGTGCCTTCGACTAGTTCCATGGAGATGTATAGGTACGGCCCCTCACTGAATGACTCGTAATACTGCAGGGGAAAAGAGGGGGGGGGGGGGGTATGGGGTGATAAGAGTGGGATGGGGTGGGGTGGGGAGGTGAGAAGGGAGGTAGGGGGTAGGGGGATGGGTAAGTGGGTTAATACGGCCCCCTCACTGAATGACTCGTAATACTGCAGGGGAAAGGAGAGGGGGGAGGGGGTAGGGTGAGAATGGTGGGAGGGGTGATAAGGTGGTGGTGGTGAGGTGAAAGTGTGTGTGTTTGGGGGGGGGGGGGGGGGGGGGGGGGGGGGGGGGGGGAGACCCGTAGGGTAGGTACGGCCCCTCACTGAATGATTCAAAGTTCTCAGGGGAAAGGGGGGAAAGGGCGTGTGTGTGTGGGGGGGGTGGGGGGGGGGTTGGGGTGGGGGTGAGAGGGTGGGTGTGGGGGGTGGGGTGAGAAAGGGGGTATGGGGGGGGGGGGGGGGGGGTTGGTGGATGCGGTTACGTGGTTAGGTACCGCCCCCATGAATGACTTGTAATACTGCATGGGGAAAGGCGGGGGGGCGGGGGGGTAAGGGTGAGTAAATTTGGGGGGGTATAAGGGTGGTTGGTGGTGAGGTGATAAGTGTGTGGTGTGGGGGGGGGGGGGTGGGCAGGGACGTGGGTCGGTACGGCCCCTCACTTGAATGATTCAAAGTACTACAGTGGAACGGGGAAAGGTCGGGTGGTGGGGGTGGGGGGGGTGTGGGGAGAAGGGTGGTGGGTGGGTGGGGTGCGAAGGGGGTAGGTGGGGGGGCGTGGGGGGGGGGGGGGGGGGGGTGGGTGGTGGAATGGGTACGTGGGTAGGTACCGCCCCTCACTGAATGACTTGTAATACTGCAGGGGAAGGAGGGGGGGAGGGGGTACGGGTGAGAATGGTGGGAGGGGGGTGGTGATTAGGGTGGTGGTGGGGGTGGGGTGGTAAGGGTAGGTGTGTGTGGTGTGTGGGTGGGGGGTGGTATAGGGGGGGGGGTAGGTGGTAGATGGGGGTAAGTGGGTAGGTGTGTGGTGGGGGGGGGGGGGGGGGGGGGGGGGGGGGTAGGTAGGTGGGGGGTAGGTCAGATGGGTAAGTGGGGAGGTGTGTGTGTGTGTGGGGGGGTGGGGGGGGGGGGGGGGGGTAGGTAGATGGGCAGTGGTTAGTTGTGTGTGTGTGTGTGGTGGTTGGGGGGGGGCGTTAGAGGCGGAAGGGGTAGGTGTGTGTGTGGGGGGGGGGGGTGGGGGGGAGGGGGATCGGGTGGAGGGGGCTGGGGTCAGTGGTAGGTACGGGCTCACTGAATGATTCGTAGAATTACCGGGAAAGGGGAGGGGGTGAGGGTTGGGGGGTGTGGTGGTGGGTGGGGTGATAAGGGTGGATGGGATGGGGTGTGTTTTGGTGGGTGAATAAGGGTGTGGGTTGGGGTAGGGGATGGTTAGGTGGTAGTACAGCCACTCATTGAATGGACCTCCAGTTACCACAGGGTAAGGGTAAAGGGGAAGGGGAAAGGGTTTTGTGTGTGTGTGGTTGGGTGGGTCGGGGTTGTTTGTGGTAGGTGGATGGGTGGTGGGGGGGGTGAGACGGTGGTTGGGGTAGGTGATGTTGTGGGGTGGGGGGAGACGGGTGTGGGGGGGGTAGGGGTAGGTGGATGGGTAAGTGGGTGGGTACTGCCCCCATCCACTGTATGGCATAGTATTACTACAGGGGAGAGAGGGTGGGGGGGGGAGAAGGATGGTGGTGGGTGTTGGTGGTGTGTTGGTCGGGTGGGTGGGTGGGTGGGGTTGGGTGGGGGGGTAAGGGTTGAGGAAAGGGCGGGGTGGGGGTTAGCTAAGAAAGGGGTGGGGTGGGGGGGGGGGGGTGGTGGGGGGGGCCGGGGGGGGGGGCAGAGGGGGGGGGGGGGGGGGGGGGGCCAGAGGGACAGGTGGAGTCAGAAGGGTGGTGTGAGGTGTTGTGGGCTGAGTGAGGAAGGGTGGGGTGGGTGAGAAGGGTGAAGGGTGTGAATGAAAAGGGTGCCGTGAGGTGAGGTTTGGGGGTCAGGGGCAAGGAGGGGAGGGTCAGGTCGGGTAACGTGGGTTTGGGTTAGAGGGGGGAACGGGTGGAGTCAGATGGTGGGGTTGGTGGGCTACGTTGAGAAGGGTGGGGTGGGGTGAGAAAGGGTAAGGTTGTGAAAAGGGTGACGTGAGGTGAGGCTTGGGAGGGGCCAGGAGGGGAGGTTCCAGGGGCGGGTGGTAGGGTCAGGGAGATTTCAGTTCAGGTAACATTGGGTGGTTTGGGTTGGGTGGGTTTGGGTTGGGTTTGGATTGGTTGGTTTGGTTGGTTTGTTGTTTGGTTTGGTTGTATTGGTTTGTGGAAGGCGGTTAAAGTGGGTAGGTGGATGGTGTGAACCCCAGTCCCCCCCCCCCCCCCCCCCCCCTCCCCCCCCCCTGGCACTGCACAATTATTATGATGGCTAAGGCTTAGACGGAGTTGTTGACCTCTTCTATTCATGCGCCCACACCCACAGAGCTCATAAACCCTAAACCCCTTCAAACAAACCTCCCCCCCCCCTCCACAACACACACACACACAAACTCACCTGCACAATATTAGGATGGCTGAGGCTAGACAGGATGTTGACCTCCTTATTCATGCGCCCCACACCCACAGAGCGCTCCGCGTCTGTCGCTCCGAATATCCCGATGTCCGACAGGGGCAGCTCTTTCAGGGCCACTAGCATTTCTCCATTCGCCCTGGCAATACAAATGGGTGGGTTCAGGTGCTGTAGTGGGATATACCCCCCCACCCATTTCACACGGTTAAGGTGCTGTAATGGGTACAGGGTTAGGTACACCGAATATCCCGATGTCCGACAGCAGCAGCTCCTTCAGGGCCACTAGCATTTCTCCATTCGCCCTGTCAGTACGCAAATGGGTGGTGTAAGGTGCTATAGTGGGATATACCCCCCCCCCCCCCCCCCTCACCCACCCACCCACACCCTTTTCACACAGTTAAGTTGCTATAATGGGTTACAGGGCTAAGGTACAGGGTAAGGTGCACCAAAGAGTCTGATACCTGACTGCAGCAGCTCCTTCAGGGCCACTAGCATTTCTCCATTCGCCCTGGCAAAACTCAAATGGGTGGGTTCAGGTGCTATAGTGGGATATACCTCCCCCCCACGCCCCCCACCCCACACACACACAAGCCCGCCCTTTTAACCCGGTTAAGGTGCTATAATGGGTTATAGGGCTAAGGTACAGGGTAAAGTACACCAAAGATTCCAACAAAAAGATATGTTATATTATAGTATAGTACAGAATAGTTCTGATCAGTTACTGACTTACCTGCGAGCTTTGTACACGGCTCCATAAGCACCCTTGCCCAGCATCTCCAAAAACAAAACGAAAATCGATATAAATTTATATCGTAGACAACACAAATATACGTTATATTATCTTCTAGTATATTTTAGATCTCATCAGTAGCTGACTGACCTGCGAGCTTTGTACACGGCTCCATAAGCGCCCTTGCCCAGCATCTAAAAAAAACGAAAATCGATGTAAATTGATATCGTAGACAACAAAAATATACGTTATATTATCTTCTAGTATATTTTAGATCTCATCAGTAGCTGACTGACCTGCGAGCTTTGTACACGGCTCCATAAGCGCCCTTGCCCAGCATCTCCAGAATCACGTAACCATGAACGGTGCGGAGCGAGGTGTCTCGATCAGCACTTACGTCATCCAAGGCAGCTGACACACCAGCCTTCTGCTTGTCGCCCAAATCTAATCGGTGGGCGGTGAGGGGTATATGGGTGGTTAGGTGGTTAGCTGACGGTGAGGGGTATATGGGTGGTTAGCCGGGTAGTTGGTGGTGAGGGGGACATGGGTGGTTCGGTGCGAAGCGAGGTGTCTCGATCAGCACTTACTTCATCCAACGCAGCTGACACACCAGCCTTCTGCTTGTCGCCCAGATCTAATGGGTGGGCGGTGACGGGTATATGGGTGTTTAGGTGGTTAGGTGGTTAGGTGGTGGTGAGGGTGTATGGGTGGTTCGGTGGGAAGGCCCAAATATAATCGTCCATGGGTGGGTGGTTCAGGGGGGGGTAGGTGGTGAGGGGTAGGTGGTGGTGGTGGTTGTGGGGTTGGGTGGTTGGGGTGGTTGGGTGGTTGGGTGGGTGGATAGTGGGTAGTGGTGGTGAGGGTGGGGAGGTTAAGTGGGTAGGTGTGGTTTGGGTTGGTTGGGTCGGTGGTTAGGTGTTGGGTGGGTGGGATAGTTGGTACGAAGGTTGGGGGTAGGTGGATGGGTAAGTGGGTAGGTGGTTGGGGTTGGGTGGTTGGGTAGGTGGTTTGGTGGTTGGGTGGTGGATAGTGGGTAGATGTGGTGAGGGGTAGGGTGGTAGGTGGGGTAGTGGATGGTAAGTGGGTAGATGGTCGGTGGTTGAGGGTAGGTGGGTGGTGGGTAGTGGGTTGGGTAGGTGGTTGGGTGGGCGGGTGGGGGTGGTGAGGGTGGTTGGGGGTTGGGTAGGTGGTGGGTGGGTGGGTGGATAGTGGGTAGATGGTGGTGAGGGGGGGTGTGTGAGGGGTGTTATCATCATCCAACACACGAACCACCCGCCTTCTGTTTGTTGCCCAAATTAATCACCATGGGGGTGCGGTTCAGGGGGAGGGTGGGGGTAGGTGGATTGGTAAGTGGGTAGGTGGGTACTACATACATACATACTCTTTACATATAAAGAAATCATGGTCGTGGTCGTGTGTGGTGGTGTTCATCATCCGTACCCGTGCCATGGGCGTGCGAAGTTGTAACCGACTTGCAACCGACTTTCCGTCAAACCCAACTCGCAACACCCTGCCCAGCGAAATGTTCAAATACCGAACTGCAGATGCGCGAAAGCTAAGCGCAGCGCGCTCATTTCATCCCCACATTTCCTCCATGCTATGACTGCTAGCAATTTAGATCCAGAAGATCCTCTCCTCGGAGGTCATCTGCTTTGCATGGCGCCTCGAATAATCATTTCAGTTCATTGCTTCTTCACGGAGCATGCGACCATGATGCATGCCAACGGTCCTAATGGACAGGAGGGCCCGCAACACCGCTAGCCAGCGCTCAAAGCGAGCTTGCATGAGCAAGTAAGAACTGGACAGAGCCGAGCAGAGCCAACAAGAGTCGACGTGATGCCCCCTGCCCGACCCGAGGGGTACGCCAGGCTCATAATGGCCAGACGTGAACACACCGCGAACCCATGCCTCAGGATGAACGCGAAGCTGCTAAGCTGCTCTTAACCAAGCCAGGCGTGCAGTCTTTCTTTTCCAACCTCAGGAGTCTACGCCAGACTCAATCAAGGCGACTTCAGTCGTCATGCTTTTTTCTCCGCCTGCGAGGTTGCCACCGTTCATCTCACGCATGCGCACTTTCGCCATGCCATCGCATCGCCTTCGTCATGGTTGGCTGGTTTTTGCGATTAATTCGACTTTGTTCAGATCGCCACGGCTTCCGTCCCTCTGCAGACTCTCACGCTTGCACCTCCCATCCCATATCTGAAAGCTCTTTTCGTTGTATCGAACTATCGTGAAATACGGTTTGTGCCTGTCCCAAGGTAGACTGAGTATCAATGGGGCACTGCACGAGAAGATGAAACTGCAAGTTTGTAGCTTTGGAATGCACTGGTCCTGTGTTCTTGGGGTTATCGGGATCTGAGCGTTCCCAGATGTTGGTCTGCACTTTCCCCTCTTTCTGCACAGATTAAATCCCACAGCGGAGTGACGGGTATGAGGTAGGGAGGGGAGCGAGTGGGTGTGCTGTTGGTGGTTGGAGGAAGGGAGGCTTTTTGGGGGCGAAGGTGAGAGAGAAAGAGAGTGTGTGCGGATTGGGTAGGAAGAGGCCGGGGGAAGTAGAGGATACTGTGGGTCTGCATGTGGGTGTGGGGGTGTGTGTGGGGGGGGGAATACGTGTATGACAGGGGGGGAGGCCACAGCTGAAGTAGAAGGGGAAAAGGTAGAGAGAAGAGGTGTGCGTCTAAGAGTGTGGGGGAGAGGGAGTGTAGGTGTGGCCACCGGCCACACGGGCTACCGTACTAGTACATACATACATACATACATACATGCATACATACATACATACATACATACATACATACATACATACATGCTTACATGCATACATACATTGTACCCCTTATTACATGGTGTGAGGTTGAGGGGATCGGCTAATTTGCTTGCACTGGGGCCAACCACCAATATAACCCACCCACCAACCGCCATATAACCCTCACCACCACCAACTACCATATAACCCACCAACCACCGACTACCCACCCACCAACCAACATATAACCCAACAACTACCCACCCACCAAACACCAACTACCCATCCACCAACCACCATATAACACACCAACTACCCACCCACCACTCACCATATAACACTCACCACCAACTACCCACCTACCACCATATACCATAAAATTCACATACCACCAACTACCCACCCACCAATATAGCCCACCTTCAAAGTGTTGTACCAGGGGTGTGTATGCCGACAAGGATGCGTTGCTGTGACTAATGTCAATATTACCCTCACCACCAACTACCCACCTACCACCCACCACCCACCACCCACCATATAATCCACCAACCACCAACTACCCAGCTACCAATATAGCCCACCTTCGAAGTGCTGTACCAGGGGGATGTATGCCGACAAGGACGCGTTGCTGTGACTAATGTCAATATTACCCTCACCACCAACTACCCACCTACCAACCCCACCCCACCATAAATCACCACACCACCTACCCACCCACCAATATAGCCCACCTTCGAAGTGCTGTACCAGGGGGATGTATGCCGACAAGGATGCGTTGTAGTGGCCGATGTCAATGAACAA
>JACBWV010000610.1:69355485-69489627 GCA_013435795.1 Chlamydomonas sp. ICE-L
ACACACACCAACACACCACCCTACACCCCATTTGTATGATAAAGTCCCCCCCCCACCCCCCCCCCGGTCAGCTAAGTCCTGAATCGCATTTGTCCCAGCCGCCATGTAGCACACCATGGGGGACCCCCCCTCCCCCCTTCCCCCCCCCACCCCTTTTGTTTAAATATACTCCCCCCCTTCCCCCCACCCACCTGGTGCTTATTAGCGACATCCACCCTCTTTCCACCTCCACCCCCCCCCCACCCACCCACCACCGCCACAACAACCCCCCCACCTCCTCCACCACCTCTTCCCCTCCCCCCCCCCCCCCCCCCCCCCCCCCCCCCCCCCCACACACACACACCTGGTACAGGTCCTGCATCGCATTTGTCTCAGCCGCCATGAAGCACACCACACGCAGCAGGGACTGGGTGAGTTGGAGACATTAGCGACACCCACCCTCTTTCCACCTCCCCCCCACACACACAAACCCCACTCCCCCCCCCCCCCACCACACACCACCTGGTCAGGTCCTGCATCGCATGTCTCAGCCGCCATATAGCACACCACACGCAGCAGGGACTGGGTGAGTTGGAGGTCTCCTGTCTGGAGCTGACCCACAATCCGGCCCAGGCCATTAAGCAGCAGCAGCTCAGCCACCACACTCTCTCGCCTGCTAAAGGGCCAGCCGGTCAGCTGGTGGGTGGGTGGGTGGTGGGTGTGGTGCGTTTATGTGTGCGGTGAGAATGGGGAGGTGGTGTGTTGGGTGGGGAGAGGTGGGTGGACAAGGTGGAGGGTGGTGCTGGACCGTGGTAGAGGTTTGTGTGTTTGTTGTGTGTTTGTGTGTGTGTGTGGGGTGTGGGGGGGGGGGGGGGGGGGGGGGGGGGGGGGAGGTGAAAGGACAAGGGTGTATATGTGGTGTGTGTGTGTGTGTGTGTGTGTGTGTGGTGGTTGTGTGTGTGTGGGGGGGGGGTGGGGGGGGGGGGTGGGGGGGATGTAGGGGCAGTTGGAAGGGATGGTTGTGTCTAGTTATTAAGCAGCAGCAGCTCAGCCCCCAAGCTCTCTCTCCTCGCTAGAAGGGCCAGCAGGTCAGCAGTCGGGGTGTGAGCGTGGGTGGGTGTATGTGTGGGGGGGGGGGGAGGGGGGAGAGGGGTGGGTGTGTGTGGGGGGGGGGGGATGTGGGGAGGACAGGGTGTGTGTGTCGGGGGGGACAAGGGGTGGGGTGGGGTGGGGTGGGGGTGGGGGTGGGGGTGGGGGGGCAGGGGGTAGGGAAATGTTGTGTGTTTGGCCAATAATCAGCAGCAGCTCAGCCACCACGCTCTCTCTCTCTCTTGCTATATGGGATATAGACACTGACACCCACACACACACCCACTCACACACCCACCACCCACCTGACAATCTTTTGAAGGGCAGGTCATACTCTTGCACAGTGCGCAACATCACCAACACAATCACCCACACCCACATAGACACACGAACAGACACCATCACCCACACACCCACACAGACACTCACCCACCCACCACACATCTGACAATATTTTGAAGGGCAGCTGATACTCCCTCACAATCCGCAACACCACCAACACCATCACCCACGCCCACATAGACACAGACACCCACACCCATCCACGCACACACACACACCTGACAATCTTTTGAAGGGCAGGTCATACTCTTGCACAGTGCGCAACATCACCAACACAATCACCCACGCCCACATAGACACCCACACAGACACCCACACCCACATAGACCCCCCCACCCCCCACCCCCCCTCCACCCACCCCCACACCCACCACACACCTGACATCTTTTGAAGGGCAGAACATATTCCCTCACAATCCGCAACATCACCAACAACACCCACGCCCACATAGACACACAAACAGACACCCACACACCCACACCCACATAGCATTTTGAAGGGCAGGTCAAACTCTTGCACAATGCACAACATCACCGACACCATCACCCACACTCACACCGACACCATCACCCACACTCTCACCAACACCATCACCCACACCCAAACCACCCACCTGACAATCTTTTGAAGGGCAGGTCAAACTCTTGCACAATGCGCAACATCACCTCCAAGGAGTTTGCATGGGACACATGGTAGAAGTGCTCTTTGTGACTTCCACCCTCCTCTGCCCACACCCACACCCACATAGACGCACCAACAGACCCCCCCCCCCCCCCCTCTGCCCACTAAGACCCTCTCCCTTACCCCAAACCCCCACCCCCACCCCCACCAAACCCACCACCACCACCCACCACCACACCCACCACGCCCACACCCACCACACACCTGAGAGCCTTTTGAAGAGCACCTCATACTCTTGCACAATGCGCAACATCACCTCCGCCCATACCCACGTCCACATAGACACACAAACAGACACCCACAAACCCACCACCCCCACACCACACACCTGACAATCTTTTGAAGGGCAGGTCATACTCTTGCACAATCTACAACATCACCTCCAATGAGTTTGCATGAAACACACAAACAGACACCACACCCACGCCCACATAGACCCCCCCACACCCACACGCACGCACACCAACACCACCCACCTGACACTATTTTGAAGGGCAGGTCATACTCTTGCACAATCCGCAACATCACCTCCGCCCACACCCACGCCCACATAGACACACACACACGCGCACCAACACCACACACCTGACAATCTTTTGAAGGGCAGGTCATACTCTTGCACAATCCGCAGCATCACCTCCAAAGAGTTTGCATGGGACACATGGTAGAAGTGCTCTTTGTGTGCGCAGAAGCCAATAAGGGCAACCAGGACCAGAGGCAAAACAGCAGGATCTGCAAGCAAGGACAAGGGGTGTAATGTGTGTATTGGGGTCATGCGGTGTGTGCACTATATCAAATCGCGTATCTCTGTTTTTCTTTGTATGCGCAGAAGCTAATAAGAGCAACCAGGACCAGAGGCAAAACAGCAGGATCTGCACGCAAGCACAAAGGGTGAGTGTAGAGTAAGCGGTGTCTGTATTTAGGGGGGTAGGGTTGTGGGTGGTGAACAGTGGGTGGATGGGTGGAGGTTGGTCAAAGGCAAAACAGCAGGATCTGCACGCAAGCACAAGGGGGGAGTGTAAGGTGTGTGTATTTAGGGCGGCAGGGTTGTGGGTGGTGGGTGGTGAACAGTGGGTGGATGGGTGGAGGTTGAGTCAAAGGCAAAACAGCAGGATCTGCACGCAAGCACAAGGGGGGAGTGGAAGGTGTGTGTATTTGGGCGGCCGGTTGTGGGTGGTGGGTGGTGAAACAGTGGGTGATGGGTGGAGGTTGGGTCAAAGGCAAAACAGCAGGATCTGACGCAAGCACAGCGGGGATGGGAAGTGTGTGTATTTAGGGCGGCGGTTGGGGGGTGGTGGAGAGTGGATGGATGGGTGGAGGTTGGGTCAAAGGCAAAACAGCAGGATCTGCACGCAAGCACAAGCGGGGAGTGGAAGGTGTGTGTATTTAGGGCGGCAGGGTTGTGGGTGGTGGAGAGTGGGTGGATGGGTGGAGGTTGGGTCAAAGGCAAAACAGCAGGATCTGCACGCAAGCACAAGCGGGGAGTGGAAGGTGTGTGTATTTAGGGCGGCAGGGTTGTGGGTGGTGGAGAGTGGGTGAATGGGTGGAGGTTGGGTCAAAGGCAAAACAGCAGGATCTGCACGCAAGCACAAGCGGGAGTGGAAGGTGTGTGTATTTAGGGCGGCCGGGTTGTGGGTGTGGAGGGTGGATGGATGGGTGGAGGTTGGGTCAAAGGCAAAACAGCAGGATCTGCACGCAAGCACCAGCGGGGAGTGGAAGGTGTGTGTATTTGGGCGGCAGGGTTGGGGGGTGGAGAGTGGATGGATGGGTGGAGGTTGGGTCAAAGGCCAAACAGCAGGATCTGCACGCAAGCACAAGCGGGGGGAGTGGAAGGTGTGTGTATTTAGGGCGGCAGGGTTGTGGGTGGTGGAGAGTGGGTGGATGGTGGAGGTTGGGTCAAAGGCAAAACAGCAGGATCTGCACGCAAGCACACGGGGGAGTGGAAGGTGTGTGTATTTAGGGCGGCAGGGTTGTGGGTGGTGGAGAGTGGGTGGATGGGTGGAGTTGGGTCAAAGGCAAAACAGCAGGTCTGCACGCAAGCACAAGCGGGGAGTGGAAGGTTTGTGTATTTAGGGCGGGCAGGTTTGTGGGTGGTGGAGAGTGGGTGGATGGGTGGAGGTTGGGTCAAAGGAAAAACAGCAGGATCTGCACGCAAGACAAGCGGGGAGTGGAAGGTGTGTGTATTTAGGGCGGCGGTTGTTGGTGGTGGAGAGTGGGTGGATGGTTGGAGTTGGGTCAAAGGCAAAACGCAGGATCTGCACGCAAGCACAAGCGGGTAGGGAGTGGAAGGTGTGTGTGTTTTAGGGCGGCAGGGTTGTGGGTGGTGGAGGTGGGGTGGATGGGTGGGGTTGGGTCAAAGGCAAAAACAGCAGGATCTGCACGCAAGCACAAGCGGGGAGTGGAGGTGTGTTATTAGGGCGGCAGGGTTGTGGGGTGGTGGAGAGTGGATGGATGGGTGGAGGTTGGGTCAAAGGCAAAACAGCGGGATCTGCCCGCAAGCACAAGCGGGGAGTGGAAGGTTGTGTGTATTTAGGGCGGCAGGTTTGTGGGTGGTGGAGAGTGGGTGATGGGTGGAGGTTGGGTCAAAGGCAAAACGCAGGATCTGCACCGCAAGCACAAAGGGGAGTGGAAGGTGTGTGTATTTAGGGCGGCAGGGTGTGGGTGGTGGAGAGTGGGTGAATGGGTGGAGGTTGGGGTCAAAGGCAAAACCGCAGGATACTGCAGCAAGACAAGCGAGTGGAAGTGGATAGGTGTGTGTATTTAGGGCGGGCAGGGTTGTGGGTGGTGAGAGTGGGTGAATGGGTGGAGGTTGGGTCAAAGGCAAAACAGCAGGATCTGCACGCAAGCACAACGCGGGGAGTGGAAGGTGTGTGTATTTAGGGCGCAGGGTTGTGTGGGTGGTGGAGAGTGGGTGGATGGGTGGAGGTTGGGTCAAAGGCACCAAAACAGCAGGATCTGCACGCAAGCAGCACGAGCGGTGAGTGGAGGTGTTGTTTTATTTAGGGCGTTAGGGTGTGTGTTTGGAGAGTGGGTGATGGGTGGAGAGGTTGGGTCAAAGGCAAAAACAGCAGGTCTGCACGCAAGCACAAGCGGGAGGGAGTGGAGGTGTGTGTTTAGGGCGGCAGGGTTGTGGGTGGGGTGGAGAGTGGGTGTGAATGGGTGGAGGTTGGGTCAAAGCAAAACAGCAGGATCTGCACGCAAGCACAAGCGGGGAGTGGAAGGTGTGTGTATTTAGGGCGGCAGGGTTGTGGGTGGTGGAGAGTGGGTGAATGGGTGGAGGTTGGGTCAAAGGCAAACAGCAGGATCTGCACGCAAGCACAAGCGGGGAGTGGAAGTGTGGGTGTATTTAGGGCGGCAGGGTTGTGGGTGGTGGAGAGTGGGTGAATGGGTTGGAGGTTGGGTCAAAGGCAAAACAGCAGGTACTGCACGCAAGCACAAGCGGGGGTGGAGGTGTGTGTATGTGGGCGGCAGGGTGTGGGTGTGTGGAGAGTGGGTGGATGGGTGGAGTTGGGTCAAAGGCAAACAGCAGGATCTGCACGCAAGCACAAGCGGGGGGAGTGGAAGGTGTGTGTATTTAGGGCGGCAGGGTTGTGGGTGGTGGAGAGTGGGGTGATGGGTGGAGGTTGGGTCAAAGGCCAAACAGCAGGTCTGCACGCAAGCACAAGCGGGTGGAGTGGAAGGTGTGTGTATTTAGGGCGGCAGGGTTGTGGGTGGTGGAGAGTGGGTGGAGGTGGAGGTTGGGTCAAAGGCAAAACAGCAGGATCTGCACGCAAGCACAAGGGGAGTGGAAGGTGTGTGTATTTAGGGCGGCAGGGTTTGTGGGTGGTGGAGAGTGGTGAATGTGGGGTGGAGGTTGGGTCAAAGGAACCAGCAGGATCTGCACCAAGCACAAGCGGGGAGTGGAAGGTGTGGTATTTAGGGCGGCAGGGTTGTGGGTGGTGGAGAGTGGTGGATGGTGGGGTTGGGTCAAAGGCCAAACAGCGAGATCTGCACGCAAGCACACGGGGGAGTGGAAGGTGTGTGTATTTAGGGCGGCAGGGTTGTGGTGGTGGAGAGTGGGGTGAATGGGTGGAGGTTGGGTCAAAGGCAAAACCAGCAGGATCTGCACCGCAGCACAAGCGGGGAGTGGAAGGTGTGTGTTTGGGCGGCAGGGTTGTGGTGGTGGGAGCGTGGTGATGGGTGGAGGTTGGGTCAAAGGCAAAACAGCAGGATCTGCAGGCAAGCACAAGCGGGGAGTGGAAGGTTGTGTGTATTTAGGGCGGCAGGGTTGTGGGTGGTGGAGAGGGGTGATGGGTGAGGTTGGTCAAAGGCAAACAGCAGGGATCTGCACGCAAGCACAAGCGGGGAGTGGAAGGTGTGTGTATTTTGGGCGGCAGGGTTGTGGGTGGTGGAGATGTGGTGGATGGGTGGAGGTTGGGTCAAAGGCAAAACAGCAGATCTGCACGCAAGCACCAAGCGGGGAGTGGAAGGTGTGTGATTCAGGGCGGCAGGGTTGTGGGTGGTGGAGAGTGGGTGAATGTGGTGGAGGTTGGGTCAAAGGAAAACAGCAGGATCTGCACGCAAGCACAAGCGGGGAGTGAAGGTGTGTGTATTAGGGCGGCAGGGTGTGGGTGGTGAGGTGGGTGGGGAATGGGTGGAGGTTGGGTCAAAAGGCACAAACAGCAGGATCTGCACGCAAGCCAAGCGGGGAGTGGAAGGTGTGTGTATTTAGGGCGGGCAGGGTTGTGGGTGGTGGAGAGGGGTTGAATGGGTGGAGGTTGGGTCAAGGCAAAACAGGCAGGATCTGCACCAAGACACACGGGGAGTGGAAGGTGTGTGTATGTAGGGCGGCAGGGTTGTGGGTGGTGGAGAGTGGGTGGATGGGTGGAGGTTGGGTCAAAGGCAAAACAGCAGGATCTGCACGCAAGCACAAGCGGGGGGAGTGTGAAGGTGTGTGTATTTAGGGCGGCAGGGTGTGGGTGGTGGAGAGTGGGTGGAATGGGTGGAGGTTGGGTCAAAGGCAAAACAGCGATCTGCACGCAGCACAGCGGGGAGTGGAAGGTGTGTGATTTAGGGCGGCAGGGGTTGTGGGTGGTGGAGAGTGGGGTGAATGGGTGGAGGTTGGGTCAAAGGCCAACAGCGGATCTGCACGCAAGCACAAGCGGGGAGTGGAAGGTGTGTGTTTTAGGCGGCAGGGTTGTGGGTGTGTGGAGAGTGGGTGAATGGGTGAGGTTGGGTCAAAGGCAAAAACAGCAGGATCTGCAGGCAAGCACAAGCGGGGGTGGAAGGTGTGTGTATTTAGGGGCGGCAGGGTTGTGGGGGGTGGAGAGTGGGTGGATGGTGGAGGTTGGGTCAAAAGGCAAACACAGGGTCTGCACGCAAGCACAAGCGGGGAGTGGAAGGTGTGTGTATTTAGGGCGGCAGGGTTGTGGGTGGTGGAGAGTGGGTGGATGGGTGGAGGTTGGGTCAAAGGCAAAACAGCAGGATCTGCACGCAAGCACACGGGGGAGTGGAAGGTGTGTGTTTCAGGGCGGCAGGGTTGTGGGTGGTGGAGAGTGGGTGAATGGGTGGAGGTTGGGTCAAAGGCAAACCAGCGGATCTGCACGCAAGCACAAGCGGGGAGTGGAAGGTGTGTGTATTTAGGGCGGCAGGGTTGTGGGTGGTGGAGAGTGGGTGAATGGGGGGCGGTTGGGTCAAAAAGCAAAACAGCAGGATCTGCACGCAAGCACAAGCGGGGAGTGGAAGGGTGTGTGTATTTAGGGCGGCAGGGGTTGTGGGTGGTGGAGAGTGGGTGATGGGTGAGGTTGGGTCAAAGCAAAAACAGCAGGATCTGCTACGCAAAGCACAAGGGGGTGGAAGGTGTGTGATTGTAGGGCGGCAGGGTGTGGGTGGGTGGAGAGTGGGGATGGGTGGAGGTTGGGTCAAAGGCAAAAACAGCAGGATCTGCACGCAAGCACAAGCGGGAGTGGAAGGTGTGTGTATTTGGGCGGAGGCAGGGTTGTGTGGTGGTGGAGAGTGGGTGAATGGGTGGAGGTTGGTCAAAGGCAAAACAGCAGGATCTGCACGCAAGCACAAAGCGGGGAGTGGAATGTGTGTGTATTTAGGGCGGCGGAGGGTTGGTGGGGTGGTGGTGGAGATTGGGTGGATGGGTGGAGGTTGGGTCAAAGGCAAAACAGCAGGATCTGCACGCAAGCACAAGCGGAGGGGGGGGATGGTGTGTGTGTATTTAGGGCGGCAGGGTTTTGGGTGGTGGAGAGTGGGGGATGGGTGGAGGTTGGGTCAAAGGCCAAAACAGCAGGATCTGCACGCAAGCACAAGGGGGAGTGGAAGGTGTGTGTATTAGGGCGGCAGGGTTTGTTGGTGGTGAGAGTGGGTGATGGGTGGAGGTTGGGTCAAAGGCAAAACAGCAGGATCTGCACGCAAGCACAAGCGGGGGAGTGGAAGGTGTGTGTATGTAGGGCGGCAGGGGGTTGTGGTGGTGGAGAGTGGGTGGAGTGGTGTGAGGTTTGGTCAAAGGCAAAACAGCAGGATCTGCACGCAAGCACAAGCGGGGGAGTGGAAGGGTGTGTGTATTTAGGGCGGCACGGGTTGTGGGTGGTGGAGAGTGGGTGAATGGGTGGAGGTTGGGTCAAAGGCACAACAGCAGGATCTGCACGCAAGCACAAAGCGGGGAGTGGAAGGTGTGTGTATTTAGTGCGGGAGGGTTGGGGTGGTGGAGAGTGGGTGGATGGTGGAGGTTGGGTCAAAGGCAAAACCGCAGGATCTGCACGCAAGCACACGCGGGAGTGGAAGGTGTGTGTATTTAGGGCGGCAGGGTGTGGGTGGTGGAGGTGGGTGGATGGGTGGAGGTTGGGTCAAAGGCAAAACAGCAGGATCTGCACGCAAGCACAAGCGGGGAGTGGAAGGTGTGTGTTCAGGGCGGCAGGGTTGTGGGTGGTGGAGAGTGGGGAATGGGTGGAGGTTGGGTCAAGGCCAAAAACGCAGGATCTGCACGCAAGCACAAGCGGGAGTGGAAGGTGTGTTGTATTTAGGGCTGCAGGTTGTGGGTGGTGGGAGTGGGTGAATGGGTGGAGGTTGGGTCAAAGGCAAAACAGCAGGATCTGCACGCAAGCACAAGCGGGGAGTGGAAGGTGGTGTGTATTTAGGGGGCGGCGGGTGTGGTGTGGTGGAGAGTGGGTGGTGAATGGGTGGAGGTTGGGTCAAAGGCCCAAACAGCCAGGTCGACACGCAAGCACAAGCGGTGAGTGTAAGGTGTGTGTATTTAGGGCGGCAGGTTGTGGGTGGTGGGAGAGTGGGTGATGGGTGGAGGTTGGGTCAAAGGCAAAACAGCAGGATCTGCACGCAAGACAAGCCGGTGGAGTGGAAGGTGTGTGTATTTAGGGCGGCAGTGTTGTGGGTGGTGGAGATGGGCGAATGGGTGGTGGAGTTGGGTCAAAGGCAAAAACAGGATCTGCACGCAAGCAAACGGTGAGTGATTAAGTTGTGTGTATTTAGGGCGGCAGGGTTGTGGGTGGTGGAGAGGTGGGTTGAATGGGTGGAGGTTGGGTCAAGGCAAAACAGCCGGATCTGCACGCAAGCACAAGCGTGAGTGTAAGGTGTGTTTATTTAGGGCGGCAGGTTGTGGGTGGTGGAAGTGTGGGGAATGGGTGGAGGTTGGTCAAGGCAAAACAGCAGGACTGCAGGCACGACAAGCGGGTGGGGGAAGGTGTTTGTATTTAGGGCGGCCAGGAGGGTTGTGGGTGGTGGAGAGTGGGTGAATGGGTGGAGGTTGGGTCAAAGGCAAAACAGCAGGATCTGCAGGCAAGCACAAGCGGGGAGTGGAAGGTGTGTGTATTTAGGGCGGCAGGGTTGTGGGTGGTGGAGAGTGGGTGGATGGGTGGAGGTTGGGTCAAAGGCAAAACAGCAGGATCTGCACGCAAGCACAAGCGGGGAGTGGAAGGTGTGTGTATTTAGGGCGGCAGGGTTGTGGGTGGTGGAGAGTGGGTGGATGGGTGGAGGTTCTTCTCGTCAAGGCAAAAACAGCAGGTCTGGACGCAAGCTCAAGCGTGAGTGGAAGGTGGTGTATTAGGGCGGAAGGGTGTGGGTGGCTGGGTGTTATTTTCGGAGAGTGGGTGATGGGTGGAGGTTGGGTCAAAGAAAGTCAATGCCGCCGTCGAAGCGACGTGAGTTATCGAGGACCGTTGGCTGACGTGTCGGGCTTTAATTTTTGTTTTTCAGTCGGACAAACGGACGAATGGGTAAACATGGGGGCTCACGCCCCCTTGAAGAGGGGGCTCCTCCAAAAACAGCAGGCTATGACACGCAAAGCACCCATCGCGGCGGGTGGTATATAGAAGCGGGCTGTTGTCCCTGTCTCTTAGGGGGTGGTAGGGTTGTGCGGTGGTTGGTGGTGGGCGGGTGTTGGTCCGGTGTGGACTCAGGCTGTGTGACAACTATGTGTATATTGTTAAGACCGGGCCTGTTGTATAGGGTTTGAGTTTAACTTAGGGGCGGCCAAGGTTGTGGGTGAGTGGGTCGGTGGGGTGGTAGATAGTGGGTGGATGGGTGGAGGTTGGGTCAAAGGCAAAACGGCAGGATCTGCATGTAAGCACAAGCGGTGAGTGTAGGGTGTGTGTATTTAGGGAGGCAGGGTTGTGGGTGGGTGGGTGGGTGGAGGTTGGGGTCATGCGGTGTGTGAACTATGGAATAGGGAATCTCTGTTTATCTTGTGGGTGAAGAAGCCAATGAGGGTGAGTGAGTGAGTTAGACACACACAAAGACATACAGACAGACAGACAGACAGACAGACAGACAGACAGACAGACAAACAGACAGACAGACAGACAGACAGACAGACAGACAGACAGACAGGCAGACAGACATGCACACACACACCTGTTGAGTTGAGCAATTGTGTAAGGGTGTTGTGAGTGAGTCAGGCACACAGGTAGACATACAAACAAACAAACAAACAAACAAACAGACAGACAGATAGACAGACAGACAGACAGACAGACAGACAAGCCACACACACCTGTGAGTGAGCAATTGGTAAGGGTGTTCGTGTGCCGCCACACGATACAGAGCAATTATGACCCCCATCATCTAATGCCTAGTCTCTGATGATGGAAGGCTACTCTAAGTCAAGGTTCTCAATTGGGAGGGGGTCATGAGGGTTGTTGGGAAGTTGGCCTGGCGGTGGTGGTGGGAGGTGGTGGTCATGTGTGTGGAGAGTGGTGTGTGTGTGAGAGTGTGGTTGTGGTGGTGTGAGGAGGGTGTGTGTTTGTGTGTGTGGGTTGTGAGTGTGTGTACATACATTAAGGTTAAAGTCTACTGACACTGCGAGGGGTGTACGGGACTGTGTGGCTTTAAACAAAAAGGAAAAGCACCCACAACAAAAAAAACCCCATACATCAGGGGGAGGTGCGAGGAAAAAAAAAAAACTCCAACCCCCGTTTTTTTGATGGCATAGTATTAAACCCTAGAGCAGGACCGATTCCACCCATTAAAGTGGCTGAGGTGAGAGAAGAGCTAACAAATGAGGAAGTCACAAGAAGAAGAAAAGTGTGTGTGTGTGGTGGTGGTGGTGGTGGTGGGGGGTAACAAATCAAAGTGTATTTACGTTTACGCTAGGCCTTTTGGATGAAGGAGGCTTTGTCTAGTCGCAGGTCTCAATTGGAACGGGCGTAGTGATCAAGGTTGATTAAGAGTGGTGAAGGATGGTGAGGGGTTTACACTTACAGGGGTTTACACTTACAGGGGTTTACACTTACAGGGGGTTACACTTACAGGGGGTTACACAAATTATAACCAAACATGCATTTTGATGAGGGAGGCAATCTCAGTCCACCAACCGCCAACACACCCACACCACCAAGCAACACAACCAGGCCAAAAAAAAAACACACAACCAAAAAACCCACACACCATAAACAAACCCAACCACCAATGCAACACAACACAAAACAAACCCACCACACAACCAATCAAACCCAAGCACAATCAACACACCAACCAAACCATGAAACACCACAACAAACCACACACCACCAACAAACCCACACACCATCAATACACCCACACACCATCAACACACCCACACACCATCAAAACACACACACAAACACCATAATCACACTTACACACCATCAACTAACACCCAAAACTGGAAGGGAGTCATCTTTCCATCTGTATATTGTGTACCTTGGTGTTTTGGAAGTGCTACGCTAGTGCCTGTTGGGGTCGTTTTCTGGGGCCATACAAGCTGGCTGCTGGTAGCACCCCAAAGCTCATTTTCTGGGGCCATACAAGCTGCTGGTAGCACCCCGAAGGCTACTGGGAGCACCATCAACACACACACACACACACACACACCACAAGCACACGCACACAAACACACACTCACGCACCATCAACACACACACACACCTGGAAGGGAGTTATCTTTCCATTTCTATGTGTTACTTTGTGTTTTGGAAGTGCTACCCTAAAACGGCTGCTGGTAGCACCCCAAAGCTCATTTTCTGGGGCCACGCAAGCTGCTGGTAGCAGCCCAAAGGCCACTAAGAGCACCACTGTGGCACATAAAGACTCTGTGTTCGTTTTGCGGGTAAAAAGCACCCAGGGAAACCCACACCCACAAACACCAAAACACGCACCACAACAGCAAGACACCCACAAACACGACACACAAACACACACAACCCAGCTGGGTGTTCCACTTAAATAAAAGGAGACCCCAGCGGGCCAACACAGCCCACATCACCATCAACACCTGCACACAAACATGCAAGACACTCTCACAAACACACAACAAACACACACAGGACCATGCGAAACAAACCCACAGTACAGCAACACACCCACACCATCAACACACACACAAACACACACACCATCAACACACACACAAACACACACACACACCATAAACACACACACACCTTCAGCACACACACAAACACACACACCATCAACACACACACAAACACAAACACAAACACGACCTACACATGCAACACACACACAAGGAACAGCCAATCAAACACACACAAACACACCGCCCAGGCAACACACACATCAAATCACACACCACAAAACACACACACACCTCAGCCCAGCACACTCAACACGACACACGACTCAGGGCATACACAAGAACACACACAAACACCACGACAGCAGATAACACGAACTGACACCAGCAACACACACACAGACACACCACACAAACACGAACAGAACCAGCAAACAAACACGAAAGCAGCACACACACAAGCAGACACACGACACAATGGGGCACACATCACTCAGCAACACGACCACGACGGCCAGCGCACACACCCCACACGACAGCAACACCCCACACACCAGCAACAGCACATCACAGCGCCAGCACACACACACGACGAGCAACACACACTACACACCAGCAACACACACACCACACCGAGCAACATCACACACATCAACACACACACACGCCAGCAACACCACCATACACAGCCACACACATTCAAACACACAAACACCAACGACCATGACCCTATCAATCCACCACACACACCATCAAACGACACACAACCATCAACACACCCCACTACACCATCAACACACCACACAGCCATTCGAACACACACACACTCCATCAACACACACACATACCATCAACACACACACACACACACACCACAAGCACACACACACAAACAAACACACGCGCTAAACACCGCTCAACGCACATCCACACACAACGAACACACACCCAAGCCATACACACACAACACCACCCACCCTAAAACCGCCTCACGCCACATACAAAACAACACACACACAGACACAACACAAAGAAGCACACGCACACAAACAAACACACCTTAACACCACTCACGCACCATCAACACACACACACACACCACAAGCACACGCACACAAACACACCCACCCTAACACACGCTCACGCACCATCAACACCCACACCCACACACAGACACACCACAAGCACACTCACACACCCACCCTAACACACGCTCACGCACCATCAACACACTCACACCTGGAACTGCACCCGGTTTTAGAACGGATGCATACCCTAAAGTCAGTAAGTAAAGCCCCCGTCAGCAGCCAAGCTATATAACCTCCTAGTAGCACCACTCCTTGTGACGTGCATTAAGACTCTACAGATATATTTCCTTCAAAATAAATACCAGGTGGTGGCCGAGGCACACACCACACACCATCAACACCCACACACACCCACACACAGAGACCATCAACACACCCACACACCATCAACACACACACACCCACACACAGAGACCGTGCAACCACAACCCACACACCATCAACAGCACACGACGACACCACATAAACATGAGAACCATTCAACACACACACACACCATCAACACACACACACACCATCAACACACACACACCCACACACAGAGACCATCAACAAACCCACACACCATCAACACACACACACACATACACACAGAAGAACCTATTCAACCACACACTATCACCAAAACGACAACACACATCAAACACACACACACATCACACACCATCCAACACACTCCACACCCACACACAGAGACCATCAACACACACACACCATCAACACACACACACAGAGAGACCATCAACACACCCACACACCATCAACACACACACACACCATCAACACACACACACACACAGAGACCATCAACACACCCACACACCATCAACACACCCACACACCATCAACACACCCACGCACATCGAACACACCACCCACCACCCAACACAGAGACCATCAACACACACACACACCATCACACCACACAATCACACACACACAGAAGAGAACCATCAACAACCACACACCATCAACACACCCACACACCATCAACACACACACACCACATGACCCATCAACACACCACACAACACAACACACAGCAAACAGACCATCCACACACACACACCATACACCACCCCACACCCCCTATCAACACAACGCTACAGACCATCGAACACACACACGACCGACCATCAACACACCCACACAACCATCAACACACCACAACCATCAACACACGGGGGGGGGGGGGGGGGGGGGGGGGGGGGGGGGGGGGGGGGGGGGGCGGCGGGGGGGGGGGGGAGGGGGGGGGGGGGCGGGGGGGGGGGGGGGGGGGGGGGGGGGGGGGGGGGGGGGGGGGGGGGGGGGGGGGGGTGGGGGGGGGGGGGGGGGGCGGGGGGGGGGGGGGGGGGGGGGGGGGGGGGGGGGGGGGGGGGGGGGGGGGAGGGGGGAGGGGGGGGGGGGGGGGGGGGGGGGAGGGAGGGGGGGGGGGGGGCGGGGGGGGGGGGGGGGGCGGGCGGGGGGGGGGGGGGGGGGGGGGGGGGGGGGGGGCGGGGGGGGGGGGGGGGGGGGCGGGGGGGGGGGGGGGGGGGGGGGGTGGGGCCCCCCCCCACCCTCCCCCCACCCCCCCAAAAAGAAAAAAAAAAAAAAAAAAAAAAAAAAAATCAATAAAAAAAAAAAAAAAACCCCCCTACCCGCCCCCCACAACCCACCCACCCCCAGTGCCCCTACCCCCCCACATCCCCACCCAGCCATCACACACCCACACCACCGTCAACACACCCACACACCATCAAACACACGAACAGACAATCAACACACACACACACACTCAACCACCCACACACATTCAAACACAACGACAGACCATCAACGCACACCCACACACCATCAACACACGCACAGCACCATCAACAACCCACACACCATCAACACTCCCCACACACCATCCAACCACCCACACCACATCAACACCGCACAGACCTATCAACACACCACACACATCTAACACACTCACCACATCAACACACGCCATGCGACCATCAACACACCCACACACCACTCAACAAACGCACATGACAAATCAAACACCAACAACAACCATCACACACCCACACACACATCAACACTACGCACCACCATCGACACACCCAACACAACAACACACCAAACACCATCTAACACACCCACACTACCATCAACACACCCAAACACAATCTACACACCCACACACCATCAACACACGCACAGGCACCCTCAACCACACCACACACATCAACACATAGCACAGACCATCAAACACGAGCCCACACTACAATCAACACACCACACACCATCAACACACGCACAGACCATACAACACACACCACACACAATCACACACTACACAGCACATCAACACACGCACTAGCACATCAACACACCCACACACCATCAACACACGCACAGACCATCAACACACCCACACACCATCAACACACTCACACACCATCAACACACGCACAGACCATCAACACACCCACACACCATCAACACACGCACAGACCATCAACACACCCACACACCATCAACACACGCACACACCATCAACACACACACACACAGACCATCAACAAACCCACACACCTGAGAATAGCGCAAGAAGTGAATATTCACAAAGTGTCGTCCTCATCCTCTTTCTGGAAGATTGCACAGACCACCAACACACCCGCACACCATCAACACACCCACATACCATCAACAAATCCACACACCATCAACAAACCCACACACCATCAACACACCCACACACAGAGACCATCAACAAACCCACACACCTGGAAGGGAGTTATCTTTCCACTGAAGTGTGTCTCTGCCTCTTTCTGGAAGATTGCACAGACCAAATAGACATTGGCCATGGTCAGTGTGATGTTGCTTGGAGTGGAGAAAGTGCGAGGGGAGATGGTGTGGAGTGAAGTGGAGGTTGCACTAGGCGGTTATAGGGTGCCCTGGGGATGGGGTGGTAGTAAGGCAAGTGCGGGGCCTGGGGTAGGGTGTGGAGTGGCGGGGTGGGAGTGGAGGGAGCTGAGGTGGGCTGCCGTGAGAGTGGATTAGGATGTTGGATTTGGCGTGGAGTGGCGTGGCTAGGACGTGCGAGTAGAGTGGGGTGCGAAGTGGAGATGGGTGGTAAGGCGCTAGGAGTAGGGGAGCCGGTAGGAGTAGGGTAGTGCTAGGGTATGGGTAGGGTAGGCTAATAGGTAAGGGTTGACTATAGGGTAGGCGGTTAGGGTAAGGTTTTTAGCGGTTAGGGTTCAGGTTTAAGGGTACTTAGTGGCCTTCTTTTGTAGGCGTATAGAGGGAAAGAGGGTATATTTAGAGTAGGGTAAGGGGGGGGGATTCGGCAGCTTTTTTAGGTATTAGAGTGAGTAGGGGGTGGGGGCTGAGGGCAGTTGCGGTGGAGTGGAGCATGTGAGCATGAGTGAGTGAGAGTGAAGCTGATGTGCACGGCAGGCCGGAGAGACGCAGAGCGGTGGGCAGGATTGAAGTGATTGCGCCCTGAAAACAAAAAGCAGACAACAGCGGTTAATCCGTATTTGCAGAGTGTCAAGTGACACAGGAGGATTGTGAGCTGGGCCCGAAAAACCACGTTGGTGTGGGGCGCCCCAACCCACCACCGCAGACCAAAAGCGAAAAAACCAGAGAAATCAAAGAAGAAAACAAATAGGAGGAAACAAAAAGAAGAAAAAAAAAAAAGCACAAAGGGGTCCACACCACTCACCCGACCCCAGCCCCCCACCCTATCCCCTACGCCGCCCTCGAACCTCACACAAACAACACTGCTGCGGTGGTGACCCCAACAGAATATTTGTTTGCCTCGGCCCACACCCACCAAAGACACACCGACCCCAAGTGACAAGGACCCCCCATTACCCCGCACTACCTACCTACCCGACGCCCCCACATACTAACCCATTCCCCAACCCACCACCCACCTCTCACCCCCATCCTCAGCCCCCACCACACGCCCTCACACAAACATACCTTTAGACCTAGGTGCTGAGGAACCACCTAAGGCCTACTTTCGTGTGTTCATAAAAGCCCACCAGCCCCTCCACCCCACCACCCCCCTACCCCCCCCACCTCCGCCACCCCCACCCTACCCCCCCCCACACTACACCAATCCTCACCTCCCCCAATACAACCTCTGTAGGTAGGACCACCTAAACGGCTGGTGGTGGGGATTCCCCCCCCCCCCGCCTAGTAGACCCCCCAACCCCACCCTCCCGACCCATACCAACAACTAGACTCCCCACCCACCACGCCATAGACACCGCGCCTCCCACACGCACCCCACCAAACTAAACCGGGGGACTAGTAGGACTACCTAGACGTGCTCTGTTGTGTGATGTGTTCGTGGTGTGCCCCCCCTCCCATACCCCCCCAACCATACAGTCCTCCTCCCCCCCCCAAAAACACACACACACACACACCACACACCTCACCCACCCTCACCCCCAAACAACCTCTGCTAGTGGACCACCTAGACTGCTTGTGTGTGTGTGTGTGTGTGTCCCCCCCCCCACACCCCACACCCACCCACCCCTCACCCACCCTCACCCCCCAAACAACCTCTGCTAGTGGACCACCTAGACTGCTTGTGTGTTCACAAACATGTTACGTAGCACTGCGTCTCTGGACAGCAGTTGAATGCATTGCAACACTCCCCCCCCCACCACACACACCCTTACCCCACACCCTTACCCTTACCCCCCCCCCCCCCCCCACACACCACACACACACACACCACACACACACACACAAACACACACCACACAAACCTTTACTGCTTGTGTGTTCACAAACAATTTGCGTAGCAACTGCGTCTCTGGACAGCAGTCCAATGCATTGCAACACTCCCCCCCCACCACACACCCTTACCCACACCCCTTACCCTTACCCCCCACCCCCACACACACACACACAAACACACACCACACAAACCTTTACTGCTTGTGTGTTCACAAAACAATTTGCGTAGCAACTGCGTCTCTGGACAGCAGTCCAATGCATTGCAACACTCCCCCCCCCACCACACACCCTTACCCACACCCTTATCCTTACCCCCCCCCCCCCACACACACACACACACACACACACACACACACACACACACAAACACACACCACACAAACCTTTACTGCTTGTGTGTTCACAAACAATTTGCGTAGCAACTGCGTCTCTGGACAGCTGTCAATGCATTGCAACACTCACCCCCCCCCCTTTGCCCCCCCCCACACACACACCACCCTCAACTTGACTGTTTGTGTGTTCACAAACCCCCCACCCCCCCACCCCCCAGTCACCCCCCCACCCCCCTCACCTTGACTGCTTGTGTGTTCACAAACAATTTGCGTAGCACTGCGTCTCTTGACAGCAGTAGAATGCATTGCAACACTCCCCCCCCTCCCCTTACCCACACCCTACCCCCTACCCCCCCCCCCCCCCCCCCCCCCCCCCCGCACACACACACACACCACCCTCAACTTCACTGCTTTTGTGTTCACAAACCCTCCATTCCCCCCCCTCCCTCCCCCCCCCCCCCACACACACACACTACCCTCACCTGTACTGCTTGTGTGTTCACAAACATGTTATTTAGCACTGCATCTCTGGACAGCAGTCAAATGCATTGCAACACTTGCCCCCCCCCGTCACACACACACACACACCATCACCTTGACTGCTTGTGTGTTCACAAACCCCCCATCCCCCCACCCCCACCCCTACCCTCACCCCCTACTCACCCACACCCCACCCTCACCTTGACTGCTTATGTGTTCACAAACCCCCCATCCCCCCACCCCCAGCCTCACCCCCTACCCACCCACACCCCACCCTCACTTTGACTGCTTATGTGTTCACAAACGTTTTGCATAGCACTGCGTCTCTGGATAGTAGTCGAATGCATTGCACCCCCCCCCACCCCACCCCCCACCCCCCCCACCCACCCTTACCCCCCCCACCCCACCCCCCCCACCCCCCCCACCACACCCACACCACCTTCAACTTGAGTGATAGTGTGTTCACAAACCCTCCATCCCCCCCCCACCCACCCACCCACCCTCACCCCCTATCCACCCACACCCCACCTTCACCTTGACTGCTTGTGTATTCACAAACAATTTGCGAAGCACTGCGTCTCTGGACAGCAGTCGAATGCATTGCAACACTCGCAACTGGTGGTCAGGCCTCAAGGCCTCCCGCCATGCTACATTGTACAAACGGCATTGAACCTACACACAAGGGGTGGGTGGGTGGGTTGGGTGGGTTGGGGGTTTGGGTTTAAGTTTGGGTTTGGGTTAGGAAGGGGGGTAGGGGTGGGGTGGGGTGGGGGGCCATGCTACGTTGTACAAATGGCATTGAACCTACACACAAGGGGTGGGGGGGTGAGTGGTGGGGTGGGGGTGGGTTTGGGTTTGGGTTTGGAAGGGGGGGTAGGGGTGTGGGGGGGGCCATGCTACGTTGTACAAACGGCTTTGAACCTACACACAAGGGGTGGGGGGGGTGAGTGGTGGGGGTGGGGTGGGTTTGGGTTTGGGTTTGGAAGGGGGGTAGGGGTGTGGGGGCGGCCATGCTACGTTGTACAAACGGCATTGAACCTACACACAAGGGGTGGGGGGGTGAGTGGTGGGGGTGGGGTGGGTTTGGGTTTGGGTTTGGAAGGGGGGTGGTAGGGGTGTGGGGGGGGCCATGCTACGTTGTACAAACGGCATTGAACCTTTACACAAGGGGTGGGGGTGGGTTTGGACGGGGTGGGGGTGGGTGGGTTAAGTTTGGGTTTGGGTTTGGAAGGGGGGTAGGGGTGTGAGGGGGGCCATGCTACGTTGTACAAACGGCATTGAACCTACACACAAGGGGTGGGGGTTGGGTTGGACGTGGTGGGGGGGTGGCTTAAGTTTGGGTTTGGGTTTGGAAGGGGGGTAGGGGGGGGGGGGATGGGGGGGGGGGGGCATGCTACATTGTACAAACGGCATTGAACTTGCACACAAGGGGTGGGAGGTGGGTTTGGGTTTGGGTTTGGGTTTGGAAAAAGGGTAGGGGTGGGGTGGGGTGGGGGGGCATGCTACATTGTACAAACGGCATTGAACCTACACACAAGGGGTGGGGGGATGGGTTTGGGTTTGGGTTTGGAAGGGGGTAGGGGTGGGGGGGGGGGGGGTGGGGGGGCATGCTACATTGTACAAACGGCATTGAACCTTTACACAAGGGGTGGGGGTTGGGTTGGACGGGTTGGACGGGTGGGTTGACACTCCCAAAAAACACCTCTTGAAGCTGCTTGTTGCCTAATAAAAGGGTTCCCCCCCCCCGATGCCTTGCTCGTTGATTTTGGCCCTATCCAGACACCCACCTACCCTGACACTCCCAAAACAACCTTTGAAGCTGTTTTATATACCATATTAAAGGGTGCACAAGACCTTGGACCAAATTTGCAGTGATTAATTGGTAACACCAATTTCACCTTGCCCACTCCACCCCTCGCCTCACCTAACAGTAACAAACTATCCCCCTGCCCCCCCCCCCCCCCCACACACACACACACACACACACTCACTCACCCCTGCCCCCCCACCCACACAAACACACACTCACACACTCATTCCTGCCCCCCCCCCCCCCCACACCACACACACACACTCACCCCTGCCCCCCCACCCACACAAACACACACACTCACACACTCATTCTGCCCCCCCCCCCCCCCCCCCCCCCACACACACACACACACCACACACACACACACACACACACACACACCAGACACACACAAACACCAGACACACACTAACACACATCCTTCTCGCCCCTGCACACGTGCTACATAATGTACCTCTGTGTTCTGGGGGTTCTGCGTAATAATCTTCGGGGGACAACTTTTAAGACCATAAAAGCTGCTTGGAGCACCCCAAAAATTGCTAGGAGGAGCATCGAAAAAACTGCTAGGAGCATCCCAAAAGTTACTAGGAGGAGCACCGTAAAAACTGCTAGATGCACCCCAAAAGCTGCTAGGAGCACCCTAAAAATTACTAGGAGGAGCAGCGCAAAAGCTGCCAGAAGCACCCAAAAAATTGCTAGGAGGAGCACTGTAAAAGCTGCTAGGAGCACCCCAAAAGTTACTAGGAGGAGCATCGTAAAAGCTGCTAGGAGCACCCCAAAAGTTACTAGGAGGAGCATCGTAAAAGCTGCTAGGAGCACCCCAAAAGTTACTAGGAGGAGCATCGCAAAAGCTGCTAGGAGCACCCCAAAGGTTGCTAGGAGGAGCACCGTAAAAACTACTAGGAGCACCCCAAAAGCTGCTAGGAGCACCCCAAACATTGCTAGGAGCACCCCAAAAGTTACTAAGAGGAGCACCGTAAAAGCTACTAGGAGCACCCCAACAATTACTAGAAATAGCATTGCAAAAGTTGCTAGGAGCACCCAAAAATTGCTAGGAGGAGCACCGTAAAAGCTAGTAGGAGCACCCCATTGATTGCTAGGAGGAGCACCCCAAAAGCTTCTAGGAGCACCTTAAAAGATACCAGGAGGAGCATCGCAAAAGCTGCTAAGAGCATCGCAAATGCTGCTAGGGGCACTGTAAAAGCTAGAAGGAGGACCCCAAAAGCTACCAGGAGCACCCCAAAAATTACTTGGAGGAGCACAGTAGCAGCTATTAGGAGCACCCCAAAAATTGCTAGGAGGAGCATCCCAAAAGTTACTAGGAGCACCCCATAAATTGCTAGGAGGAGCACTGTAACAGCTACTAGGAGCACCCCAAAAGCTACAAGGAGCACCCCATAAATTGCTTGGAGGAGCACAGTAGCAGCTATTAGGAGCACCCCAAAAATTGCTAGGAGGAGCATCCCAAAAGCTACTAGGAGCACTCCAAAAGCTGCAAGGAGCACCCCAAAAGCTACAAGAAGCAACCCATAAATTGCTAGGAGGAGCACAGTAACAGCTATTAGGAGCACCCCAAAAGCTACAAGGAGCACCCCAAAAGCTACTAGAAGCACCCCATAAATTGCAAGGAGGAGCACAGTAACAGCTACTAGGAGCACCCTAAAAGCTACAAGGAGCACCTCAAAAGCTACTAGAAGCACCCCATAAATTGCTAGGAGGAGAACTGTAACAGCTACTAGGAGCACCCCAAAAGCTACTAGAAGCACCGTGGTAGCCTACACTGGTTCCTTTCCTTGCAAAAATCCCTGGTGGGGGGGTTAGGTGCTGGCTGTTAGGCCTTTGTGATAGTCACACTTCTGGTGTGTATTATTTGATTCTAGTAGTCACTTTATTCTCATTACACTTCCCTTGACCTGTGCACAGACAAAAACACACTCACACACACCTTCAAACTCATGCCCATGAAATCTAGCCATCCAAGACGCTCTTGGATTGACCACTTACCAACGCCTCAAACAACTCTGTGTATGTTTTGCTCTTGGGTGTGGGGGTGGTGACGAAGTCGTAGATGTTGCAGAATTGCACTGCTGCATCCTCCAGCAACGATGCTTCCTGGGACAGTAAGTAGCAAAGCGCGCATTAGAACATGTAATCCACCGCGATGGGCTTTCAAGCGTCGAAAATATGCACCTGTGCTTTCTGCTTCGCGTTTTGTTTCGTGGGGTCCGATTTCAGGAGTCCGATGAGGATGGGCAGCTGATTGCTCGCCATGGTAGCGAAGCCTAGCCCTGGCCGGGAAACTCAAGTCCGGAATTCGAAGAAACATGCAAGGCTTCAGCGCTCAGTAGGGCAAAATGGTACTGCATTGGTCGGCCCCCGAAACTACCGATCTGATTCTGGTCATTCTGGCCAAGGTCGGCCGAGGTAGGAGCGAAGTGAACGGGGCAATACACTGCGCGATATTCGATACCTGCTAATCGAGAAGAAGAAGATAACTTCAGAAGAAGACGCTAATCGTTGCATGGTGTTTCGGCCAACTCTCGGCTGCCCACCGTCTTCCAATTATAAGCCTGCGTATTCATCATCCCCGCGTTAATTGCCTGGCCATGTACATATAACCGATCATTTCTATCAAAGAAAGCGGACCAATTATTGCACATAGGGCATGCCAACCTCCCTTCGGGAAAGTAGCAGCCCAGATGGGATCACGGTAGCGCTGGCTGAAGGGACGCTGGAGAAGCGGTGCATGACATTAATTTACATCCTATAGTCTTAGTTTCAAGGAGTTGAAAGAAGAGCAAACACGATGTCCAAGAACAAAAAGGGGGAGGGGGATGCTGCCTCAGTAGAAGCTAGCAACGAAGCCTTGTCTATGGTAAGACATTATTCATAGCGTGGTCCCATTCGTGTGCATGGTACCATATGTGTGCATGCCATCATGTGTGTGTACGTGGTACCATATGTGTGCACGGTACCATGTTTCTGCATGCCATCATGTGTGTGTGTATGGAAACATGCGTGTGCATGGTACCATATGTGGGGGGGGGCGGGGGATACTGCCTCAGTAGAAACACAATGTCAAAAAAACAAAAAAGTGGGGGGGGGGCGGGGGATACTGCCTCAGTAGAAACACAATGTCAAAAAAACAAAAAGTGGGGGGGGGGCGGGGGGGGGGGGGCGGGGGATACTGCCTCAGTAGAAACACAATGTCAAAAAAACAAAAAGGGTGAGGGGGGTGCTGCCTCAGTAGAAGCTAGCAACCAAGCCTTGTCTGTGGTAAGAGATTGTTCGTAGCATGGTTCCTTACGTGTGCATGGTACCATATGTGTGTACAGTACCGTATTTGTGTATGCCGTCATGTGTGGGTGTGCATGAAAGCATGTGTGTGCATGAAAGCATGTGTGTGCATGGCATCAGAAACTGGGAGGGGGGTGCTGCCTCAGTAAAAGCTAGAAACAAAGCCTTGTCTGTGGTAAGGGATTATTCAGAGCATGGTCCCATACCCGTGCATGGTACTATATGTGTGTATGCCGTCATGTGTGTGTGTGCATGAAAGCATGTGTGTGCATGGCATCAGAAACTGGAAGGGGGGGTACTGCCTCAGTTGAAGCTAGCTACAAAGCCTTGTCTGTGTTAAGGGATCATTCAGAGCATGGTCCCATATGCAAAAAGCTAAACATTATGTCCAAGAAAAAAAGTGTGTGTGTGTTGGGGGGCGGGGGGATACTGCCGCAGTATAAGCTAGCAACTTAGCCTTGTCTGTGTTAAGGGATTACTCAGAGCATGGTCCCATATGCAAAAAGCAAAACATTATGTCCAAGAAGAAAAAGTGTGTGTGTGTTGGGGGGCGGGGGGATACTGCCGCAGTATAAGCTAGCAACTTAGCCTTGTCTGTGTTAAGGGATTACTCAGAGCATGGTCCCATATGCAAAAAGCAAAACATTATGTCCAAGAAGAAAAAGTGTGTGTGTGTTGGGGGGCGGGGGGATACTGCCGCAGTATAAGCTAGCAACTTAGCCTTGTCTGTGTTAAGGGATTACTGAGAGCATGGTCCCATATGCAAAAAGCAAAACATTATGTCCAAGAAGAAAAATTGGCGGAGAGTGTTCGCGACGGAGCGGTAGGTGGCAACGGAAGCGAGTTGGTTATGAGACTGTTGGCTGACGTGTCAGCCTTCTTCTCGGTCAGACCGATGGTTGCATGGTCTGTCGGATGGACACATGGGTAACCCTGGAAGCTCCTGCCCCTCGTGGAGAGGGGGCTCCTTCAAAAATGTAATCTAACCAACCAAGCTTTGTCAAGGGATTATCTAGTCTTCAATTCTGAAGGCACTTGATTTGTAATCAATATCAAACACACTTATATGTGTAATCAATACCAAACACACTTATATGTGTAATCAATACCAAACACACTTATATGTGTAATCAATACCAAACACACTTATATGTGTAATCAATACCGAACACACTTATATGTGTAATCAATACCAAACACACTTATGTTTGTAATCAATATCCAACACCCTTATGTTGGTATTGTCAAAATAGAAGGCACTTATATTTGTAGTCAATATCGAACAAACTTATGGGTTACATTTTATATATTCTATACATGGGTGGGTGGGTGGGTGTTATGTTGGGTGGGTGGGTGTTATGTTGGGTGGGTGGGTGTTATGTTGGGTGGGTGGGTGTTATGTTGGGTGGGTGGGTGTTATGTTGGGTGGGTGGGTGGGTGTTATGTTGGGTGGGTGGGTGTTATGTGTCCTTCCCTCCCACCCCCACCCCCACCCCCACCCCCACCCCCACCCCAAAACACACACATACCACCCGAGCACTCGTCATTATATAAATAAATATATATATATACATATATATATATAACTTTCTCTAACCCTCCCCCTCTCCAACCCACCCTGTCTCTCTCACCCCCCTCCAGGTAGCTGGGTGGATGGGCATTACAGTGGAGGGTGCTTTAGATGAGGCTACCAACATGGGGGACGAGGAGACATTTTCAAATCGACCTCAATAGTGAGTCACATGGCAGTTGCAAATCAACCACCTAACCACCCAACCAATTAACCTCACCTCTGCAAATCAACCTCAATAGTGAGTCACATGACGGTTGCAAATCAACCACCCAACCACCTAACCTCACCTTTGCAAATCGACCTCAATAGTGAGTCACGTGGTGGTTGCAAATCAACCAACAACCACCTAACCAACCAACCACCTAAACTCACCTTAGCACATCGACATCAATAGTGAGCCACATAACAGTTGAAATCAACCACCTAACCACCTAACCACCCAACCACCCAACCACCTAACCACCCAACCTCACATTTGCAAATCAACCTAAATAGTGAGTCACATGACGGTTGTAAATCAACTACCCAACCAACTAACCACCCAACCACCTAACCACCCAACCACCTAACCTCACCTTTGCAAATCAACCTCAGTAGTGAGTCATATGACAGTTGCAAATCAACCACCCAACCACCCTACCACCTAACCACCTGATCTCACCTATGCAAATCGACCTCAGTAGTGAATCACATGGCGGTTGCAAATCAACCACCCAACCACCCTACCACCTAACCACCTGATCTCACCTTTGCAAATCGACCTCAGTAGTGAATCACATGGCGGTTGCAAATCAACCACCCTACCACCTAACCACCTGATCCCACCTTTGCAAATCGACCTCAGTAGTGAATCGCATGGCGGTTGCAAATCAACCACCCAACCACCTAATGAAAACCAAATGAAACCGACCAACCAACCAACTGAGCCAAACCTATACACTATGTCAGTCATCTATAATTAGGGAACGGCAAATCATATGATGTTGACCAAAGACGAGTATAATATCATATGATGTCATACAAAAATCATATGATTTAATATCATATGATATGATATGATGCCCCAGGCCAAAGTTACCTAGTCAGACCGCCGGCATCATATGATATCATATGATGACATGATATCATATGATATACTGCCGATCCCTATCTATAATCCATGTACTGCCGATCCCTATCTATAATCCATGTACTGCCGGTCCCTATCTATAATCCATGTACTGCCGATCCCTATCTATAATCCATGTACTGCCGATCCCTATCTATAATCCATGTACTGCCGATCCCTATCTATAATCCATGTACTGCCGATCCCTATCTATAATCCATTTACTGCCGATCCCTAGCTATAATCCATGTACTGCCGATCCCTATCTATAATCTATGTACTGCCGATCCCTATCTATAATCCATGTACTGCCAATCCCTATCTATAATCCATGTACTGCCGATCCCTATCTATAATCCATGTACTGCCGATCCCTATCTATAATCCATGTACTGCCGATCCCTATCTATAATCCATGTACTGCCGATCCCTATCTATAATCCATGTACTGCCGATCCCTATCTATAATCCATGTACTGCCGATCCCTATCTATAATCCATGTACTGCCGATCCCTATCTATAATCCATGTAGATAGGCCTTGTAATCAAACCAACACTACCAAATCAAACCAAACCAACCAAACCAACCAACCTAACCAACCAAACCAAGCCACTATGTCAGTCATCTATAATCCATGTAGATAGGCCTTGTAATCAAACCAACACTACCAAATCAAACCGAACCAACCAAACTAACCAACCAACCAAACCAAGCCACTATGTCAGTCATCTATAATCCATGTAGATAGGCCTTGTAATCAAACCAACACTACCAAATCAAACCAAACCAACCAAACTAACCAACCAACCAAACCAAGCCACTATGTCAGTCATCTATAATCCATGTAGATAGGCCTTGTAATCAAACCAACACTACCAAATCAAACCAAACCAACCAAACTAACCAACCAACCAAACCAAGCCACTATGTCAGTCATCTATAATCCATGTAGATAGGCCTTGTAATCAAACCAACCCAACCAAATCAAACCAAACCAACCAAACCAAACCAAACCAAACCAAACCAGCCAGCCCAACCAAACAAACTGTAACCAAACCAAACAAACAAATCAAAGCAAAGCAAATCAAACACCAATGCCTGCATGCAGCCTGGGACTGGGAGCCAAGTTCCTTCCTCAGTAGAAGGTGGGTGGTTAGGGGGGTGGTATGATGTTGGGTGGGTGGGTGGGGGGTGGGTAGTTATTATGTTGGGAGGGTGGGTGGGTGGGTGGTAATTATGTGGGTGGGTGGGTGGGTGGGTGGGTTGGTTATATGTGGGTGGGTGGGTGGGATATGTGGGGGGTGGGGGGTGGGGTGGTATTATGTTGGGTGGGTGGGTGGGGGTGGTTAATATATTGGGTGGGTGGGTGGTTTTATGTTGGTGGTTGGGGGGGGTGGTTATTATGTTGGGTGGGTGGGTGGTACATTGTTGGGTGGGGAGGGTGCGGTGGGTATTATGTTGGGTGGGTGGGATGGTGGTTATTGTGTTGGTTGGGTGTGGGTGGCATTGTGTTTTTTGGTGGTGGTGCGTGGGTGGGTGGTATATGTTGGGTGGGTGGTGGGTGGTAGTATGTGGTGGGTTGGGTGGGTATGATTATTATGTTGGGTGGGTGGGTGGGTTTGGGTGGGATTAAGTTGGGTGGGTGGGTGGGTGGGTATTATGTTGGGTGGGTGGGTGGTGGTTATTAGGTGGGTGGTGGGTGGTGGGTGGGTATTTATGGGGGTGGGTGGTGGTGGGGGTTATTGTGTTGGTGGTGGTGGGTGGTGGTATTATGTTGGGGGGTGGGTGGGTGGGTATTGTTGTTGGGTGGGTGGGTGGGTGGTTATTATGGGGGTGGGTGGGTGGGTGTTATGTGGTTGGGGGGGTGGGTGTTATGTTGGTGGGTGGGTGGTTTATTATGGTGGTGCGTGGGGGGGTTATGTTGGTGGGGTGGGTGGGGGGTGTTATGATGGTTGGGTGGGGGGGTGTGTCATGTTGGGTCGGTGGGTGGGTATGTGTTGGGTGGGTGGGGGGGTGGGTATTATGTGGTGGGTGGGTGGGTGGGATTATGTTGAGTGGGGGGTGGGTTGGTATGATGTTGGTGGGGGGTGGGTGGGTATTATGTGGTGGTGGGTGGGTGGGTGGGTATGAGGTTGGGATGGGTGGGTGGGTGGGTATTTTATGTTGGGTGCGTGGGTGGGTATTAGTTGGGTGGGTGGGTGGGTTGATGATTTGGTGGGTTGGGTGGGTTTGGTATTATGTTGGGTGGGGGGGGTGGGTGGGTATTATGTGGGTTGGGTGGGTGGGTGGGGGGGTGGTATTATGTTGGGGGGGTGGGGTGGGGGGGGGGGATTATGTTGGGTGGGTGGGTGAGTTGGTATGAGTTGGGTGGGTGGGTGGGATTATGTTGGGTGGTGGGTGAGGTTGGTATGAGTTGGTGGGTGGGCGGGTTGGTATTATGTTGGGTGGGTGGATGGGTATTATGTTGGGTGGTGGTGGGTTGGTAGGGGCGTGGTATGATGTTGGGTGGGTGGTGGGTTGGTATTATGTTGGGTGGGGTGGGTGGGTGGTATATGTTGGGGGTGGGGGGGGTTGGTATTTATGTTGGGTGGGGGGGTGGGTTGGTTATTAGTGGGGGTGGGTGGGTATTATGTTGTGGTGGGGGGTGGGTGGGGGTGGGTGGGTGGGTATTATGTTGGGTGGGTGGGGGGTGAAGGGTGGGTATTATGATTGGGTGGTGGGTGGGTTGGGTATGGAGTTGGGTGGGTGGGTGGGTATATGTTGGGGGGGGTGGGTGGGTTGGTAGATGTGGGTGGTGGGTGGGTTGGATTATGTTGGGGGGGGTGGGTTGGTATTATGTTGGGTTGGGTGGGGGGGTGGTTTGATGTTGAGTGGGTGGGTGGGTGGTATATGTTGGGGGGTGGGTGGGTGGGTATTATGTGGGTGGGTGGGAGGGTAGTATGATGTTGGGTGGGTGGTGGGTGGGTGGGTATTATGGTTGGAGGTGGGTGGGTGTGGGTGGGTTATTATGTTGGGTGGGGCGTATTGTTGGGTGGTGGGTGGGTGGGTGGGGGGGTGGGTATTATGTTGGGTGGGTGGTATGTTGGGTGGGGGGGTGGGTGGGTGGGTTATTATGTTGGGTGGTGTGCGTATGGGGTGGGTGGGTGGGTGGGTTATATGTGGGTGGGTGGGTGGGGGTTATATGTTGGGTGGGTGGGAGGGTGCTTATTAGTTGGGGGGGAGGGGTGGGTGGGTGGGTATTATGTTGGGTGGGTGGGTGGGGGGTATTATTGTGGGGGGGTGGTTGGTTAATTATGGTTGGCGTGATGGGTGGGGTGGGGGGGTGGGTATTATGTGGGTGGGTGGGGGGGCGTGGGTGGTTATGGTGTTGGTGTGGGGGGGGGGGTTGGTGAGTGATTGTTGGGTGGGTGGGGGGGTGGGTTGGTATTGTGTTGGGTGGGGTGGGTGGGTGGTGGTATTATGTTGGGTGGGTGGGTGGGTGGGGGATTATGTTGGTTGGGGGGGGGTGTTATGTTGGGGGGTGGGTGGTTATTATGTTGGGTGCGGGGGTGTTGTTAGGATTGGTTGGGTGGGTGGGTGGGTGTTATGATGGTTGGGTGGGTGGGTGTATGTTGGGTCGGTGGGTGGGTATTATGTTGGGTGGGTTTGGGGTGGGGGGGATTATGTTGGGTGGGTGGGTGGGTGGGTATTATGTGGGGGGGTGGGTGGGTTGAGTTATGATGTTGGGTGGTGGGGGGGGGGTATTATGTTGGGTGGTGGTGGGTGGGAGATGTTGGGTGGGGTGGGTGGGGGGGTTTATGGTTGGGTGGGTGGGTGGGTATTATTTGGGGGTGGGGGTGGGTGGTAGGAGGTGGGTTGGGTGGTGGGTTGGTTACCTCCGATGTGGGGTGGGTGGCCCGTGGGTGGGTATTATGTTGGTTGGGTGGGTGGGGGGCTGTGGTGTATTACGTTGGGTGGGTGGGTGGGTGGTTTGTGTGGGTCAGTTGAGGTGGTGTGGTGGGGCGGGTCGTGGTGATGATGTGGTGGGTGCCGGTGCGGTGGGATATGTTGGTTGGTGGGTGGGTTGCGCCGTGGTATGATGTGGGTGGGTGGGCGGTGTTGGCGAGTTATGTTGTTGGGGGTGGGTGGATGGGTTGTTAGTGGGTGGGGGGGGGTGTATGATGTTGGGTGGGGGGGGGTTGGGATGATGTTGGGGGGGTGGGTGGGGGGTAGTGATGTTGGGTGGGTGGGTGGGTTTGGTATTAGTATGTTGGGTGGGTGGGTGGGTGATTATGTGGGGTGGGTGGGGGGGGGGGGTATTGGATGATGTTGGGTGGGTGGGTGGGTGGGTATTATGTGGGTGGGTGGGTGGGTGGGATTATGTGGGTGGGGGGGTGGGTTGGCCTATCTATGTATGTTGTTGGGTGGGTGGGTTTATGTTGGGGGGTGGGTTGATGTATGATGTGGGTGGGGGGTGTGGTGGGATGATTGTTGGTGGGGTGGGTTGGTATTATGTTGGGTGGGTTTGGGTGGGGTCTGGTGATGAGGGGTGGGGGTGTGATGTGGGTTGGGGATTATGTGGGGCTGGTGCGTTGTGGCCGGGGGGATTATGGCTGTGGGTGGGTGGGTGGTTGGTGGCTGTATTAGGTGTGGCAGAGCGGTGGGTGGGTGCCCCCCCCTTTTCCCGGGGTGGGTGGGGTATTTGTGGGTGGGTGGGCGTGGTGTGCGGTGGGTATTATGTTGGGTGGGTGGCGTATGTTGGGCTGGTTGGGTGGGTGGGTGGGGGGTGGGTTATTATGTTGGGTGGGGCGTATTGTTGGGTGGGTGGGTGGGAATGGGTTGGCGTATTATGTGGGCGGGTTCGTATGTTGGCGCTGGCGTGGGTGGGTGGGTCGTGGGTTTATGTTGGGTGGGAGTGCCGTATTGGAGGGGTGGGCAAGGTGGATGGGTGCAACGCGTATTTGGTTGGGCGCGGTGGGTATTATGGTGGGCTCGGGGCGATAGTTGGGCTCGGGTGGGTAGGTGGGTGGGGCTAGCTTGGGTGATTTACTGTTGGGGGGAATGTGCTGATGTTGGGTGGGTCGATGTGCGGCTGACAGTCCATGTATGAGATACACGGTGTGGTGGACCCTGTTTATTTGGGGGGATACGGAAGTTGGGGGACTGTTTATATCCCCACATCGGATTAGGGGGTCTGGGTGGGGGGGGGGGGGGGGTTTGGGGGGTGTGCGTACATGTTATCGCTCCTCCTCGGGGGGGGCCTTCCCGGGGGGGGTGTGTCTGCGGGGGCCGCCCTTGGGTCACAGTGGTTATATTCCAGATACTCATAGACAGCTATAATCTTCTGAGACGGCTTGCAATACATGCTTTTATAGCGGCACCCCAGCTTTCCGCTTCGTACGCTATCCCGCGCACCAGTACCAAGCTAGTGTTCCAAAATAACTTGTATTTATTGGCGACAAAATCACTACCGTGATACTAAGCAAACCACAAAATGTTAATTATTTGGGGCAAGCAAAGTACCAAAACAAGCGTCTATTACTACCCATATTTGTATGGGTATGTGGACTGTCGCTGTATGGGTTGTGTATGTGAGTTGTGTTTGTGATAGTGGTGTTATCGTGGCGCGTGCTGTATTGTGTGTGTGTGTTTGTGTGTTGTTGACCTGCTTAGTGTGTGTTGTGTGTGTTGTTGTGTGGTGTGTGCTGCCTGGATGTATGTGGTGTTGACGTGTGTGTATGTATGTGTGTGTAGGTGTGTGTGATGTTTGCGTTATAGTATGTGTGCTTGTTGTATGTATGCCCTCGTGTTGTCTGCATTGCTGTTTTTGTGTATGTATTTGTGTGTATGGTGCTGTATGTTGTACTGTGTGCCTGTGTGTTGTAGGTGTGTGTGTTATGTGTGTGTATGTGTGTGGGTGTATGTTTGTGTGTGTGCTTTATGTATGGATGTGCAGTTTGTGTGGAGTATGATGTGCTGTGTATAGTGCTATAGACGTGTGTGTATGTTTGGTGGGTAGTGTATGATGTGTGTCAATGTGCTGTGTGTTATGTGTGTGTATGTTGTGTGTGTATGTAATGTGGATGTATATGTGATGTGTGTATGTGTGGTATGTCTTGTCGTGTGTATGTATGATTTGAGTACCCCCCGCACGCCGTGTTCTGTGAGCTATGTCGTGTGTATGTTTGTGTGCTTGTAGTATGTAGTGTTGATGGAATGTATGTGCACTGTATGGTTGTATGTTTGTGTGTGTATGTGGTGTAATGTGCTGATTTGTTGTGTGTATGTGTGTTGTTGTTGTGTGTGTATGTATGTGGGTGTATGTGGTGTGTCTGTTGTGTGTATGTTTGTGTGTGATGTGTGTGTATGTGTGTGTATGTTGTGTGTGTATGTATTGGTGTGGAGGTGATGTGTGTCGTTATGTTTGTGGTGTATGTAGGTGGGGCTACTGTGTGTGGTGTTGTGTGTGTACGTGGATGTTGTGGGTGTATGTATGTGTGTCGTATGCTGGTTTTTTGGGTTTGGGGCTAGTTTGTGCCTGTTGTGTGTGTATGTTGTGGTGTATGTATGTGTATGTTATGTGTGTGTGTCTTGTCTGTGTATGTTTGTGTGTTCTGTATGTTTGTGTATGTGTTTGTGATGTGTGGTATGTTTGTGTGTTTGTATGTGTGTGTATGTGTGTGTGTAGTGTGGTGTGTTGTTTGTTGTGTGTAGTGGTGTATGTGTGTGTGTGTGGTGGTATGTTTGTGTGTGTAGTATGTGTGTGTATGTGTGTGTGTATTGGTGTATGTTTGTGTGTGTATGTGTGTGAGTGTGTGTATGTTTGTGTGTGTATGTATGTGGTATGTATGTGTGTGTATGTTGTGTGTTTATGTTATGTGTGTGTATGTGTGTTTGTGTGTGTGTTTATGTGATGTTTGGTGTGGTATGTATGTGTGTGTATGTGTGGTATGTTTGTGTGTGTATGTATGTGTGTGTATGTGTGTGTGTATGTGTGTGTATGTTTGTGTGTGTATGTATGTGTGGTGTGTGTGTGTGTATGTGTGTGTATGTTTGTGTGTGTATGTATGTGTGTGTGTGTGTGTGTGTGTATGTGTGTGTGTGTGTTTGTGTGTGTATGTATGTGTGTGTATGTGTGTGTGTTTATGTGTGTGTATGTTGTGTGTGTATGTATGTGTGTTATTGTGTGTATGTTTTGTGTGTATGTATGTGTGTGTATGTGTGTGTATGTTTGTGTGTGTATGTATGTGTGGTATGTGTGTTGTATGTGTATGTTGTGTGTGTATGTATGTGTGTATGTGTGTTGTTGTTGTGTGCTGTTTATGTTGTGTGTGTATGTATGTGTGTGTGTATGTGTGTGTATGTTTGTGTGTGTATGTATGTGTGTGTATGTGTGTGTGTATGTGTGTGTATGTGTGTGTGTATGTGTGTGTACGTGAAACAAGTACCAAATTAGATTTATTTGGACAAAACAAGAACACAATTTTAATTATGCGGGACAAACAAGTGTGTGTGTGTAACGAGTACCAAACAAGCACCATGCATGCATGTGTGTGTAACGTGTACCAAACTCGTCCCTCCCACGGGCTGTTGCCTACAGAGGCGCGCTAGACAACAAGCTACACCCCTGAGGTGCTGCACACACAACACCCCCCCCCCCACCACCACCACCACAACCACACACACACACACACACACACACCTTACTCCTCCCCACACACAGGCTGTTGCCTACAGTGGCGCACTAGACAACAAGCTACCCCCCCTAAGTCACTGCCCCCCCCCCCCACACACACACAAACACACACACCTTACTCCCCCCCCCCCCCCCCCACACACACACACACACACATACCCACACAGGCTGTTGCCTACAGTGCCGCGCTAGACAACAAGCTATCCCCCCTCAGCTGCACACAGAACACCTGCACACACCTTACCCCCCCCCACCACCCACACACACCACACACACCACACACACCACACACAACACATACACGTACACATAACCCCCTTACCCCCCCCCCCCCCCACACACACACACACACACACACACACCTCCCACAGGCTGTTGCCTACAGTGCCGCGCTAGACAACAAGCTATCCCCCCTCAGCTGCACACAGAAACACATGCACACACCTTACCCCCCCCCCCCCACCACACACACACACACACACGCACACACATACACGTACACATACACCCCTTACCCCCCCCCCCCCCACACACACACACACACACACACACACACACACACACACACACACAACACACCACCTCCCACAGGCTGCTGCCTACAGTGCCGCGCTAGACAACAAGCTAAAACGGCGCTTAGACAAGTCCGCAGCACCGACCTGGGGTGCAGGGGACGGTGGTCGTGGTGGTGGTCGTGGTGGTAATGGTGGTGCCGCATCCCAAGCAGGGGCTAGATGTGAGAGTAGTGACGATGAGGATGGTGAGGAGCGAGGACGAGCGTCTGCATTTGGCTCCAAGCCTAAGCTAGAGGTGATGGGCATGAGGGCTGGGGCATCGACAGCCGGCGGTGGGGAGGGGGAGGGGGGGTCGCAGGTTATGTCAGCCAAGCGAAAGCGTGAGCTGCTGCTCATTGGGGATGGGCTAGATGCAGGTCCAGGGCAGAAGAAGAAGAAGAAAAATAAGAAGAAGAAAAAGAAGGCTGTGACTGACGCTCCCAACGCAACGAGCTAGAGGAGGGCTGGGGCATGAACAGGCACCAGTGGGGAGGGGGGATCGCAGGTTATGTAATCATCACCACGGGAGTAGATAAAAACTCCCCCCCCCCCCCCCCCCCCCCCCCCCCCATCCGTGCCTAAGAAACCTTGGGATAGATGTGGGCTGGGGCATGAACAGGCACCAGTGGGGAGGGGGGATCGCAGGTTATGTAATCATCACCACGGGAGTAGATAAAAACTCCCCCCTGACTCCCCCCGTGCCTTGGGTTGGGTTGGGTTGGGTTGTAGAAACCTGGGGGTAGATGTGGGCTGTGGCATGAACTTGAACTTAGTTACATAGCTTCAGCCAGCAATTTGGCTGCTCGCCGTCTTTGGCAGTACAAAGCATTATTAGCAGGAATTTGTAAACGCGAACAACTCACTTTTTTCTTTTTCATATGATGATGATGATGACATTTTCATGGTGCCCTACTGGACTCCGAATGTTCCACATGGGGCATGAACAGCCGCCAGTGGGGAGGTGGGGTCGCAGGTCATGTTATCATCGCCATTATAACTTTTCATAGGGAGCAGAAAACAACACAACTTGAATTGAAATTGAAATTGAAATTGTTGCATCCGATTAATGCGCCACTCTCAGGACGTGAAGTTAAGGACACCACTGCGTGAGCCGGAGCTAGCAGTAGTCACCATAAAAGAGTCTCCTTGTCAGGGAGTCTGAATAAGCCCCTAACACAACTTGAACTTGATTACGTAATGCCAGAGTGAAGCGACAGCTAGGTCAGTCTAACTGACAGTGGCGTGTCCTCATGGACACGCCGCCCTCCTAAGGCCGTAACCTACTCTGTGAGTACCTCCCAGAATCGCTATTCACGGCGATCCTTGCTTTAACCTATGCCTTGAGTCAACATATAACTGTGCCTCTCTCCACCAATCGGTGTCATTCCGTCAATTACAAGGCTCGCGCCAGAGATGTTGAAACAAATCAAAAGAAGGTTGTGAGTGATACAGGCCCCTTTTTTTAAGTTGTGCAAGGACTCTCACCCCAGGAGGTGGGTCTCCCGACACAAACCAGCGACACGGAGGGTTCAGTTCACTTGCTTGAACTTGGTTACATGGCTCTAGCCTGAAAGGCTGCTCGCCGTCTTCGGCAGTAACCTACTAAATTAAACTCAGAGCACTCTTATCAAATTACATTTGATCCAATCTCTTTACACAATCATTGATAAACTATCACGGAGCACAACGCTTTTAATATTTATAAAAAGTTATTTATTTCTGGTTTTATCGGGTGAGGACCCTACCTACCGTATACAAAACTAACTACCGGTATACAAAAACTGTAATTAAAGTCACAATTACTTAACTATAGGCAAAACCTTAAGGTATAGGTTTTGCCCAGCTAACCGGCTAATTTGACCGGGTTCTCGGCAAAATTTGACAATCGGCAAAATCGGCTCCGTTTTGCGTACCCATCGCATACGTCTGGGCCCCCTAGGGGCCGACCAACTAGGTCAACTTATCACAACCTTCCACATCTGGATTGCACATCATGTAATGAGTGGTATTCAATGAGAATGGATGCATGCAATTATCACTGTAGCACGAACTACAGAGGGTCCCCTTAACACCACGCCCCTCCAGGCGTTTTTTTTTTCTTCTTTTTAGCACGAACTCAGGGCCCCCGTTCTCCAACAATCTTTTCTTTTACTATAGCACCAAGTCATTCGATACGCGCCCTAGAGACAAAAGCTCGGGATCACAAGGAAGGCAGAATGCTGTGTACCAGACTTGGATGTCCTCCTCATGGAATGACAGTGGGAAACCTGATATGCCTAATTCTCTCATCCGATACCTACCTCACTATATAGGTGGTGCGTACATTGTCTAGATTTATAACTTCCTCCCACTACCTAAAGGTCGAAACTGATAAATGGAAACGACCAGTTGTTCCTCGGAAGGATCGAGTGTGTCACCTACGTGATTCTGGAACCGTTCCAAATGACCACCTGGTGGTCCTTAAATGTACTGACGAAGCCTGAATGAATTCGAGATGAAGTGACAGAGCCTGATTCCCCAATCTGAGAGCAAAATGATTCCTCTGCATTACCCGATGTGCAATCCAGAAGTTTAAGGTCGAGCAAAGCTTCCTCTGTTCATCCATGAATGTATGAAGAGATTGGATCAAGTCTTTTTATAGGTCCATTTTTTTTTGCGTTTACATTTCCCTCGTAATAAATTGTATTAAATGCCGAAGACGGCGAGCAGCCAAATTGCAGGCTGAAGCTATGTAACCAAGTTCACGTTCAAGCACATCAAGTAAAATTGAGGGATTATTGTGTTCTCAGTTTTGGGAATTAGGTTTTGATCACTACGCCTCGCATTCAAAATGAATTTAAGCTACATTCAAAATTGAGCTCCAGGTGCTAAGCTCATGATGGCTAACTGGCTATGGTACACTACGAAAAATGATAAATTGGGACACTATTTTTCTGCATGTCACTACTCACGAGCGAAATGAAACCGATGGAATAACGAGGTGTGTTTCTATTCTGGAGCAGAAAGGATTTTCGTCTCCTTGGCTCCGCCTCTAACGACCATGGCAGAAAGCTAGTCTGCCGTGGTCAAAAGGGATAGTGGTGAATGTTCGTTTGGTCGAGGGTCGATATCTCCCACCCATTAACCCTTAATCCATGCCCTGTGGATTAGGCAAACAAATCGGCTCTTATCCCAAAGTGCGCCTACTCTTTCCTTTAAATACCTTTCACAACTTTGTTTAAAAAAGGTAACTACCGGTACTTCACCGGTACTTCCGGTACTACCGGTACTTCCGTCGGAAGTCCACCGCCTTGCTTTCTGAATACTTAGTGGCACTGGTTGGTGTCCGGGATCCCACTCAGGGTACTACTAAGCGGTGCTGCGCTGCCTTTTTGAGCCCCTCTGCGCGTTTCGCGCAGATTTTTCAACCCCCTGTGGGCGCAGCGCGCAGTTTTTGCGCTTTTTGCACTAAAAAGCGCTGACCAATTTGGCAATAAGTAATACCCTGATCCCACTTCCTAGGATTAAAAAAGTGGGTCTCTGTGGGATTTTGCCTCTCCCCCATAGTGGTATACATACCTTTCAGGTGAATTCCTTCCTTGTAAACGAATTATGAGTGATGACTTCAGACCGAAAAACATCATGCTGCCAATAGCTAGGGCGCAATGTCTATTTGATTATTCAAAACAGTCTAGCATCTTTCCCAGGGAGGCGGTTAGGGTCTCCCTCAGCAGACTGTTGTTTTCCTCGGTAACACCCATCAGCTCCTCAATGAACTCTGAAGCTAGCTGGGTCCGGATCTATAGCAAGGGTTTAGAGTTTAGGGTTTGGGGTTAAATTAATTCGATGAACTCTGAAGCTAGCTTAGTTGGGATCTATAGCAAGGGTTTAGGTTCTAGGGCCCAATGAACTCTGAAGCTAGCTTAGTTTGGATCTATAGCAAGGGTTTAGGTTCTAGGGCCCAATGAACTCTGAAGCTAGCTTAGTTTAGATCTATAGCAAGGGTTTAGGTTCTAGGGCCCAATGAACTCTGAAGCTAGATTGATTTGGATCTATAGCAAGGGTTTATGTTCTAGGGCCCAATGAACTCTGACGCTGGCTTAGTTTGGATCTATCTCAAGGGTTTAGGTTCTAGGGCCCAATGAACTCTGAAGCTAGCTTAGTTTGGATCTATCTCAAGGGTTTAGGTTCTAGGGCCCAATGAACTCTGAAGCTAGCTTAGTTTGGATCCATCTCAAGGGTTTAGGTTCTAGGGCCCAATGAACTCTGACGCTAGCTTAGTTTGGATCTATAGCAAGGGTTTATGTTCTAGGGCCCAATGAACTCTGACGCTAGCTTAGTTGGGATCTATAGCAAGGGTTTAGGTCCTAGGGCCCAATGAACTCTGAAGCTAGCTTAGTTTGGATCTATAGCAAGGGTTTAGGTTCTAGGGCCCAATGAACTCTGAAGCTAGCTTAGTTGGGATCTATCTCAAGGGTTTAGGTTCTAGGGCCCAATGAACTCTGAAGCTATCTTAGTTTGGATCTATAGCAAGGGTTTAGGTTCTAGGGCCCAATGAACTCTGAAGATAGCTTAGTTTGGATCTATAGCAAGGGTTTAGGTTCTAGGGCCCAACGAACTCTGAAGCTAGCTTAGTTTAGATCTATAGCAAGGGTTTAGGTTCTAGGGCCCAATGAACTCTGAAGCTAGATTAGTTTGGATCTATAGCAAGGGTTTAGGTTCTAGGTCCCAATGAACTCTGAAGCTAGCTTAGTTTGGATCTATATCAAGGGTTTAGGTTCTAGGGCCCAATGAACTCTGAAGCTAGCTTAGTTTGGATCTATAGCAAGGGTTTAGGTTCTAGGGCCCAATGAACTCTGACGCTAGCTTGGTTTGGATCTATAGCAAGGGTTTAGGTTCTAGGGCCCAATGAACTCTGAAGCTAGATTAGTTTGGATCCATAGCAAGGGTTTATGTTCTAGGGCCCAATGAACTCTGACGCTAGCTTGGTTTGGATCTATAGCAAGGGTTTAGGTTCTAGGGCCCAATGAACTCTGAAGCTAGCTTAGTTTGGATCTATATCAAGGGTTTAGGTTCTAGGGCTCAATGAACTCTGAAGCTAGCTTAGTTTGGATCTATCTCAAGGGTTTAGGTTCTAGGGCCCAATGAACTCTGACGCTAGCTTAGTTGGGATCTATAGCAAGGGTTTAGGTTCTAAGGCCCAATGAACTCTGACGCTAGCTTAGTTTGGATCTATAGCAAGGGTTTAGGCTCTAGGGCCCGATGAACTCTGAAGCTAGCTTAGTTTGGATTCATAGCAAGGGTTGAGGGTTCAATAATCTCGATAAACTCTGAAGCTATCTGGGTTCGGATCTGATAGCAAGGGGTAAGGGTTGCAATGCACCTAGGACTTGTCCGCCCTCTATGGCGCCCATTTCAGGGTAATTCAAAGCGCGCGCCTTTGCGCTTTTGAGCGCTGACTTTTTGACCCCCTCTGCCCTTTAAGCGCAGTTTTTTGCAACCCCTTGTGGGCCCTGCAAGTTTTTTTTGCTCTTTTTGCACTACAAAGCGCAGTTTTTTTGTTTTCAAGTGCGCTAAAGCGCTTGTCAATTTGGCCATTTGAAGTACCCTGGCCCATTTGAGAAGGCAGATATGGTACTTAACCTTTTTATTTTGTAGTGAGATGCTAGCACATAAATTCCACTTGACACCACCAAGCCGTGGGCACATGTGGAGTCCAGCAGGCTAGCATAAGTATCATAACCATCACCACCACCACCACCATCCACTATGAAAACGGATACAAGTCACTTGAGTTCCCTAACAGATTCCCTTAACTTGATTCTACTAAAAGGCGTCATCACCACCACCACCACCACCACCTATCAACACCATCATCATCACCACCACCACCACCTATCAACACCATCATTATCACCACCACCACCACCTATCAACACCATCATCATCACCACCACCACCACCTATCAACACCATCATCATCACCACCACCACCACCTATCAACACCATCATCATCACCACCACCACCACCTATCAACACCATCATCATCACCACCACCACCACCCATCAACACCATCATCATCACCACCACCACCACCTATCAACACCATCATCATCACCACCACCACCACCCATCAACACCATCATCATCACCACCACCACCACCTATCAACACCATCATCATCACCACCACCACCACCTATCAACACTATCATCATCACCACCACCACCACCCATCAACACTATCATCATCACCACCACCACCACCTATCAACACCATCATCATCACCACCACCACCACCTATCAACACCATCATCATCACCACCACCACCACCTATCAACACCATCATCATCACCACCACCACCACCACCATCTATCAACACCATCATCACCACCACCATCATCACCACCACAATTTCCAAATTAACAGAACCAAATCACAAATTTCCAAATCATCATCAATTCGCACCTCCATGATGCGCTGGGCTAGCTGCCTTGGGCCGACTCCCACGTTGCACGCTTAGCACACGATATAGCAGATTCAGCACTAAAGGCACAATTTCATCTCATCTCTTCTTAAGATAACTGTTCAAATCATCAGTACCAAAGCATTTCACACCTCCATAATGTGCTGGGCTTGGGTCCCCGTCGCACTTGGGTCCCCGTCGCACTTGGGTCCCCGTCGCACCTGGGCCCCCGTCGCACTTGGGTCCCCGTCCACTTGGGTCCCCGTCGCACTTGGGTCCCCGTCCACTTGGGTCCCCGTCGCACCTGGGCCCCCGTCGCACTTGGGTCCCCGTCCACTCGGGTCCCCGTCGCACGCTTAGCGCGCGATAGAGCAGAATCAGCACTAACAACACAATTTCAGCTCATCTCCTCTTAACAGAACTTTTGAAATCAGCAGCACCAAAGCAATTCGCACCTGCATGATGCGCTGGGCTAGCTGCCTTGGGTCGACTCCCATGTTCCCATGTTCGCGATTGAAAGGGGGGGTTTGCTTCTGCATGCGATGGGGTGAGATGGGTTGGGTGAATTATGGTGTGTTTGGTTTGGTTACGTAGGAAGGGGGGGCTTGCTTCTGCATGAGCTGGGGTGAGATGGGGTGAGATGGGATGGGTTAGATTAGGATGCGTTTGGTTCGGTTTGGTAGAAAGGGGGGGCTTGCTTCTGCATGAGATGGGGTGAGATGAGATGGGATGGGTTAGATTAGGATGCGTTTGGTTCGGTTTGGTTGAAAGGAGGAGCTTGATCCAGCATGAGATGCTGGCAACAGGGTGCTGGCATGTGCGTGCTGACAAAAAAAAGGCAGTTGCCTAAAACAAGCAATTTCAAATGGGCCATTGTAGCAAGCAGTTGAAAAGCTTCAAGTCAACTGCGTGCTGGCGTCGGTGTGCTGGCACAGGCATACTGACAAAAAGAAGGCAGTTGCGTGGAACAAGCAAGTTTAAATAGCCCATTGTAGCACGCAGTTCAAAAGCTTCAAGTCAACTGCGTGCTGGCACGTGCGTGCTGACAAAAAAAGCAGTTGTGTGAAACAAGCAGTTTTAAATGGCATATCGCAGGACACATTTGAAAACTGCACTGGCAGGTCACCTGCGTGCTGGCAACGGGGTGCTAGCATGGGCATGCTGACAAAAAAGGCAGTTGTGGGAAACAAGCAGTTTGAAATGGCATATTGTAGCATGCAGCTTTTTCAAGTCAGCTGCGTGCTGGCAACGGGGTGCTGGCACAGGTATGCTGAAAAAAGGCAGTTATGTGAAACAAGCAATTTTGAATGGGCCATAGTAGCACGCAGTTCAAAAGCTTCAAGTCAACTGTGTGCTGGCATCGGTGTGCTGGCAAAAAAAGCAGTTGCCTAAAACAAGCGATTTCAAGTGGGCCATAGTACCACGCAGTTGAAAACCTTCAAGTCAACTGTGTGCTGGCAACGGGGTGCTGGCACGTGCGTGACGACAAAAAAGGCCGTTGCGTGGGACAAGTAATTTCAAATTGCCCATTGTAGCACGCAGTTGAAAAACTTCAGGTCAACTGCGTGCTGGCAACAGGTCGCTAGCACGTGTGTGCTGACAAAAAAGGCAGCTGCGTGGAACAAGTAGTAGTAGTAGTAAATGGCATATTGTAGCGTGTAGTGTTTTCAAGTCAACCGCTTGCTAGCAACAGGTTGCTGGCAACAGGGTTCTGGCATGGGCTTGATGAAGCTGCGCGGAACAAGTAGTTTCAAATGGCATATTGTAGCGTGTAGCGTTTTCAAGTCAACCGCTTGCTGGCACGTGCGTGCTGACAAAAAAAGCAGTTTTGTGAAACAAGCAGTTTCAAATGGCATATCGCAGGACACATATGAAAACTTCAGGTCACCTGCCTGCTGGCAACGGGGTGCTGGCATAGGCATGCTGACAAAAACAAGGCAGTTGCCTAAAACAAGCAATTTCAAATGGCATATCGTAGCATGCAGTGTTTTCAAGTCAACTGCATGCTGGCAACAGGGTGCTGGCACGTGCGTGCTGACAAAAAAAGGCAGTTGCCTAAAACAAGCAATTTCAAATGGGCCATAGTAGCACGCAGTTGAAATGCTTCAAGTCAACTGCGTGCTGGCACGTGCGTGATGACAAAGAAAGCAGTTGTGTGAAACAAGCATTTTCAAATGGCCCACTGTGGCACGCAGTTGAAAAACTTCAAGTGAACGGCATGCTGGCAACGGGGTGCTGGCACGGGCATGGTGACAAAAAGGGCAGTTTTGGGAAACAAGCAGTTTCGAATAGGATTTTGTAGCATGCAGCTTTTTCAAATCAGCTGCGTGCTGGCAACGGGGTGCTGGCACGGGTATGCTGAAAAAAGGCAGTTGTGTGAAACAAGCAGTTTCAAATGGCATATTGTAGCACACATTTAAAAACTTCAGGTCAACGGCGTGCTGGCAACTGCGTGCTGGCAACGGTGTGCTGGCATGGGCATGCTAACTAAAAAAGGCAGTTGCGTGGAACAAGCAGTTTCAAATGGCATATTGTAGCGTGTAGTTTTTTCAAGTCAACTGCATGCTGGCAACAGGGTGCTGGCGCGGGCATGCTGAAAAAAAGGCAGTTGTGTGAAACAAGCAGTTTCAAATGGCATATTGTAGCGTGTAGTTTTTTCAAGTCAACTGCTTGCTGGCAACAGGGTGCTGGCACGGGCATGCTGACAAAAAAAGGCAGTTGCCTAGAACAAGCAATTTCAAATGGGCCATAGTAGCACGCAGTTGAAAAGCTTCAAGTCAACTGCGTGCTGGCACGTGCGTGCTGACAAAGAAAGCAGTTGTGTGAAACAAGCATTTTCAAATGGCCCACTGTGGCACGCAGTTGAAAAACTTCAAGTGAACGGCATGCTGGCAACGGGGTGCTGGCACGGGCATGGTGACAAAAAGGGCAGTTGTGGGAAACAAGCAGTTTCGAATAGGATTTTGTAGCATGCAGCTTTTTCAAATCAGCTGCGTGCTGGCAACGGGGTGCTGGCACGGGTATGCTGAAAAAAGGCAGTTGTGTGAAACAAGCAGTTTCAAATGGCATATTGTAGCACACATTTAAAAACTTCAGGTCAACGGCGTGCTGGCAACTGCGTGCTGGCAACGGTGTGCTGGCATGGGCATGCTAACTAAAAAAGGCAGTTGCGTGGAACAAGCAGTTTCAAATGGCATATTGTAGCGTGTAGTTTTTTCAAGTCAACTGCATGCTGGCAACAGGGTGCTGGCGCGGGCATGCTGAAAAAAAGGCAGTTGTGTGAAACAAGCAGTTTCAAATGGCATATTGTAGCGTGTAGTTTTTTCAAGTCAACTGCGTGCTGGCAACAGGGTGCTGGCACGGGCATGCTGACAAAAAAAGGCAGTTGCCTAGAACAAGCAATTTCAAATGGGCCATAGTAGCACGCAGTTGAAAAGCTTCAAGTCAACTGCGTGCTGGCACGTGCGTGCTGACAAAGAAAGCAGTTGTGTGAAACAAGCATTTTCAAATGGCCCACTGTGGCACGCAGTTGAAAAACTTCAAGTGAACGGCGTGCTGGCAACGGGGTGCTGGCACGGGCATGCTGACAAAAACAAGGCCGTTGGGTGGGACAAGCAGTTTTAAATTGCCCATTGTAGCACGCAGTTGAAAAACTTCAGGTCAACTGCGTGCTGGCAACAGGTCGCTAGCACGTGTGTGCTGACAAAAAACAAGGCCGTTGCCTAAAACAAGTAGTTTTCAAATTGCATATTGTAGCACATAGTTTTTCAAGTCAACCGCTTGCTGGCAACAGGTTGCTGGCACGTGTGTGCTGACAAAAGAAGGCAGCTGCGTGGAACAAGTAGTTTCAAATGGCATATTGTAGCGTGTCGTGTTTTCAAGTCAACCGCTTGCTGGCTTGCAAAAAAGGGCGTTGTGTGAAACAATCAAACAAGCAACCCAAAATGAGAAAGTGTAGTACCCTGGGGCAGGGTACTCCTTCTTGCCAAATTGGTCAGCGCTTTAAGCGCACAAACGTCAAATTGGTCAGCGCTTTTTAGTGCAAAAAGCGCAAAAACTGCGCGCAGCGCCCACAGGGGGTTGAAAAACTGCGTGAAACGCGCCGAGGGGCTCAAAAGGTACCCTGCCCTGGGGCCTATGTACCTTGGGTGTGGTTGAAATAAACACAGGGGAAACGCAAAAAAAGCAGTTGCGTGAAACAAGCAGTTTCAAATGGCCCATTGTAGTACGCAGTTGAAAAACTTCAATCAAACGGCATGCTGGCAACGGGGTGCTGGCACGGGCATGCTGACAAAAAAAGCAGTTGCGTCAAACAAGCGGTTTCAGATGGCCCATTGTAGCACGCAGTTGAAAAACTTCAGGTCAACTGTGTGCTGGCAACAGGTCGCTAGCACGTGCGTGATGACAAAAAAAGGCAGTTGCCAAAAACAAGCAATTTCAAATGGCCCATTGTAGCACGCAGTGTTTTCAAGTCAACTGCATGCTGGCTTGCAAAAACAGTTCCGTGAAACAGGTAACCCAAAATGACAAAATGTAGTACCCTGGGTGCTACGTACCTTGGGCGTGGTTGAATCGTTGAGCATAGCAACCTTACCCAGCCCATACCACCCCAACTCAACCCAACCCAGCCAAACCCAGCCAAGCCAACCCTCCCCAACCTACATACCTTGGGCGTGGTTGAATCATTGGGCGTAGCAACCCAACCCAACCCAGCTCAGCCCAACCCAACCCAACCCATACCACCCCAACCCAACCCGAACCAGCCCAGCCCAGCCCAGCCCAGCCCAGCCCAGCCCAGCCCAGCCCAGCCCAGCCAAACCAGCTAAATCAACCCAACCTACATACATTGGGCGTGGTTGAATCGTTGGGCATAGCAAGCCAACCCAATCCATACCACCCCAGCCAGCCCACAGCCTAACCATTACCACCCCAAACCCATACCAACCCAAACCCATTACACCCCAGCCCAGCCCAACCCATACACCCACAAACCAGCCCAGCCCAACCCATACCACCCCAACCCATACCACCCCAACCCATACCAACCCAGCCCAGCCCAACCCATACCACCCCAACCCAGCCCAGCCCAACCCATACCACCCCAACCCCATAAAACCCAGCCCAGCCCCAACCAAACCCAGCCCAACAGCCCAGCCCAAACCACATACCACCCAACCATACCACCCCAACCAATACCAACCCACGCCCAGCCAACCCATACCACCACAACCCAGCCCAGCCCAAAACCCAGACCACCCCAAACCCAACCAACCAACCATTACCACCCAGCCCGCCCAACCCATACACCCCACCCAGCCAGCCCAACCCATACACACCCAAACCATACACCCACCATACCAACCCAGCCCAGCCCACCATACCACCCAAACCCAGCCAGCCAACCTATACCACCCCACCCATACCAACCCAGCCCAGCCCCAGCCAGCCCAACCAGGCCCAGCCCAAACCCATTACCCAACACCAACCCAACACCCCCAACTCCATACCAACCCAGCCCAGACCAACCAATACCACCCCAACCCAGCCCAGCCAAACCATACCACCCCAGCCAAGACCCAGAATAACCATACCACCCAACCCAAGACCAACCCATACCCCCCAACCCGGGCCAGGGCTAACCCATACCACACCAACCGGACCCCCCCAAACCATACAACCCCAACCCATACCACCAGCCCAGCCCCAAACACCATACCACCCCAACCCATACAATCCAGCCCAGCCCAACCCATACCACCCCAACCCAGCCCAGCCCAACCCATACCCAGCCCAACCACATACACCCCAACCCAGCCCAGCCCAACCCATACCACCCCAACCCAGCCCAGCCCAACCCATACCACCCCAACCCAGCCCAGCCTAACCCATACCACCCCAACCCAGCCCAGCCTAACCCATACCACCCCAACCCAGCCCAGCCTAACTCCTTTCACCCCCCCCCCCCCACCATCATACCACCCCACCCAGCCCAGCCTAAACCCATACAACCCCAACCCAGCCAGCCTAACCATACCACCCCAACCCAGCCCAGCCTAACCCATACCACCCCAACCCAGCCCAGCCTAACCCATACCACCTAACCCAGCCCAGCCTAACCCATACCACCCCACCCCAGCCAAGCCTACCCATACCACCAGGCCCAGCCCAGCCTCAACCCATACCACCCCACCAGCCCAGCCTAAACCCATACCCACCCCAACCCAGCCAAGCCTAACCATACACCCCAACCAGCCCAGCCAACCATACCACCCAACCAGCCCAGCCTAACCCATACCACCCCAAACCAGCCCAGCCTAACCCATACCATACCACCCCAACCCAGCCCAGCCTAACCCATACCACCCCAACCCAGCCCAGCCTAACCCATACCACCCCAACCCAGCCCAGCCTTACCCATACCACCTCAACCCAACCCAGCCCAGCCCAACCCATAAGACCCCAACCCAGCCAAACCCAGCCAACCCAAACTTCCCCAACCTACGTACCTTGGGCGCGGTTGAATCATTGGGCGTAGCAACCCAACCCAACACAGCCCAACCCATAACACCCCAACTCAGCCCAGCCAAACCAACCCTTCCCAACCTACGTACCTTGGGAGTTGTTGAATCATTGGGCATAGCTAGTAGGTGGCGTAGAAAGGTCTCACCACTGACATCAGCCCAGCTTCCATTCTGTGCACAACACAAATGGAGGGTTGGATGGATCTTCTTATTTTGTGTGATTATATCACAAACAAATTAATGAATTTAGTGGGATCAAATCACAAAAAAATCAATGAATTAATTAAAATTTGACCATCGATTAATCTAATCATCCTGTAAAGCTTATCTTAGTTGACCTCTCTCCACTGACATCAGCCCAGCCTCCATACTGCGCACAACACAAACAGGCTGGATCTCGTTATTTTGTGCGATAAAATCACTAACAAAATACAGTTTTTGTGTGTGATTAAATCACTTTTACCGCCTGTAAAGCCTATCTTAGTCGACCTCTCTCCACTGACATCAGCCCAGCTTCTGTTCTGCGCACAACAAAAATGGCGGGTTGGATCTTGTTATTTTGTGTGATTAAATCACAAACAAATTAATGATTTGTGCGTGATTAAATCGCACAAAATTGAATGAATGAATGAATTAAAAATTGACCATATATATATTTAATCCGCCTGTAACCAGCGTGTAAAGCCTATCTTAGTTGACCTCTCTCCACTGACATCAGCCCGGCTTCCATTCTGTGCACATCACAAACATGCTGGATCTAGTCATTTTGTGTGAGTAAATCACTGTCATCGCCTGTAAAGCCTATCTTAGTTGACCTCTCTCCAATGACATCAGCCCGGCTTCCATTCTGTGCACAACACAAACTGCGGGCTGGCTCTAGTTATTTTGTGTGAGTAAATCACTGTCATCGCCTGTAAAGCCTATCTTAGTGCACAACACAAACTGCGGGTTGGCTCTAATTATTTTGTGAGCTTGAATTGTGCTTTGGATTGTCTTAGGTTCTGCTTCAGTTTTGTTTTGGTTTGGCTAAGATTTGGCTAAGAATCGGCTTAGGTTTGCATTTTTACCTTTTTGACTGTTTTGAGAACAAACGAATCAGAATAGGCTTGGACAACTGGGGCAGTACTGTTTTGAGTACCACGGTGACTATAGCTAGCTCCAGCTTACGCTGTGGTGTCCTTAACATCACGTCCTGTGAGTAACTGTTTTACACGGATGTAACAATTTCAATTTCAATTTTGAGTACCGAAGAATCAGAATCCACTTGGACAGCTGGGGCAGTACTGTTTTGAGTACCTAATAATCCACTTGGACAGCTGGGGCAGTACTGTGGGGCAGTACTGTTTTGAGTACCTAATCATCCACTTGGACAGCTGGGGCAGTACTGTGGGGCAGTACTGTTTTGAGTACCTAATCATCCACTTGGACAGCTGGGGCAGTACTGTGGGGCAGTACTGTTTTGAGTACCTAATCATCCACTTGGACAGCTGGGGCAGTACTGTGGGACAGTACTGTTTTGAGTACCTAATAATCACTTGGACAGCTGGGGCAGTACTGGGGGCAGTACTGTTTTGAGTACCTAATCATCCACTTGGCAGCTGGGGCAGTACTGTGGGGCAGACTGTTTTGAGTACCTAATCATCCACTTGGACGCTGGGGCAGACTGTGGGGCAGTACTGTTTGAGTACCCTAATCATCCACTTGGACAGCTGGGGCAGTACTGTGGGGCAGTACTGTTTTGAGTACCTAATCATCCACTTGGACAGCTGGGGCAGTACTTGGGGCAGTACTGTTTTGGAGTACCTAATCATCCACTTGGACAGCTGGCCGCGCAGTACTGGGGGCAGTAGTACTGTTTGAGTACCTAATCATCCACTTGGACAGCTGGGGCAGTACTGTGGGGCAGTACTGTTTTGAGTACCTAATCATCCACTTGGACAGCTGGGGCAGTACTGTGGGGCAGTACTGTTTTGAGTACCTAATCATCCACTTGGACAGCTGGGGCAGTACTGTGGGGCAGTACTGTTTTGAGTACCTAATCATCCACTTGGACAGCTGGGGCAGTACTGTGGGGCAGTACTGTTTTGAGTACCGAAGCATTCCACTGGGACACGCTGGGGCCAGATACGTGGGGCAAGTACTGTTTTAGTTACTAATCATCCACTGGACAGCTGGGGCAGTACTGTGGGGCAGTACTGTTTTGAGTACCTAATCATCCACTTGGACGACACAAAGGCTCGCTTTTTGATATACCCAACTGTAGGGAGAGGAAGACAAAAAACATGAACAAAAACAAAAAGAAACAAATAATAAAAAAAAAAAAAAAACAAAAAAAAATACAAAAAAAGAAAAACAAACAATCAAAAAAAAAGAGCAAGAAAATACACAAAACGAAAAAAAAGGGGAAAGACAAAAAAAAAAAAAAAAAATAAACAAAATTCACAAATAAAATCAAAAGACAAAAAAAAAAAAAAAAAAAACATTAAAGACAACAAAAAAACAAAAAAAAAAAAAAAAAAAAACAAAAAAAATAAAAAAAAAAAAACAAACAAAAAAAAAAAAAAAAAAAAAAAAAACAAAAAAAAAAAAAAAAGACAATAAAAAAACAAAAAAAAAAAAAAAAAAAAAAAAAAGAAAAAAAAAAACAGAAAAAAACAAAAAAAAAAAAAAAAGAAAGAGCCAAACAAAAAAAAAAAAAAAAAAAAAAAAAAAACACCAAAACAATAAAACGAAAACCCAACCCCCCCCCCCCCCCCCCCCCCCCCCAACCCCCCCCCCCCCCCCCCACCCCCCCCCCCCCACCACACACACATATCTTCCTCATGCTTAATTCCAGCCTGCACACAACCCCTCACCCATCTGCCACCCCAAACTTGGACCCCATGATTTACTGGTTAACACAAGTCGACCCACCACACCCCACACACACACAATCCACACCACAAACACACACAACACACACACACACAAAAACAAACACACACACGCTACCACCCACACGCCAACACTCACCCACACGCAACCCCACCCCCAACCCACCCCACACGCCCACACGCCAACTCACCCCAACTCCCACAAATCTTTGACCCCCCCCCCCCCCCCCCCCCCCCCCCCCCCCCCCCACCCGCCCCCCCCCCCACCCCCCCCCCCCCCCCCCCCCCCCCCCCCCCCCCCCCCCCCCCCCCCCCCCCCCCCCCCCCCCCCCCCCCCACACACACACACACGCACACGCACACGCACCGCACGCACACTCAAACTCCCCCCACCCCAACCCACCCCACCCCCCCACACGCACACCACCCACCACAAAAACTAAACCCAACTCCACCCCAAATCTTGACCCCCTCAAGCTCATCACCAAGTCTGCCCCCCCCCCCCCCCCACACACACACACACCCGAACTCCCTCCCCCTCAAGCTCAACATCAAGCCTGCACGCAACCCCTCACCCCAACTGCACCCCAACCTTGGACCCCCTCAAGCTCAACACCAAGTCTGAAAAAAACAATAACTGCAAATGCACACCTTTGTGAATGGGTTTGCCCTCATGCACTCCATGAGCCAGAGGAAGGTGAAAACGTTGTGACACACACACACACACACACCACACACGCACACACCAACTCCACCCCAACCTTTGACCCCCTCAAGCTCAACACCAAGCCTGACCCCCCCCACCCCACCCCCCACCCACCCACCCACCCACCCACCCCGCACACACAAACAAACACATAAATCCCTAACAAACACACAATACTCACCTTTGGGAACGTTTTTGCCCTCATGTGCTTCACAAGCCAGAGGAAGGTGTAAACGTTGTGGTACACACACACGCACACACACACCAACTCCACCCCAACCTTTGACCCCCTCAAGCTCAACACCAAGCCTGACCCCCCACACCTACCCACACACACACCCACACACACACACACACACAAACAAACACACAAATACACACCTTTGGGAACGGGTTTGCCCTCATGTACTCCACGAGCCAGAGGAAGGTGTAAACGTTGTGGTACACACACCCACACACGCACACACGCACACACAAATACACACCTTTGGGAACGGGTTTGCCCTCATGTAATCCACGAGCCACAGGAAGGTGTAAACGTTGGTCTCTTGAAGGTACACCAGAAGAGTCTTGGTGGCCCTGCTGGTGTTGTTGGTGTTGTTGGTGTTGGTGGTGTTGGTGGTGTTGGTGACGTCGGTGACTTTGTTGGTGTTGTTGGTGTTGTTGGTGTTGGTGTTGGTGCTGGTGCTGGTGTTGGTGTTGGTGTTGGTGTTGGTGTTGGTGTTGGTGTTGGTGGTTGGGTTGTTGTTGGTGTTGGTGTTGGTGTTGTTGTTTGGTGTTGGTTGGTGGTGTGGGTGTGTTGGTGTTGGTGGTGGTGTTGGTGTTGGTGTGTTGTTGGAGTTGTTGTGGGAGCTCTGTTGTTGGTGTTGGTGTTGGTGTGGTGTTGGTGTGGTGTTGGTGTGGTGTGGTGTTGGTGTTGGTGTTGGTGGGTGGTGTTGGTGTTGGTTGTTGGTGTTGGTATGTGTGGTGGGTGGGCGTGTGGTGGGGGGGGGGGGGGGGGGGGTGGGGGGGGGGGGGGGGGGGGGGGTGGGGGGGTGGGTGGGGGGGGGGGGGTTGGAGAGAGTGGGGGGGGGGGGGGTGTTGTGGTTGTTGTTGTGGGTGGGGTGTGGGTGGGGGGGAGGGGGGTTGGTGTTGGTGGTGTGGTGGTGGGAGTGTTGGGTGTTGGTGTGGGGGGGGGGGTGGGGGTGGGGGGTGTTGGTGTTGGTGTTGGGGGGCGTGTTGGTGGTGGTGTTGGTTTGGTGTTGGTGTTGGTGTTGGGGCTGGTGTTGGTGGTTTGTTGTGGGAGTGGGTGTTGGTGTGGTGTTGGTGTTGGTGGTGGGGGTTGGTGTTGGTGTGGTGTTGGTGTGGTGTTGGTTGTGTGGGTGGCGTGTGTTGGTGTTGGGTTGGGTGGGTTGGTGGTTGTGATAGCGTTGGTTGTTGTGTTGTGTTGTGTTGGTTGTGGTAGTGGTGTTGGTGTGGTTTGAGTGTTGGTGTGGTGGTGTTGGTGTTGGTGTTGGTGTTGGTGTTGGTGTTGGTGTTGGTGTTGGTGTTGGTGTTGGTGTTGGTAGCAAAATAATTATATATTTGACTTGCATTTGTCTGAGCTGTATTATTACATATAAAAACATAGTATATTAGTATAAAATAAGTGATTGATACAAACTCAAGCACAGCTAGACAATCACATGAGGTAAATGGAAGGGATCTTCCCTTCTGGGCCTGAAAGCTGTTGAAGGTGGTGGTGGTAATATGATGTATTATACATTTGACTTGCATTTGTCTAACCTGTATTATAACATATGATATCATAGTATAAAGTAAGTGCTTGATACAAACTCAAGCACAACTAGACAATCACATGTGGTAAATGAAAGGGATCTGCCCTTCTGGGCCTGTAACATGGTGGTGGTGGTGGTTATACAATGTATTATACATTTGACTTGTGTATGCATGAGTTAAATAAAAGGGATCTACTCTGCTGGGCCTGCAAACTGTTGCTGGTTGTGGTAACACAATTTATCATACATTTGACGTGTATATGTATGAGTTAAATAAATGGGATCTACTCTGCTGGGGCTGCACACTGTTGGTGGTGGTTATTACACAATTTATTATACATGTGACTTGTGTATGTATGATTTAAGTAAAAGAGATCTGCCCTTCTGGGGCTGCACACTGTTGCTGGTTGTGGTAACACAATTTATTATACATGTGACTTTTATATCAGTATATGCGAGGGGGGGGCATGAAAAAAGCTGCCGTACCGCACCTTCGCTTTGGATAGAGCCCATCCTCAAACTATATTAAAAAAAAAAGTTTTTTTTAGCCAAAAATAAAGTTGTACAAAAGTTAGAGGGGTCCAAAGTTTTTTTCAACCAAAGCGGCCCAAATCTTAACTTCCCGATAAATCACGTTTGGGTAACCCCATGAAAGATGTAAGAGCATAACTGAAATGGGCTTTAAAAGATCTTTCGAATGACCCCCATTTTAGGGGGGGTAGGGTGAGGTAATTGGGTTTTAGGAGGGGGGGAGGGGGGTAAACAACTTGTAGCCAACTTTATTTTCCCCCTCTTTTTGTATGAAACGTCCACAATTCCAACTCCCATCTGAATCGGACACCATATCGAAGGTGGGGTCCAAAATCTGTCTTTCTGCCCCCCCCCTGAGTATATGTATGATTTGTATTATTACAAATGATATCATAGTATAAATGAATAGATACAAACTAGAGCACAACTACATAGGACCAGGGTACTACTTCTTGCCAAATTGGTCAGCACTTGAAGCGCCCAAACGTCAAATTGGTCAGCGCTTTTAAGTGCAAAAAGCGCAGAAACTGCGCGCTGCGCCCACAGGGGGTTGAAAAAACTGCGCGAAACGCGCAGAGGGGCTCAAAAAGGCTGCGCGGCACCGCGCTGCCGCGGGCACTTAGTAGTACCTTGCATAGGACTTGCCCAACCGTGACACGAAGGGCTGGAAATAAAAAGTATCGATGAATGGAACCCCAAACAATCGTTTTACCGACAGGGGGGCTGAGTTTGTGCTGCAGTGCATAATATCGAAAGAAGGACTTCCCAGATCAAGATTTGCATTTCCCCGTTCATTCCCTTAATACACTGTTTAGTAGATGATTTAGATTTATTTTCTCGAAATACTTCCTAGTTCATAGTTCGTACCTCGAATTTGAGGATTTGGCCTGATATTTCTGAAATGTTGGCCTGAGAATCGAGAATTATGATCATTCTGAGGACTGTCGTAATTTCTGCCTGAACAAGTGGAGGTACTAACTACTAACTACGAGGCCCTAATCCAAATCATACCCTGTATGTATATATGTTACAGTCCAGGGGTAGGCCCAATAGGCTAAAAGGAATTGCCCAACCGTACAGGAAAGGCTTAAAAAGAAAAAGCACTGATGAAACCCTGAATGGCTAAAACGCACCGTTCAGTGAGCAGGCCAATCATTCTGTCCCGGTTGCCATCTCTCTGCATGGGATGAAAGTTCACAAAGCAGGTACTTAGTGATTTAAAAATAGAATATTCACAAAGTAGGTACCCAGTGAGCAAGCCTATCAGTCTGACCCGGTTCCCGTCTCTCTGCATGGGATGAAAGTTCACGAAGCAGGTACTCAGTGAGCAAGCCTATAAGACTGTCCCGGTTGCCATCTCTCTGCAAAATACACCAGATGCACTTGGCAGTACAAGCACTCTGTTGTTGGTGGTTAGCAGTACGCTGCACAAAATACACCAGCACTATGGCAACAGGAACAGGCGTTATAGGTGGTTGTAGGTCGTTGTATATCATTATAGGTGGTTGCAGGTCGTTGTATATCATTATAGGTGGTTGTAGGTCGTTGTATATCATTATAGGTGGTTGTAGGTCGTTGTATATCATTATAGGTGGTTGTAGGTCGTTGTATATCATTATAGGTGGTTGTAGGTCGTTGTATATCATTATAGGTGGTTGTAGGTCGTTGTATATCATTATAGGTGGTTGTAGGTCGTTGTATATCATTATAGGTGGTTGTAGGTCGTTGTATATCATTATAGGTGGTTGTAGGTCGTTGTATATCATTGTAGGTGGTTGTAGGCTGTTGTATATCATTATAGGTGGTTGTAGGTCGTTGTATATCATTATAGGTGGTTGTAGGTCGTTGTATATAATTATAGGTCGTTGTAATAAGTTAAGTATATTATACTTTCTCTATGAGTAAGGTATGACACGTTATGCTTCTGCAGATGCACTTTGCAGTACAAGCACTCAGGTGTCGGTGATTGGCAGTACGCAGCACAAAATACCCCAAATGCACTTGGCAGCACAAGCACTCAGGTGTAGGAAGTTGGCAGTACAAGCACTCAGGTGTAGGTGGTTGGCAGTACGCAACACAAAATACACCAGATGCACTTGGCAGTACAAGCACTCAGGTTTAGATGGTTGGCAGTACAAAGCACAAAATACACCAGATGCACTTTGCAGTGCTAGCACTCATGTGTAGGTGGTTGGCAGTACAAAGCACAAATTACACCAGATCCACTTGGCAGTGCTAGCACTCATGTGTAGGTGGTTGGCAGTACAAAGCACAAAATACACCAGATGCACTTGGCAGTACAAGCACTCAGGTTTAGATGGTTGGCAGTACAAAGCACAAAATACACCAGATCCACTTGGCAGTGCTAGCACTCATGTGTAGGTGGTTGGCAGTACGCAGCACAAAATACACCAGATGCACTTGGCAGTACAAGCACTCAGGTTTAGATGGTTGGCAGTACAAAGCACAAAATACACCAGATCCACTTGGCAGTGCTAGCACTCATGTGTAGGTGGTTGGCAGTACGCAGCACAAAATACACCAGATGCACTTGGCAGTACAAGCACTCAGGTTTAGATGGTTGGCAGTACAAAGCACAAAATACACCAGATCCACTTGGCAGTGCTAGCACTCATGTGTAGGTGGTTGGCAGTACGCAGCACAAAATACACCAGATGCACTTGGCAGTACAAGCACTCAGGTTTAGATGGTTGGCAGTACAAAGCACAAAATACACCAGATCCACTTGGCAGTGCTAGCACTCATGTGTAGGTGGTTGGCTGTACGCAGCACAAAATACACCAGATGCACTTGGCAGTACAAGCACTCATGTGTAGATGGTTGGCAGTACAAAGCACAAAATACACCAGATCCACTTGGCAGTGCTAGCACTCAGGTGTAGGTGGTTGTAAGGAGGCAGTAGGCAGAAAGCAGCGCAAGTATAACATATTTGGGATCAGCCATGTTTAGGGACCGGCATATCATATGATGTTGACCAAAGGCGAGTATGATATCATATGATCTTGTATGTAAAGAGTATCTTTAGCCTAGTCAGACTACCGGCATCATATGATATCATATTGCCGTTCCCTAGTCATGTGGCAGTGCATGTAGGCAGTGCAAGTAGGCAGGAGTAGGCAGCAGAAAGTGCAAGTGGGATAGAAGACCGTACTGCCATCGTACCATTCTATCACTGTGGTACACACCATTATCACTGTAGCACGATCTCAGGGCCCCCGTTGGTAAATGATTGTTTGGGGTTCAGTTCATCAATGTTTTTTCTTTTTTGCCCTTCCTGTCACGGCTGGGCAAGTCCCTTAAGTCTATTTGGCCTACCCCCGGACTTAAACCCCCATGCATACCATTGGGGAGTCATCTAGACTTCGGGGATGAGCCGGCCGTCCCCTCCTCTTGTCCTCTTTGCCGCCTTTCTTCCCCTGGGCAGAACAGCAACAGTTTTTTTTACTTGGAGGATTTTTGCCTCGAAGGTTGGGCCTTCCTATTCTAGCCCTTTACTCAAAAGCTTGTTCATGTTGTCCACATCTTTGCTACCGGTGGTTCAAAATCAAGTGGTTATAATATTACGATCATGATTTTTGAGTTGCTTGAGTTATTTCACCCCAGGAGGTGGGTCTCCCGACGCAAACCAGCGACACCGAGGATTCAGTTTGAATGGAGTTGCCACTTCTACAAAAGAGTAGGCGCACTTAGGGTTATAGAATAGGAGCCGCCTACTTTTTTTTCGCCCAGACGCCCGTTCCGCTCATGGTTTTGGTTGGGGTTTCAGTTTTGTGCGTGCTGATTCTCCCAACTGTTGTCCCGCCCTGTAAATTTTCATTTTTGTTTGTCAATTTGCCGTCATGTTCTCCATGCGCGATGTTATGAGGGGACTGCCGCCTCGCCGTCCTGTCGTGATGTACCTGACGGTTCGCACCCTTGATGATGACGCCGAGCTAGTGGCCGGTTCCAAGGTTGCTTGGAAGGGTGCTTATGATATAAGGGTGATATGGCGGGCCTACTTGGTGCCTACTAGTAGTAGTCCAAGATTAGAACAAGCAATATATATAGGGAACGGCTATGTTATATAATAATTAATATTAGATAATATTATCTAATATTAGTCGGCGGAGCCGACTAATATTAGTCGAATTTGTACTGCCTGTACTTCGGGGGCGTTTTCTCCTTTTCTTCATTTCTTTCTTCTCGCGGCATTGCGCTTTCATTCTACTCGCAGCTTCCTACCATATCGCAGCTTCGCAGCTTGCCTAGGCAACGCGCGTTAGATTAGTTTCGTTTCTATTTGTGCGTGACAGCGATATGCTACCGCCGAAGCCCTGGGCGGTTAAGCGCGGTAGAACGCTTCAGAGCCAACTGAACGATGGTGGAATGCAGCAACACAACTGCACATTGTGGAAGCCGGAAGTGCTGGTAGCCCACCTAAACCGGGACAAGTTCACCTACCACGACTTGTTCGACGTGGCCCTCAGTGAGAGCCCAGGCACTCTCGGGGCTTGCGTGTTGTTTCGCAAGCGGTGCAATAACCAATGTTCCGCCTCGAACCCCCACCAGACAACCAAGCAGCACAAGGATTCTTACACGGTTGCTAGGACCAGCAGGACGGAGGATGGGCCCCAACTTGATCATCATGGATGGGGCAGATGGGGCTTCCCCCTCCGAGGACATGAGGTCTAGGACAGCTGGGAATTCCCCCTCCAAGAACACACACACACAAACACATACAAACGCACACAAACACATACATACAAACACACACAGACAAACACACACACTAACACTCATACAAACGCACACACGCACACAAACACATACAATGATACATTTTAACACACACAAACACATACAAACACACACAAAACACATACAATGATACATTTTAACACACACAAACACATACAAACACACACAAAACACATACACATAGAAACACACATACAAATGCGCACGCACACACACACAGTCACACACGCAAGATTGAAATGATTGTGATCTATACTATTATAGTTGCGTTGTCCGTCCGTGCGTCCGGGGCTCAGGGCTTAACTGGCAATGGTTCCGCTTATCTGGCAAGCATTTCCCTGCTGATCTGTAACATTTTCGCCTCAATCGTCGACTGCTGATCTGGCACATTTCCACCTCAACCCTCGATATTCAAACGCTATACTGGTTCACCTCCCCCGACGATTTCAAACACGCATCTTTCACCTGCTTTCACAATGCGACTGCGCCCAGCGCGCTCTTTGCGCTCCGCGATCTGACAATGTCTTTGCCCACACCACAATGGGAGCTGTGCTCGGCTGTGCTCCCTCACCCAAGCATGTTTGTCTTCAACTTTTTCTCCCTTCCCGGATTTGCACGCACTTCTGCTGTCCACTAACTTCGATGACAGCTCTTGCTTAACCACCTAACCTTGCTGCTCTCCCCGTCACAACACTCTCTTCTCCTTCTCCTGCGCTCTCACTCCTGCTCGCTCGCTGACTGCTTTTCCATCGCATGATCCCCAGCTCCTCGCAAAATCTTTCAATCTACACAAGCATGTACCAGCCCGAACACCAGCCCCGGGAACCTCAAATCAGCGGCAGACAGATGCTTAAGACCAGTCGAGGCCAAACCTCAGTCGCTTATGAGCGCTGACAATTTCGCGCTGTTTCGTGCAGATTGATCCCGAACCTCTCACTGACAGCTGCTGCTCCCTGCTTTTTCCCCCTAGCCTTTAGTTCCAGCGCGGGCATAGCTGATAGCTGATGGGCATCGCATTTGTTCCTGCAGCGATGTGTCGCTTTGTACGAAACGAGTGACTCTTTGGTTCATGCCGTCATGCGTGGGTGGGGTGGGAAGGGTCCGCTCGCGAGATGCTGCGCCCAACATGCTCCCTGGATGCTATTATTTCCCCTTCACTTGCCCTCTATCTTCGGCCCAACCTGAAAGGCATCGTATTGATTCCTACAACGCTGTGTCCGTTTTCCAGGAATTGCTCTTGGGGGGGGGGGGGGGGGGGGGGGGGGGGGGGGGGGGGGGGGGGGGGGGGGGGGGGGGGGGGGGGGGGGGGGGGGGGGGGATACATGCATGGGTTGGGGATGGTAATGGTGTTGCATGTACATATGTGTTGTGGCCATCTGCCACTCGAGTGCCATTGTGATGATCATGGCAACAGTGCACGATGATAAGCCACCTGATGTGAATGGGGATGGAAAATGAGTGGGTGGGTGACCCTCCAAAACTCATTGAATTGGGGGGTGGGGGGAGGCAGGGGGGCTGCCGTCGGTACGACGGGCTAAATGCCCTAGTTGTGACAATAGATAGTAGCCTAGAGATTTGAATGTGGCCATGATATGTATGTATGCATGTATTTATTAATGATCAATATGTATGTGTATTCAGCCAGCTTTGGCTAAATGGGCTGCTGATAATAATCCAATGACTTGTATGTGATTATGATCACGACAGAGAATTTGCCGGTGTGCTCTATACAAAACAGATGATCGTGATCCTATTCGTGGCACGATGTGGGCGAACGCCGGATTCACCGATAATTCGAGGCAGGGGCATTGAGGATACCTCGGTGACTAAGACGGCAATTCAACGATACTTCGGCACCCAAGACGGCAATTCACCGGTGTTTTCGGTATCAAAGACAGCAATTCACCAATGCTTCGGCACCAATGACGGCAAATCACCAATGCCTCGGTTTGAAAGGCGGCAGTTCACGGATGCTTCAGGTGAGGGGTACTTCGCCCGGTAAGTCTACCTCAGGTTCTCTTACGTACATATCGAGAGCCCACCCAGGAATTGCAGTCATCGATTCAGGAAGCCGACATGAGTGTGAGCTGCATTCATCTGCCCGGCTGTTCGCAGCTGTTGCCTGTCTGCCTTTTGGAAGGTCTGATGCGCTTTAGTCTTGCAAAATACTGGAGGACAGCCAGGGGACAGCTGAACGAGGCGATGCACATGCACTTCTCTCTTGTTCGGTTTCGGTTTCAGCCGTTCTTCGGTGGGTTTCTTTTTTCCTGCCCAAGCGCCAGAGTAGGGGGTACGCGGTACGCGGTACGTTCAATACCCCCGTCGAGACCCCCCGACTGCACCAGCACGCACGCAATGTTTTATGCTCAACTAGAGGCAACTGGTATGTGGGATACTTCGGCCCGCATGCAGTTAGAAGAGAAAGTTGGGATCGCACCTTAGGCGACCTACTTGCAGAGGTTAGTAACATAGAAAGCGAAGGCAACATGTAACATAAAAAGTGAGGACGAAGGGTTTGGGCAGCCTACCCACGACCTGTAAAGAAAGCTTTAGAGTTTAATAGAATCCACCGACCTTATCTGACTTGTCGTCCTGGCTGGGGTCGCCTTGATACGAACGAGGCATGAACCTGGGCCGAAAACGCCAAGAACGGCAAGTTGGCATTGCTGCCTCGCGCCTTCTGAAGCTGCTGCTGCTGATGTTGCTCCTCAATCCTAATGACTGAGCAAGCATTTTAGGAGTCTATCTTACCCTTTTCGATACGCTTAGGCGACAGCTGAGGCAGGAAAGCAACGAGGTTCGGTTTCGAAAAATAAACGCGTGGGTGGGTTGGGACCAGCGCGCGCGTTGGATCGACAGTGAAACGATTCAGAAGTGCAACTGAATTCGCTGCTTCTGGCTACTGAGCCGACTTGAAACAAATAAACAACTTAGAAGGAGCTGGTGGTAGACAAACTTAGTCGTTGAATGAACGCGGCAAACTAGGTAACTTGTAACTAGGACTGTTTCATGAGCGAAACCCTACTTCACGCCACCTGGAGCCAGCTCGACTGGTACATGGTATCGCCTGGGATCGCTTTTCGCACGTGGATCCACCTGAGGGATCCCCTGCCCCTGGGACCCACAACTTGGATCTACGACCCTATCTACGATGGGGTCGAGGTCAAGAGAGGAAATTGTTACAGGAGGTAGCATCCTCCAAGAAAAGTTGATTCAAGCCGATCGATTTATTCCGAGTACCGGTATAGGATGTATATGACATAATTATTTGCGATTTATTAAGCATGTTTTCAGATTTTTCTGGGCACTTTATTTAGGGGGGGGGAGGGAGGGAGGGGGTCAGCCTTCATTTGGTTTTTTGCTAACTTTTTACTCAGACCTCCAAATGCATTTCTGAGACCACCCATGAGTAGGCCATGGGAAGGGCAGTCCATAGGCACCACTTTGAACCTCGAGCAAGTATATACCCCCCCCCCCCCCCCAAACCCCAAACCCCAAACCCCAGCCCAGTCCAGAGTATGAGTGGGTGAATGGCTGGGTATGGGTTGTAATATGGGTGGGGGAGTGGGTATGGGTGTGCGTGTGTGTGTGGTGTGTGTCGGGGGGGGGGGGGGGGGGGGGGGGGGGGGGGGGGTTGGGGGGGGTTTGTTTGTTTTTTTATTTTGTTTTATTTTTTTTTTTGTTTTGGTTATGTGTTGTTGGGTTTGTTTTTGTTTGTGGTTTTTTTGTGTTTTTGTTATTTTTTTTTTTTTTGTTTTTTTTTTGCCTCTGTTTTTTTTTTTATCTTTGGTTTTTTTTTTCTTTCTTGTTGAGAGTGTTGGTTGGTAGAGGTTTTGTTTGGTCGGAGCTCTCCCTCTCCCCGCCCGACTCCACCCCCCCCCCACACCCGCCCCGCCCTCCTCCCTTGCTACCCAACACGCAGTTTTTCCCCATTTATTTTAGGCATGTGCTGCATGGGGGTCCTAGTCCTCCCTTCCCCCCCGCACCCCCCCCCCCCCCCCCCCCCCCCCTCCCCCGTCACATGAGATATAAAAAAATAACATAAATGGACTTATACCTGTCACCTCAAGTCAGGTGTTGCTGAAATGCTGACTTGCTGTCGAAGTGTGGAACTGGTAAGCAGTTACGCACACGGGCAGTACGACACAGTAGACACGCACAGCCTGGCTGGATTCGTTGAAATCCTTCGATTGTGCTTCCCGTGGGTTTTCCCTCCTCCCGTCCACCTTTGAGCATTGAGTTGACTATTTTATGGCGTGAAACGTGCACTAGCTGCTACAATTTAGTTTCGTTGCGACAAGTCAGGTCGAGGCAATGACTGAAGTCGCACAAGCTGCAGAAACTGGGTGCGATTTTCCCACGTTCAGGCGCAAATTTTTCAGCGCCTCGAGCTGGGATCGATCTAGCAGCAATACAGAGGGCGATGCATCTTTGAACAGCCTTGGGAGCTCCAAGCCCGGCCAGTCGTTACCCTCTTCCAACAACGGCCAACGACCCACTTTTCTGCGATCACTCGATTTGAAAGCTCTGCCAGCGAATGATGCCCTTGGGAACAACAGCCCATCGGAGACGCAGAAGAGGCGTACTAAATACCAGTTCTTCGAAAAGCAGTGCTCCAAGATCTCCGAGGGACTGTACCTGTCGGGAGATGCCGTGGCCAAAAATTGGGAGACCCTTCACGATAACAGAATCACGCACGTCGTGAATTGCGTCGGCTTCATTTGCCAGGAGTACTTTCTGGACAAGGGGGTCAAATACAGGACCTATTTTTTGCAAGGTACGACTTCATGGCAGGGTTGTTGTTGTTGTTGTTTACGATGATTATGGTGGTGATGATATAGATGGTGATGGGTGCCTCCTGTTGTCTTACAACCATAAATGTGATTGCAGTCAGACAGAGTCAAGGGGGACATATGAGCACCAGAAGTGATGGGAGCTGTTGTTCACATTTCGGAGTGGCTTTCCTGTCAAAATGTGTCCCTGGTCATAGGTTACGTGAGAAAACTAAGGCTGTGATGGCAGATTACTAGAGGCAGGCAGGTTCGCAAGATGTAAAAAGCAGCATGAAGCAGGATTAGAGAGGTACCTGCCCTCCCCCCCCTCCCCCCCCCACCCACCCACCCACACACACACACAGAACTTCTGAAGTTTGTTAAGATCTCATGACAGTTTGTTTGATAACATGGTCTATCAGCCATTAGGCTGCCTGTCATCTGTGGACATAGTTGGTTTGATAACATGGTCTATCAGCCATCAGGCTGCGTACCATCTGCGGGTGGAGGAAGCATGGGATGCATAAACACTACTCCACCACAATACGGTGAACTTCATCGCATGGGCGCATGCAGTTTCAGGACATGCCCAGGTCCTCCAGGTCCCTTCAACTTGAGCTTGGTTACATAGCTTCTGCCAGGAATATGGCTACTCGCAGTCTTCGGCAGTAAAAATAAACTCCGGTTCCCTTAGGTTCTCATCACGCAAGACCCTATAGTTTTGTTTTGTTCTGCTTGCATGGTCTATCAGCCTCCATAATCCCCGTTCGACGAACGGCTCAGTGGCAGAGCTTCTAGAACAAAGTAGGTGCCGGGTTCGAATCCTCACGGGTGCGCTTAAGTGTTCGTGGTCGCTGTCAACCGCCTTAGTAGCTTTGTAAAGGTAAAGTAGCAGCCCGTTCCCTACCTAAGACGAAAGACGGGGCTCCCTTAATACCACGCCCCACCAAGCGTTATCATTACTTTTTCAGCCTCCAGGGCGCCCACCAAACGCAACCTCGTACACCTCGAAGCTGGCCCAATCAGAAGTCCAGCGCTGATGAAATATTTAGGTTTAGCACAGTGGCTGGCTCAGAGAGCTGCCTGGAAGCTGCTAAGAACAGCCAAAAAGAATAGCTCTGACTCCCCTCCTCCCCCCTCCACCTCCTACCCACCCACTCACCTCCTACCCACCCACCTATCTCCAAACCACCCACTCACCTCCTACCCACTCACCCGCCTCCTACCCACCCTTCCTTCCATGCCCCACAAATACCCACCTATCTCCTACCCACCCACTCAACACCTACCCACCCTTCCTCCCATGCCCTGCCCACAACACCCACCTACCCACTTTGACCCACCCACTCACCTCCTATCCCACCCACACCCTCTACCCACCCACTAACCTCCTACCCACCCACCGACCCCTCACCCTCTACCACCCGCTACCTCCACCCCCCACCCACTAAACCCCTCTACCCACCCCACTCACCTCCTTACCCACCCAACTTACCCGCTACCCCACCCTCACTCCTACCCACCCACCTACCCTCTACCCACCCACTCACCTCCTACCCACCCACACACCTACCCTCCACCCACTCACACTCCTCTACCCACCCACCCACCTACCGCTCTAACCCACCACCTACTCCTACCCACCCACGACACCTCCTACCCCTCACCTCCCTCTACCCACCCACGTCACCTCTCACCCACCCACTCACCTCCTACCCCCCCACCACACCTACCCTCTACCCACTCACCTACCTCCTACCCACCCACTCATCTCCTACCCACCCTTCCTCCCATGCCCCACAGACACCCCAGCAGAAGACATCCTCTGCGTGTTGTACGATGCTTTTGAATTCATCGACTCAGCGCTGGGCACAGGCGGTCGGGTGCTGGTGCACTGCTCACAGGGCGTGTCCCGTAGTGCCACAATTGTCATAGCTTACCTCATGTGGAGGACCGGGGCAACGTATGATGATGCCTTCGCCACCGTCAAAACCGCTCGGGGTGTGGCAAACCCCAATATAGTGGGTGTGGCAGAGGAATGCAAAGCGTGCTCACTGGCCACACCAACACATCACACATGCCCCAACACAAACACACCCCTACAAACTCGCACAAACACAAACACACACAGACACACATGCACCATGCACACCCACTCAAAACACAACCCTAAAACTCTCACAGCAAGCTCAAACAACAACACCCACACACACAGTTCACCACACACGAAAGAGCAAAACAGCACACCCTACAAACCTCACCCACACAAACACCACATCACACATTCCCACATTCCACACAGGACCCAACACACACACTTACAATTCTCACACACACAACCACACACACGGCATTCAACACATTGCCTCACACACACAAACACACACCCGTACAAACTCTCACACACACAAACACACACACACACACACAAACCCACCCCACACACGCACACCCACACAAACACAAACACACACCTTTACATTACTCACACACAACACCACACACGCACGACACACACCACACACACACACACACACCCACTGGCCACCACTCTACTCCCGCCCCTTACACACCAACTCACAACCACACACACACACACACACACACACAGCACACCCACACACAACACAGCACACAACCCACACACAACACCCACACAGCACAAAGCACCACACTCTCTCTCACACACACGCAACAACACACACACAGCACACACACCAGCTTCACACTCACAAACCACACACACCCCGCACACACACACACACACAACGCACACACACACACACACACCACACACACACACCCAACGTACACGTACACACTACAGACAGACACACATACGCACACACAAGCCACACTCATACCATAGCGCACACACACACACACACACACACACACACACACTCACCATACCTACTTACCCGCCCCACCCCCCCCCCCCCCCCCCCCCCCCCCCCCCCCCCCCCACACACACACACATATTGATATATACACACATTCAATAACGCACACACACACACTCAAACACACACACGTACATACACACACACATGCACACATACAATAGCGCTCACACACGCACACACACACACACACACACACACACACACACATACATACATACATACATACATACATACATACACACAAACACACACATACAATAACGCACATGTATACACACAAAACATACAAACAAACACACATATACACACACACACACACTTACACACACACTTACACACACATACACACAAACACACATACACGCACATACACACAGGCATACACACAGACAAACATACATACACACACCCACACTTACACACACATATACACACAAACACATACACACACATACACTCAAACACATATGCACACACATACACATACACACACATACACACATATATACACACACAGACACACACATACATACAATAAAACACATACCTGTACAGACACATACACATACACACATAAAAACACACATACAATTGCGCACACACACACACACACACACCTGTGCAGACACAAGCATACACACACAAACACAGACATACAATAAATCACATGCATACACACAAACATGCACACACACACTTACACATACACACAAACACATACACACACATACATTCATACACATACACACACATACACACACACACACATACACACATACACATACACACACATATACGCACAAACACATATACACACACACACACATACACTCAGACACACATGTACACACATACACATACACACGCAAACACACACACATACACAAACACACACATACAACAACGCACACACACACAAACATGCACACATACACACAAACAAACATGCGCACACATACATAAACACACCCCCACACGCATACACACACACGCACACATACACACACAAACACGCTCACACACAAACACACACACACACACACTACACTACAGTGGCAGAAACGCCGTCAGCCCAACCAACCTACCAACCCAACCAACACAACCCAACCCTTTCAACCCAACCCATCCAACCCAACCAACTCAACCAACCCAGGCTTCTGCTGTCAACTGCTACAGTGGCAGAAGCGCCGTCAGCCCAACCAGGCCAACCAACCAAACCAAACCAACCAAACCAAACCAAACCAAACCCAACCCAACCCAACCCAACCAACCAAACCAACCAACCAACCAACCAAACCAACCCAGGCTTCTGCTGTCAACTACTACGTTGGCAGAAACGCCGTCAGCCTAACCAACCCAACCAACCCAACCCAACCCAACCAACCACCCAACCAACCAACCAAACCAAACCAGGCTTCTGCTGTCAACTACTACGGTGGCGGAAACGCCGTCAGCCTAACCAACCCAACCAACCCAACCCAACCAACCAACCAACCAACCAAACCAAACCAGGCTTCTGCTGTCAACTACTACGGTGGCGGAAACGCCGTCAGCCTAACCAACCCAACCAACCCAACCCAACCAACCAACCAACCAACCAAACCAAACCAGGCTTCTGCTGTCAACTACTACGGTGGCGGAAACGCCGTCAGCCTAACCAACCCAACCAACCCAACCCAACCTAACCCAACCCAACCCAACCCAGGCTTCTGCTGTCAACTGCTGCAGTTGCAGAAGCGCTGTCATCCCAACCAACCAACCAACCCAACCAACCCAACTTAACCCAACCCATTCCACCCCAACCCAGCCAAACTAAACCTGCCCTCCCAACTCAACCCACTTAACCCCAACCCATTCCACCCCACCCCAACCCAGCCCAGCCAAACTAAACCAACCCTTTCCAACCCAACCCAATTAAACCCAGCCCATTCCACCCCACCCCAACCCAGCCCAGCCAAACTAACCCAATCCAAACCAACCCAAACCAACCAACCCAACCCAACCCAACCCAGGCTTCTGCTGCCGACTACTTCAGTGGCAGAAGCGCTGTCAGCCCAACAACCCAACTAATCCAACTAACCCAACCAACCCAACCAATCATCCCAACCCAGGCTTCTGCTGTCAACTACTACAGTGGCAGAAGCGCCGTTAGTCCCGACCAACCCAACCAACCCAACCAACCCAACCAACCAACCAACCCAACCAACCCAACCCAACCCAACCCAGGCTTCTGCTGTCAATTACTACATTGGCAGAAACGCCATCAGCCCAACCAACCCAACCAAGCCAACCAAACCAACCAACCCGACCCAGGCCTCTGCTGTCACCTACTTCAGTGACAGAAACGCCGCCAGTCCCAACCAACCCAACCAACCCAACCAACCCAACCCAGGCTTCTGCTGTCAACTACTACAGTGGCAGAAACGCCGTCAGCCCAAGGCTGCCATGCGTGTTCACCTACATAGGATAGCACCGCAAAGCAAGTATGGGCCAACCTAACCCAACCAACCCAACCAACCCAACTAACCCAACCAACCCAACTAACCCAACCAACCAACCAACCAACCCAACCCAGGCTTCTGCTGTCAACTGCCACAGTGGCAGAAACGCCGTCAGCCCAAGGCAGCCTTGCGTGTTCACCTACATAGGATAGCACCGCAAAGCAAGTATGGGCCAACCTAACCCAACCAACCCAACCAACCCAACTAACCCAACCAACCAACTAACCCAACCAACCCAACCAACCCAACCCAGGCTTCTGCTGTCAACTGCTACAGTGGCAGAAACGCCGCCAGCCCAAGGCTGCCATGTGTGTTCACCTACATAGGATAGCACCGCAAAGCAAGTATGCGCCAACCTAACCCAACCAACCCAACCAACCCAACCAACCCAACTAACCCAACCAACCAACCCAACCCAGGCTTCTGCTGTCAACTGCTAGAGTGGCAGAAACGCCGTCAGCCCAAGGCTGCCATGCGTGTTCACCTACGTAGGATAGCACCGCAAAGCAAGTATGGGCCAACCTAACCCAACCAACCCAACTAACCCAACCAACCAACTAACCCAACCAACCAACCAACCCAACCCAGGCTTCTGCTGTCAACTGCTACAGTGGCAGAAACGCCGCCAGCCCAAGGCTGCCATGCGTGTTCACCTACATAGGATAGCACCGCAAAGCAAGTATGGGCCAACCTAACCCAACCAACCCAACCAACCCAACTAACCCAACCAATTAACCCAACCCAGGCTTCTGCTGTCAACTGCTACAGTGGCAGAAACGCCGTCAGCTCAAGGCAGCCTTGCGTGTTCACCTACATAGGATGGCACCGCAAAGCAAGTATGGGCCAACCTAACCCAACCAACCCAACCCAACCAACCCAACTAACCCAACCAACCAACCAACCCAACCCAGGCTTCTGCTGTCAACTGCTACAGTGGCAGAAACGCCGCCAGCCCAAGGCTGCCATGCGTGTTCACCTACATAGGATAGCACCGCAAAGCAAGTATGGGCCAACCTAACCCAACCAACCCAACTAACCCAACCAACCCAACTAACCCAACCAACCAACCCAACCCAGGCTTCTGCTGTCAACTGCTACAGTGGCAGAAACACCGTCAGCCCAAGGCAGCCTTCCGTGTTCACCTACATAGGATAGCACCGCAAAGCAAGTATGGGCCAAATTAACCCAACCAACCCAACCAACCCAACTAACCCAACCAACCAACCAACCCAACCCAGGCTTCTGCTGTCAACTGCTACAGTGGCAGAAACGCCGCCAGCCCAAGGCTGCCATGCGTGTTCGCCTGCATAGGATAGCACCGCAGAGCAAGTATGCGCCAACACAGCTTGTTCCGAAGGTGGTAGTGCCTCCAAAGCAGTACCGCAACAACACATTCAGAGACCTGGACCCTAGGGGGGCCTTCATCATTCAGGTCAGGGCTTGACTGGCTGGGGGTGGTGGGTGGGAGGGAGTGGAAGAGGTCTGTGTGTTTGAGTGAGAGAAAGTGTGTGGAGGATCTTGAAGGGTGGGTTTGGGTTGGGGGCTGGCTGGGGGGAGGGTGTGTGTGTGGGGGTGGGGGGGGGGGGGGGGGGAAGGATGAGCTTGTGTGGTTGTGGGTGGAGGGGAGGGGAGGGGAGGGGGACAGGGAGGGGGGGGATGAAGGAGGGTGTGTGTGTGTGTGGGGGGGGGGGGGGGGGGGGGGGGGATGAGCTTGTGTGGTTGTGGGTGGGTGGAGTGGAGGGGGCCTGGGGGGGGGGGGGGGGGGGGGGGGGGGGGGAGCTTGTGTGGTTGTGGGTGGAGTGGAGTGGAGGAGGCCCTGGTGGGGGGGAGGATGAAGATGGGGGGGGGAATGAGCTTGTGTGGTTGTGGGTGGAGGGGAGGGGAAGGGAGGGGGCCCGGGGGGGGGGGGGGGAGGGGCTTGTGTGGTTGTGGGTAAGTGGAGTGGAGGGGGCCTGGGGGGGGAGGATGGAGGAGGGGGGGGGGGGGGGGGCGGGGGGGGGGGGGGGGGATGAGCTTGTGTGGTTGTGGGTGGAGGAGAGTGGAGTGGAGGAGGCCTGGTGGGGGGGAGGATGAAGGAGTGTGTGTGTGTGTGGGGGGGGGATGAGCTTTTGTGGTTGTGGGTGGAGTGGAGTGGAGTGGAGTGAAGGGGGCCCGGGGGTGTGTGTGTGTGGGGGGGGATGAAGGAAGGGGTTGGGGGGGGGGGAGGGATGAGCTTGTGTGGTTGTGGGTGGAGTGGAGTGGAGTGGAGGGGGCCCGGGGGGGGGGGGGGGGGGGGGGGGGGGGGGATGAGCTTGTGTGGTTGTGGGTGGGTGGAGTGGAGGGGGCCTGGGGGGGGGGAGGATGAAGGAGGGGGTGGGGGGGTGGGGGGGATGAGCTTGTGTGGTTGTGGGTGGAGTGGAGTGGAGGGTGCCTGGGGGGTGGGGGGGGGATGAAGGAGGGGGGGGGGGGGGATGAGCTTGTGTGGTTGTGGGTGGAGTGGAGTGGAGGGGGCCTGGGGGGGGAGGATGAAGGAGGGGGTGGGTGGGTGGGGGGGGGGATGAGCTTGTGTGGTTGTGGGTGGAGTGGAGTGGAGGGTGCCTGGGTGGGGGGGGATGAAGAAGGGGTGGGTGGGTGGGGGGGATGAGCTTGTGTGGTTGTGGGTGGAGGGGAGGGGAGTGGAGCGGAGTAGGCCTGGGGGGTGAGGATGAAGGAGGGGGGGGGGATGTTTGGATGAGCTTGTGTGGTTGTGGGTGGAGGGGAGTGGATGAGGTCGGGGGGGGGGGGGGGGGGGGGGGGGGGGATGAGCTTGTGTGGTTGTGGGTGGAGGGGAGTGGAGGAGGCCTGGTGGGGGGGAGGATGAAGGAGGGGGGGGATGGTGGGGGGGATGAGCGTGTGTGGTTGTGGGTGGAGTGGAGTGGAAGAGGCCTGGTGGGGGGAGGATGAAGGAGGAGGGGGGGGATGGATGATTGCTGTGTGAGTATGTGCATGTATATGGTTGAGCCACCATATGATAACCCCAACATTTTCTCCCAACACCATCCATCCACTACCACCCACTAGCCAATACCACCCACCACCCACTACCACCCACTACCACCCACTACCCACTACCACCCACTACCCACTACCACCCACTACCACCCACTACCACCCACCCACCCACCACCCCCTACCCACTTCCACCCACCACCCACCCACTACCACCCACCCACCACCCACAACCGCCCACCACCCACCCACCACCCTGTACCCTCACCCACCACCTGCAGACCCCGGAGCGCCTGTGGGTGTGGACAGGTACACAGTGCCCTGATGCATTTGCTGAGACTGCGGAGTACCATGCACTACCACCCACCGCCCCACTATCACCCACCCACCACCCACTACCACCCACCCACTCCCACCCACCCACCACCTGCAGACCCCGGAGCGCATGTGGGTGTGGACAGGTGCACAGTGCCCTGATGAGTTTGCAGAGAGAGCGGAGTACCATGCAAGACTGTACCCCAAATATGAGTCCGCTAGCCAGTCCCAGGAAGAAAGAGGTGTGGTGGTCGTCAGGCAGGGTGAGTAAACTCTAGGGTATCCGCATATATAAGAAACAAGTTCTATGCAGCGTCGCCTGCAACGCTAAAAAATGGCGGAGAGTGATCGCGACAGAGCGACAGGTGGTAACAGAAGTGATTTAGTTACGAGACCCTTGGCTGACGTGTCTGGCTTCATCACGGTCAGACGGTCGGTCGGTTGAACGGACAAATGGGTAACACTGGGGGATCCCGCATCCCAGAAGGGGGGGCTCCGCCAAAAATGTATATATATATGTATATATTTATTTTTATATATATATATATATATATATATATATATATATGTAAATATATGTAAATATATATATATATATGTCCATATGTGCCTAAGTCTTGATGACATGATGATGATGACATAATATGACATGATGATGATGACATAATATATATGTCCATATGTGCCTAAGTCTTGGTGAGCATGAATCGCATGGTTCTAGCCTATGGCCTCCAGTCAAAAGTCACATATTTGTTTTGGCATAAATTTGCCCAACCAAATCAGTTATATATAAAAACTCAAATTTCGGTTTGCTCAATTGGTGGGAACCAGGTCAAGTGAAACATGCTAATTTTTTAACTATGTGCTTCCCGGAGTTGAATCACCTTTTTCATAAAGATGTCTATCGCGCTCAAAATAAATTCCATTAAAATATAAAGTAGGTAGTCCTATAGCTCACACCTCCCTTTACATGTCATGGTGATGGCAGGATGTGGGATGTAGCGTACATGGGGTATGGCATCATTCTGAGTTGCAGTTTTTGCTTGATAGCATGTAGAACAACTATAAAAAGGTTTTTCAAATTTCAAATTTCAAATTAGGTAATCTCATCTAACCCTCCTTACATCATCCCACGCAACCTAACCTTATTTAACCTGATCTAACCTAACCTAACCTAACCTAACCTAACCCAACCTAATCAACCTAACCCAACCTAATCAACCTAACCCAACCTAATCAACCTAATCAACCTAAGCTAACCCAACCTAACCTAGCCTAACCTAACCCAACCTAATCAACCTAACCCAACTTAACCTAACCCAACCTAATCAACCTAACCTAAACCAACCTAATCAACCTAACCTAACCTAACCTAACCTAACCCAACCCAACCCAACCCAACCCAACCTAACCTAACCTAACCTAACCTAACCCAACCCAACCCAACCCAACCCAACCCAACCCAACCCAACCCAACCCAACCTAACCCAACCCAACCTAACCCAACCCAACCCAACCCAACCCAACCCAACCCAACCTACCCTGCTTCTCCTCCTGCTACCTCAGATGCAGAGGGGGCAGAATTTGCATTACTCATGGATCCGCCCAACCCAACCCCACCTGACGTAACCTAACCTAACCCTCCTTACCTCATCCCACGCAACCTAACTTTACATAACCTTACCTTACCCAACCTAACCCACCTTACCTCATCTCACGCAACCCAATCTAACCTGACCTACGCTAACCTAACCCAACCTAACCCAACCTAACCCAACCTAACCTAACTAACCTAACCCAACCCAACCTAACTAACCTAACTAACCTAACCCAACCCAACCCAACCTAACTAACCTAACCCAACCCAATCTAACCTGACCTAAGCTAACCCATCCTGCCTCTCCTCCTGCTACCCCAGATGAGGAGGGGGCAGAATTTGCTTCACTCATGGATCCGCCCCTGCTAGATGATGACCAACAACGGATCAATGCGCAACGCAACTCGATCACAGGAGATCTCTTGGCAGGTTAGTGATGCCTTTTGAGGAAGGGTGTGTGGGTAGGGGTGGGGTTGGGAGCAGGTTTAGTGATGCCTTTTGAGGGAGGTTGTGTGGGTGAGGGGGGTGGGGTGTGTGGGGGGGGTCGTATGATGATGACCAACAACGGATGAATGCGCGACGCAAGTCGATCACAGGAGATCTCTTGGCAAGTTAGTGATGCCTTTTGAGAGTGGGTGTGTGTGTGGGATCAGGTTTTTTATGCCTTTTGAAGGAGGATGAGGCTGGGGGGAGAGGGGGCGGGGGGGAGGAGGGGATGTGATCAGGCCCAGTAGCAGTCTCAGGGAGCTGCCTAGAAGCTGGAATCTTGGGGTCAGGCCCAGTGGCAGTTTAAGAGAGCTGCCTAGAAGCTGGAATCTTGGGGTCAGGCCCAGTGGCAGTCTCATGGGGCTGACTAAAAGCTGGAATCTTGGGGTCAGGCCCAGTGGCTGTCTCAGGGAGCTGCCTAGAAGCTGGAATCTTGGGGTCAGGCCCAGTGGTAGTTTTAGGGAGCTGCCTAGAAGCTGGAATCTTTGGATCAGGCCCAGTGGTAGTTTTAGGGAGCTGCCTAGAAGCTGGAATCTTTGGATCAGGCCAAGTGGTAGTCTCTGGGAGCTGCCTAGAAGCTGGAATCTTTGGATCAGGCCAAGTGGTAGTCTCTGGGAGCTGCCTAGAAGCTGGAATCTTTGGGTTAGGCCCAGTTTAGGGTTGTGCCGCTGTGCTACACCCAAATATGTCTGCACTTCTTGACAGCTGATTGTATCAGCTCCGAAGTGCACTAGTTCTCGTTAGATGTAGATGAATACCAAGTCAGGGGAGGCGCCTGGAAGCTGCTGCTCGTAGCGAAAAAGAAATTCAATAGCATTAGGGCTATATTTTGAATATTTGAACATTTGAATACTTCCACACCACGCCCACGCTCCCCTCAACGCACAAATCCACGTGCACTAGTGGTCTGCACTGCAAGGACCATATTCTGGCACCCTTACAAATCACAAACCTGTGCAGTTGAATATTTCGGCACCACGCTCACGCTCCCCTCAACGCACAAATCCACGTGCACTAGTGGTCTGCACTGCAAGGACCATATTCTGGCACCCTTACATGTCACAAACCTGTGCAGTTGAATATTTCCGCACCACGCTCACGCTCTCCTCAACGCACAAATCCGCAGGCACTAGTGGTCTGCACTGTAAGGACCATATTCTTGCACCCTTACATGTCACAAACCTGTGCATTTGAATATTTCTGGACCACGCTCACGCTCTCCTCAACGCACAAATCCACATGCACTCGTGGTCTGCACTGTAAGGACCATATTCTTGCACCCTTACATGTCACAAACCTGTGCATTTGAATATTTCTGGACCACGCTCACGCTCTCCTCAACGCACAAATCCACATGCACTCGTGGTCTGCACTCTAAGGACCATATTCTTGCACCCTTACATGTCACAAATCTGTGCATTTGAGTATTTCCACACCACGCTCACGCTCCCCTCAACGCACAAATCCACGTGCACTAGTGGTCTGCACTCTAAGGACCATATTCTTGCACCCTTACATATCCTTACATGTCACAAACCTGTGCATTTGAATACCCCACCGCGCTCACGCTCCCCTCGACCCACAAATCTGCAGGCACTAGTGGACTGACCGGCTTCAGCAGCCTTGGCTTGGTCCTGGACTGAAATGTCACAGACCAGTGCATGTGAACATTTGAATATTTTGACCTGTATGAACTGATTTGCAACTATGCATGTGAACATTTGAATATTTGAACCTGTTTGAACTGATTTGCAACTTTGCAAGTGAACATTTTAATATTTGGACCTGTATGAACCGATTTGCAACTATGCATGTGAACATTTGAGTATTTGAACCCATTTGAACTGATTTGCAACTTTGCAAGTGAACATTTCAATATTTCCACTCCATGTCACGCTCCCCTCAACACACAAATACGAATGCACTAGTGGGATGCACTGGAGCCCCTTTCAGTGATATACATTGGTCTAGTGGTAGACCAAATTGCTCTAAGGACGAAGAGTCGGGGGTTCGACTCCTCCTTCGGTCGCTCTTGGCGTTGCAGGTCGTTGTCAACCGCGATGGTAGCTTGTTCAGTTGAGGTAGAAGACCGCTCTCTACCCGCGTACGACGGGTTCCCTTAACACCACGCCCCACCAGGCGTTATCATTACCTGGGATGCACTGTGTAGACCTTGTATGTCACAAACCTGTGCATGTGTTCAGCATACTTGGATATGTGTGCACCCATACATGTTACATACCTGTGCATTTTAACATCCAAATATTTGAATCCAGCACACATACGCTCCCCTGCCCCGGGACCAAGGTGCGGCATGAGTGCAGTATGTGTGCACCCTTACATGTCACAAACCTGTGCATGTGTTCAGCATACTTGGATATGTGTGCACCCATACATGTTACATACCTGTGCATTTTAATATCCAAATATTTGAATCCAGCACACATACGCTCCCCTGCCCCGGGACCAAGGTGCGGCATGAGTGCAGTATGTGTGCACCCTTACATGTCACAAACTTGTGCAAGTGAACATTTGAGTATTCCCGCGCCACGCTCACGCTCCCCTCAACGCACAAATCCACGTGCACTACTGGTCTGCACTCTAAGAACCATATTCTTGCACCCTTACATATCCTTACATGTCACAAACCTGTGCATTTGAATACCCCACCGCGCTCACGCTCCCCTCAACGCACAAATCCACAGGGACTAGTGGACTGACCGGCTTTAACAGCCTTGGCTTGGTCCTGGGTTCAGCTAGCAATGCGAGCACACCACGCTCACGCTCCCCTGCTCCGGAACCAAGGTGCGGCATGAGTGCAATATGTGTGCACCCATATATGTTACATACCTGTGCATTTGGATGTTAGAAACCACATGTGCATAGTTAATGTCTTGGCATTGCTGCCCCTTCAGGGTTAGCAAGAGGTTGACTCGACTCCCCTCAGGGAGGTCTTGAAGGGGAGGTCCAGTCAACCTCTTGCGGCTGCCTAAGGTACTAGCTTACCACACGACCTCTCCAGGGTACTTCCAAGCGCGCGCTGGCGCGCTGCCCTTTTGAGCCCCACTGCGCGTTTCGGGCAGTTTTTTGCATCCCCCTGTGGGTGCAGCAAGCAACCCAAACCAACGCAACTGCAGGTCAGGCGATCCCAACAGCTCTAGCCGGCTGCAGTTGGCCACCAACCACTAACCAACCACAAACTAGCAAACCACACATCTACCACTTACCAACCCAACAACAGACCTACCACAAACCAACCCTAACCTAACCCAATAACGACCAAAATCAAACCCCTAACCAAACCAACGGTACTGCAGGTCGGGCGATCCCAACAGCTCTAGACGACTAGAGCTGTTGGGATCGCCTGACCTGCAGTTGCGTTTTGCGCAGGTGGCCATCAACCACTAATCAAACATCAACCAACCAACCAACCACTAATCAAACACGAATCAACCAACCAACCACTAATCAAACACGAATCAACCAACCAACCACTAATCAAACACGAACCAACCAACCAACCAAACACGAATCAAACACGAATCAACCAACCAACCACTAATCAAACACGAATCAACCAACCAACCAACCAACCACACATCTACCACTAACCAACCCTTACCTGACCCAACAACAACCAAAATCAAAACCAAACCAACGCTACTGCAAGTCGGGGGATCCCAACAGTTCCAGCTGCGGCTGCAGTTGGCCACCAAACACAAACCAAACACAAACCAAACACAATCCAAACAAAACCAACGCTACTGCAGGTCGGGCGATTCCAACAGCTCTAGCCGACTCCATGTGGCTACCAGTGCCCGGAGCATGACAGCGCGGGTCCCCACAGGCGAGGAGAGCAAGCCCACAGGGGAGGGGGCTGCGGACGCTGCCTACGTTTCCGACACTCCAAGCAGGGGGGGGGAGGGTGTGGATAATAAGGGGGGCCTGGCAACGGGGGGGGAGGAGGTCCCAGCCAGCAGCCACGCCGAGCCAAGAGATCCACTTTCCTCGGAGGTTGACATGGAGAACTCTAGCTCGACCCTATGGGATGTGGGCGAGGTGGATGAGTATAACTCAGATTTTGACATGTACAGAGAGGGTGCCGGGTGCCAGCTAGGGCTGCTGTTGTCACAGAGCATGGGGCTTGGAGGGGTGGAGCAGCTGCTGGAGGTGTGTGCCCCCAGGGGGGGGGGGCAAGGGGGGCCCCACAAAGAGGACTCGGCGGGTAAGAAGCACAGACGCTCGGACTTTGGAGGATGCAGTGGTTTTCAAATCCCCGTGAAGGCAATGAAGGAGGGGGTGCAAGGTCTAAAAGCGCTGCATGAGTCCTTTGATATTTGAACCCCTGGAACACTGTACTGTACTGTGCTGCAAGGTCTGAAGGCGCTGCATGAGTCCTCTGATGTTTGAGCCTCTGAAACACTGTACTGCACTATACTGTACTATACTGTACTGCAAGGTCTTAAGGCGCTGCATGATTCCTCTGATGTTTGAGCCTCTGGACCACTGCACTGTACTATACTGTACTGTACTGTACTGCAAGGTCTTAAGGCGCTGCATGAGTCCTCTGATGCTTGAGCCTCTGGACCACTGTACTGTACTGTCCATGGAAGAGGGGGGGGGGGGGGGGGGGGGGGGGGGGGGGGGGGATATCTGTGAAGATAAGGGGGGGGGCAGATCCATATCCCTGTGAAGGCCAGGGGGGCCAGATCCAGACCCTGTAAAAGCCAGGGGGGCAGATCCAGATCCCTACAGAGGCCAGGGGGGCCAGATCCATATCCCTGTGAAGGCCAGGGGGGGCAGATCCAGATCCCTGTGAAGGCCAGGGGGACCAGATCCAGATCCCTGTGAAGGCCAGGGGGGCCAGATCCAGATCCCTGTGAAGGCCAGGGGGACCAGATCCAGATCCCTGTGAAGGCCAGGGGGACCAGATCCAGATCCCTCTGAAGGCCAGGGGGGCCAGATCCAGATCCCTGTGAAGGCCAGGGGGGCCAGATCCAGATCCCTGTGAAGGCCAGGGGGGCCAGATCCAGATCCCTGTGAAGGCCAAGGGGGACCAGATCCAGATCCCTCTGAAGGCCAGGGGGGCTCGATCCAGATCCCTCTGAAGGCCAGGGGGGCCCGATCCAGATCCCTGTGAAGGCCAGGGGGGCTTGATCCAGATCCCTGTGAAGGCCAGGGGGGCCAGATCCTGATCCCTGTGAAGGCCAGGGGGGGCAGATCCAGATCCATGAGCTTCTGTTTTCAGTGAAGTAAAAAGCGCAACCCAAAAGGAGGCAGTTGCGCTTTTGAAGCAACCCAAAAGGAGGCAGTTGCGCTTTTGAAGCAACCCAAAATGACAAAATATAGTACCCTTGTTATGCTCCTCGAAGTTAAGCTTTTAGAGAATTTGTATACATCTTATTTGCAGCACATAAAAAATTCCAATTGAGCGGTCAATCGGCTGAATATTTCATTAGTTCGATTCCAGTCCCTTCAAGTCCCTTTCAGTTCTATGTTGTTTAATTCTCAAGTTCAATTCTAGTCAATAAATAAATAGTGTGTCTTGTTACGAGGCGTGAGGTTGAGGGGGGCAGCACGTTTGCTTTTTCTACCAGTAGTCAATTATAGTCCATTTAGCCTACTTGGTCTACCCCTGGACTGTAACAACTATCTAATTTAAGATAGGCCTTGTTAACTCCGTTTGGGTAGTCTCCGCCCCAAAGCTCCCTGATCCAGCCACTGAACTCCATACAAATATGTCAGCAGTTCTGGTCAGCTGATTGTGTGAGCTTCAACGTGCACTAGATTAATATAGGTTTGGCAAAATAGTCAGTCAGGGGAGCTGCATGGAAGCTGCTGCTTGTAGCCGAAAATAAAAGCTATGGTGTTCACCCAATACACCCAAATATGTCAGCAGTTCTGGTCAGCTGATTGTGTGAGCTTCAAGGTGCGCCGGGGAGCTTCAGGCTTGGCTACATAGCTAGACAGAGGAGCTGCCTAGAAGCTGCTGCTGGTAGCCGAAGATACAAGCTATGGAGTTTATACATACATACTTACAAACGTACACACATACATACAGCTAATTACCATCGTTAAGGGATCGATAGCTTGGTGAGATCAATGATTACCGAAAACTTCGAGAAGGCAAATTGCTGACTGGAGCTACGTAACCCTGTTCAGGTTTACACTTTCCTGGTAAATTTATTTTTACTGCCGAAGACGGCGAGCAGCCAAATTGCTGGCTAAAGCTATGCAACCAAGTTGAACATCACTAGCTTGTTCACGTTTACAACTGAAAATGAAAACAATTTTACCAGGAAATCCAGGTAAATTTATTTTTACTGCCCAAGACGGCGAGCAGCCAAATTGCTGGCTAAAGTTATGCAACCAACGTCAAGTTCAACATCACTAGCTTGTTCACGTTTACAACTGAAAATGAAAGCAATTTTACCAGGAAATCCAGGTAAATGTATTTTTACTGCTGAAGACGGCGAGCAGCCAAATTGCTGGCTAAAGTTATGCAACCAACGTCAAGTTCAACATCACTAGCTTGTTCACGTTTACAACTGAAAATGAAAGCAATTTTACCAGGAAATCCAGGTAAATGTATTTTTACTGCTGAAGACGGCGAGCAGCCAAATTGCTGGCTGAAGCTACGAAACCAAGTTCAAGTTCAATATCAATAGCTTGTTCACGTTTACATTTGAAAACTACGTTACATTACATTACATGTCGAAGTCTACTTGACACGACGAGGGTGTATGAGACTCTGTGCTTAAACAAAAACAAAAAGCACACACAAAGCAAAAATAGTAGGGTGCCCTAAGGGCCCCTGCGGTGGTCGGCCCATGGGTTGAACTGAACGAGACAGGCGGGCAGGCAGTTCGCAGAACCTAGGCAAGGGCAGCCATGTCGCAATCGGGAAGGGGAGGCGAGTCGAAGGTCGCAAGACGCAGGACGAAAAAATGAGACGCCAGATTGGGCTTCCAGGAATTCGACGTTTATGCCCTTCAATCATTCAGCGCTTGCATCTAAGTCGGACCTAATGACTTCATTTCGACCAGCAATTTTCACGCCGACGGCAACAGTCACGGGTTGGTTGAATTGTTTAACCAGCTTCGCACAGCTTCGACGGACCCAATCAAACTGAATTCCTGACAATTCCAACGGACTGTTCGCCCATCTCCGGCCTTATGGTCAACCGTTATAACAGGAAATATAACTAACAATCTCATTCACTAACCGTTTCTCTGTTTTCGACCGTCCAAACCGTTTTACGACCAATTGACGGTTAATTAACCAACATTTCGACACATTTCTATTATGTCGGTTAATTAACCAACATTTCGACCATTTTTTCAGTTCCTATCGCACAGGTCAGCTCCCTACGGACCGACCAACCCCCATTACATCATGTGTGTGTAGAGGACAAACAAACCAAACTCCCAACCACCGTTTTGGTGGCGTAGGTACCGACGTAGGTAGAGAGCAGGACCCAGATCTCAACCACTAACAGTGGCGGAGGTAAGAAGCTACAAAAAATGAAAATGACAATAAGTTTACTAGGAAGTCCTGGTAAAACAAAATTACTGCCGTAGAGGGCGAGCAGCCAAATTGCTGGCTGAAGGTGTGTAACCAAGTTCAAGTTCAGGTATAGCTTAGTGGGAACTCATCAAGCAGCATCCCTGCAAGCTAATTACCGTATATTATAGAATTAATATAATCAGTAGGGAAGAAGTATGGAGAAGGGTGGAAGTGTGCGTGCGGGGGGGAGAGGGAAGAGAGTGTTGAGTGAAGTAGAGTGGACATGGCTGGGTGGTGTGTGGGGTAGGGGGTGCAGGGGGGAGGAAGAGAGTATGTGTCAAGGGAGGTGGGGGGGGGGGGGGGGGGGCAAGGATATTTAGGGAGAGGTAGGGGATAATGTAGATCCTGGATGGGGGGGGGGGGGGGGGGGGGGGGGGGGGGTAATGAGGGGAAGGGGGGGCATGCATTGGGGGAAATATCTTGACTATGTGTGAGGGAAATGTCTTGACAATGTGTGGGGGAAATATCTCCCCCATGTGGGGGAAATATGTGTGGGGGAAACATCCCCCATGTGGGGGAAATATCTTGCCCATATGCCGAAGGGGGAGATGAGGGGTGCGGGTCGGGTAGGGGGGTACATACTAGGACGTAACCCGTTCTGTCACCCAGACCAAAACCCAGGGCCTGGGTGGAATGGGTGGGAAGTGGCCAACAGCAACACGGGCTACCGTACTATAATATATATAATAATAATTATAATAGTAATCAGGGGGGGGGGGGGCAAAAAAAGTGAAAGACCCCATCACAAAAAAGTGTGAAGGCACTCTTCTGCAGACCCCCCCCCCCCCCCCGGCTCCGGAACCCACTATACAGACACTATCTCAGCCACCACTTAGTGTTATGGTGTATGCTTATGCTCATTTTAAAGGTTTTTCAAAGCCTATACATTGAATTTGGTCTCGAGACCATTGGGAATGTTTGAAACATAGAAATCATCATCATCAATGTCTCATTGTTCGGTGGGGCTTGGGGGTCAGTCAGTCTGTATACAGAAGTCAGTAAAAAAAGTCAGTTAAAAAAGAAGAAGCAGTGAACAACCACGAGGTCTCGCTCTGTACGTCGCTGTACTCGAGTTGGTTAGGGAGTTGTGTGTGTGGAGAGAGAGAAAGAAAGCTGGATCCCTTAAGTGCCGTTTGGCAACCTTGTGTTTCGGACCCTCAAAAAGGCATGCCCGTTTGGACAATCTTGTTTGTATGGGCGTTGCCCCCATAGCCCCCCCCCCCCCCCCCCCCCCCCCCCCCTCCCCCCCTCTGTCCTGGGCATAATATGTTGTGGATCAATCTAGTCCCACTCCCATGTAATTCTGAGGGCTACAAAAAGTGCCTGATTCTTCAGAATGGTCCTGTCAACATCCATCTGGTTCATCAAACTCTTGAACTTCGGGTAGTCGTCAGCCGTGAGGACAGGAGAGGTCTCTTCCTCGACAGTGTACAAGAGAGATGGCATGCTGGTTGGGATCAAGAAGTACCAATTTTTTTGAAAATGTCAGATTTTTCCCTCGACCCCCCCCCCCCCCCCCCCCCCCCCCCCCTCCCGTGGCCCCAAGTTTGGAGGACCATTACCTTTTCTCTACTGAGCAAAATGAAGAAATAAAACCGGATTCTTCATCCTCTTAATGATATCTACAAAGTTGGGTGATGGTGTCATTTTGGTTAGAAGTTGCCCCCCCCTTGCAATGATTCATAATACAAATACAAATAATAATAATACATACATTATAATAAGCTAACATGAGGATGACCACTTACAAGGAATGGAAATCTGAAAATCCGGGCTAAGCGGTGAACCTCCACTATGTTCAGTCAGAGTGCATTCCCACAACAACATACTAGCTGGCACATAGAATGGCTAATGAATATAACTCAATTTGTTCGACTGCCACCCTGGGGTCAACCGGCAAAACTGCCACCCTGGCGTGTCACAGTGTTACTGCTACCATAGCGTGTTATTAAAATATTTTTTGCTTTTTTTGTTTTACTGCCGAAGACGGCGAGCAGCCAAATTGCTGGCTGAAGCTATGAAACCCAGTTCAAGTTCAAGCTATGCAAATGGCACCCAAATGTATTATAAGTTTTTAACACAAGAGTTTTTAATCTGTGACCCTAGAGTCTACCGGCGTAACTGCTAGTGTTTACCGGCGTAACTACATTTTTGAGCCCCACTGCGCATTTAGCGCAGTTTTTTGCGACCCCCTGTGGGCGCAGCAAGCACTTTTTGCACTACAAAGCGCAGTTTTGTTTTTTTCAAGTGCGCTAACCCTAGCATATTATGATAACACCACCCAAGTGTATTATAACTTGGTGGGTTTGGTGGTTGGCCCCAGTGAAAGCAAACGGGCTGGCCCACTCAACCTCACGCCTCGTAACAAGGCGTACTATTTATTTATGCATTTAACGTGGTGGGAATGAACACGCTTATCACTCCTTATCAACCCTCAAGGTATTTCAAATGGATTGCAAAAGCACGTCCATGCGGGGCATAAGTAGGGATTAGTTATGCCATATAATATAAGTGAATACATAATATATATGAAGTATAAATAATAATAGTGAAAACTAATATTATTGTGACACTGTAATAACGTTAATTAATTTTGGTTTTCCAAACACCCATATTAGTTGCCGTTCCCTAGACATCAGTAATCGCTTAGTGCTTCTAATGATTTAACAATATTTTATAATTAAATTATAACTGTAGCACGAACTCAGGGCCCCCGTTGGTTAAACGATTGTTTGGGGCACAGTTCTTCAGTGCTTTTTATTTTTAAGCCCTTCCTAGACGGTCGGGCAAGTCCCTTTAGCCTATTTGGCCTACCCCTGGACTGCAACATACATACATACATACATACATACATACATACATACATACATACATGGTTGCATTGCCCTCGGCACAACTACTGACATGGAGACCCAGATGGTTTTCAAGTCATGAAGTCATCAACACAATGCTCCAGTCAGCAATAAAAGGGTAATGATAACGCCTGGTGGGGCGTGGTGTTAAGGGAGCCCGTTGTACGCGGGTGGGGAGCGGTCTCCTACCTCAACTGGACAAGCTACCAGCGCGGTTGACGACGACCTGCAACGCCAAGAGCGGCCGAAGGGGGAGTCGCCCCCCCGACTCTTCGTCCTCAAGCAATCTGGTCTACCACTAGACCATTGTATATCACTGAAAGGGGCTCAGGCATCAATAATGAATCATGGTGATGCTCTGTTCAATCTCACAGCTTCAGAGAAGCAGATGATCGCATGGATGGTCAAATAAACTGATGGTGCAAGAATAACTTCTGACATGTCTTCCCTCAGTACAACTACTGACATGGCATGCATTGCTTCCCTCAGTACAACTACTGACACGGCGACCCAGCTGGTCATCCAGAGCTCAAGTCATCAACACAGTGCTCCAGTCATCTAGAATTAATAATTATATATATAATAATATATATAATTAATATCATTAATAGTTAATCATGGTGATGCAGTGCAGGGTACTACTAAGCGCTCGCGGCAGCGCGGTGCCGCGCTGCCTTTTTGAGCCCCACTGCGCATTTTGCGCAGTTTTTTGCGACCCCATGTGGGCGCAGCAAGCAATTTTTGCGCTTTTTGCACTACAAAGCGCAGATTTGTTTTTTTCAAGTGCGCTAAAGCGCTGGCCAATTTGGTCAATGGAAGTGCCCTGATGCAGTGTTCGATCTCACAGCTTCAGAGAAGCAAATGATCGCATAGATGGTCAAATAAACTGATGGCTCTTCAAAGACTAAGACAATTTCGATGATGCAGAAAATCTTCAGAACTGCTCAAACTAGGGTCAATCCGCTCTAGCAAAATCGTCATAATATTTTCCATCTGTCTACCTACCTAGACGTTTTTGGCGGAGCCCCCTCTTCAAGGGGGCGGGAGCCCCCAGGGTTACCCCACTGTCCGTCTGTGCAGCTGACTTACTTTAAGCATGCTTGTGCAGATGCAATCATGGTGCGGCTTGGGTCGGCAGGATGGCAAGCACCCTACGGCACCAACACTGCCAGTCCATCGAACTTGATAGTTGCTTTTTTAGGCAATGCAAGCCTGTTGTGGCGCAGGGAGGTAGGCAAGCACCCAATAGCACCAACACTGCAAGTTCCTGGTACTGGAGTGTTGCCTGTTATGACATGCAGGCTGGCAGGAAAGTACCTGATGGTACCAACATTACCAGTCCACCAGCTTCATTTTGTGTGCGACGCGACACAAACTGAGCGACTCGCTGCGACCCAGTGGGACGAGCTGCCTCCCAAACCTCGCGGAGCGCGGAGGGTTGGGGGGCCATTTCGGACAAGTTTAGGCAGACCCATGCGTCGCCATGCAGCGACAGAATTGCGTCCGAATAGCGAGGCGCTATCAAAAGAAAAAACCCAGTGCAATTCACAGTTGCATGCCTTGACTTAAGCATGTGTGCTGATGCCTCGGCAAAATAATCTTGAACCAGAATCTGGAACTATTTAACAAATCATCTAATTTTTGGCGAATCCCCCCGAGTCACCCCTTTGTCCGGATGATTGATTGCTCACCGTCCCTGATTGAGGGAACTAAGTACGTACGACAGGCTAACTGCCAGGAACTAAGTACGTACGACAGGCTAACTGCCAGGAACTAAGTACGTACGACAGGCTAACTGCCAGTCGCGCAAAATGAAGGCGGAGGTGGAGGAGGTGGAGGAGTCGCAAAAACCTAACAGGTTCAGGCTGAACAGAAGCCTCCATCTCATACCACTTGTTGTTCACCTAAACCACACCACACCACGCCACCTCACATCGCACCAGAGCACGCCACACTACGCCACATCACACATCACCAAACATCACCACCCCACCCCACAACCTGCAGAGGGCGGTCACCCCCTTAGTTGTTGTTTGCTGTTTGCTGTTGTTGTTGTTGTTGTTGTTATTGTTGTTTGCTTACCGCCCCTGATTGAGGGAGCGAAGTGGGGGAACTACAGTTGTTCTCCTGGGCTCTCAGGTTCTTTTCTGCCAGATACAAAGGGAGCAAAGTACGTACGGCAGGCGTACTGCCGGGCGCGTGAAATGGAGGCGGAGGAGGGGGAGGCACGATAACCTAACAAGTACGGAAGCCTCCATCCCACGCCACACAGACATTCTGACAGTTGCAAAGGGGAAAGAAGCCACGCCAGCATGGGGACCTGCAGGCAGCGCATGCGCTTATTTCGAAATTGCATCCATTTGGTGCACTGGCCAGCTCCAGATTATTGTAGGAGAAAAGAGGTGCTAATAATAGCACATGTACTTCTGTGTATAAATGTGACCCCTGCCAACTCGCATGAGCAACAACCTAATAAACCACGCCACATCGCACCACACCACGCCACACTTCACCAGAGCACTACCTGCACAGGGACGTCACGTCCTAGTTTTATTTTGTTGTCTGGCGGCACGCAACCCTGTCCCTGTCGGAAACCTAACTGACCCCTGGCCCTGTTGTAAACCCTGGCTTCTGCTCTGCACTTGATTCAGGTGCCACCTGTCGCTTTCATGCTGTAGCCAACACTCTCTCCCATTTTTTTGCGGAGCCCCCCTTTCTCGTGAGCGGGAGCCAGGGTTACCCCGTTGTCTGTTTGGCCGTCCGACCGCCCACCCGAGACGAAGCCTGACACGTAAGCCAACGGTCTCGTTACTAACTCGCTTCCGCTGCCAACTGTCGCTCTGTTGCGACTTGCGAACACTCTCCGCCATTTTTCAGCGTCGCTTGCGATGCTGCATATAACTTGTCCGTCTCGCCAGTGAAGCGCCTAGGATTTTTTCGCGTCGCTTGCAATGCGCCTAGGATAATAGGACTTGTCATCAAATAACTAAGCTGCTATTCTGGGTGAATAGATCGCCGACCTCAATTGCCCCAGTGGAATCTCCAGCGTCCGAGCAGTCACTTCTGTCTTCAGGAATACCTCGTCCTCCAAGACTCAGTGGACCGCTGTCTTCTCTGCCAATTCGTGAACGGTTGCGCCCCCCGCTTAACATACCGCTATCCGCGGTCCTGAGGGAGTGTAAAGCTGAATTTGGAGGGCCAGTTGACTCACTGGAGCCGAGGCTATCCGATCGGCCTTGGGGGGAGAGGCTCTCGACTCGTCCTCTGGTGGGAACATTTTCGGCTCGTCGGGTTGATACACTTTCACCAATTCGGCTTAACAAACCTCTCAAGCCCGGGGTCCGGACAGCCGCAATCGCACTGAATGTAGATGGTGATTCTTCGATCTCTCCATCCTCCTTGAAACTGCGTTCAGGAAGTGGCAGCGGGGTGTTGGGTTACTTTGGAGGTAGAGGAAGAAAGAGGATGGGAGGGAGTGGGATGGCAGAGGAAGGCAGAAGAAACTAGTGGAAGGTAGAGAAGGAAAGGGGTGGGGAGGGAGGAGGATGCTAGAAGAAGAAAAGGGAGGGAGGGGGATGGTTGAGGAAGTTAGAGGAAACTAGTGAAAGGTAAGGAGGGGAGGGAGGTGTGGAGGGAGGGGGATGGTAGAGGAAGGTAGAGAGAGGTAGAGCATGATAGTATAAGGTAGATGAGGGTGGGGGGTGGTACAGGGAGGTAGAGAAAACTAGAGAAGTCTTGAGAACGGAGGGGGAAAAGCTTGCTGCTAAAGCGATCCAGCACTTTCAACAATCACTTCACAGCAAGAGTTCACAGATAGCCCGCTCGCTTGCGCTGGGGCCAACAACCAAGAAGTTACATTTCACCTACCCACGACTCAGTCTACAGAAAGTATACAAAAACATAACCACAAATCAACCTGCAGACAGACCTGTAACTATACAAGGAGTTTATTTTGTACCCCCACCCCACCCCACCAACAGACGACACACGCAGTCCACCCACCCACCTGCATGTATAACAGGCTTCTTCCCCCCCCCCCCCCCCCCCCCCCCCATCCCACCAACAGACTGCACACACAGTCCTTACCAGGGATTTATTTCCCCGCTATATACAGCGATCCCTAGTTTTGACCCGTTTTAGCAAAATCATTGGTATAAAATAGAAGAAGCAAAGTTTTTTGTTTACTTACCATGGCCCTAAACAGCTACAAAAAGCTATAAAAGCTATTAAAACACTAAAACGCTGTCCCTGGAGGAGGCTGAAAACCATAAAGCTAGAAAAACCCCACTTTTAGATTTGAAAAAAAATCACTGGTCCTACCACCCACCTGCATCTATAGCAAGCGCTCTTTTTGTCGAAAGGCCTTTTGTCGTTCTTTAAGTTTGTTGCCATGGCAGTGAAGGTCACAGGATGAAGGTGTTCACTGCAGTTGGGTGAGCTGTCCAGCTCAGTTGCTTGCACCATGGCCCACGTACATAGGACCTGTGGTAACATGATTGTTTGGGGTTCAGGTCATCAGTTTTTGCAGTCGGGTGAGCTGTCCAGCTCAGTTGCTTGCACCATGGCCCACGTACATAGGACCTGTGGTAACATGATTGTTTGGGGTTCAGGTCATCAGTTTTTGCAGTTGGGTGAGCTGTCCAGCTCAGTTGCTTGCACCATGGCCCACGTACATAGGACCTGTGGTAACATGATTGTTTGGGGTTCAGGCCATCAGTTTTTGCAGTTGGGTGAGCTGTCCAGCTCAGTTGCCTACACCATGGCCCACGTACATAGGACCTGTGGTAACATGATTGTTTGGGGTTCAGGTCATCAGTTTTTGCAGTCGGGTGAGCTGTCCAGCTCAGTTGCTTGCACCATGGCCCACGTACATAGGACCTGTGGTAACATGATTGTTTGGGGTTCAGGTCATCAGTTTTTGCAGTTGGGTGAGCTGTCCAGCTCAGTTGCTTGCACCATGGCCCACGTACATAGGACCTGTGGTAACATGATTGTTTGGGGTTCAGGCCATCAGTTTTTGCAGTTGGGTGAGCTGTCCAGCTCAGTTGCTTGCACCATGGCCCACGTACATAGGACCTGTGGTAACATGATTGTTTGGGGTTCAGGTCATCAGTTTTTGCAGTCGGGTGAGCTGTCCAGCTCAGTTGCTTGCACCATGGCCCACGTACATAGGACCTGTGGTAACATGATTGTTTGGGGTTCAGGTCATCAGTTTTTGCAGTTGGGTGAGCTGTCCAGCTCAGTTGCTTGCACCATGGCCCACGTACATAGGACCTGTGGTAACATGATTGTTTGGGGTTCAGGCCATCAGTTTTTGCAGTTGGGTGAGCTGTCCAGCTCAGTTGCCTACACCATGGCCCACGTACATAGGACCTGTGGTAACATGATTGTTTGGGGTTCAGGTCATCAGTTTTTGCAGTTGGGTGAGCTGTCCAGCTCAGTTGCTTGCACCATGGCCCACGTACATAGGACCTGTGGTAACATGATTGTTTGGGGTTCAGGTCATCAGTTTTTGCAGTTGGGTGAGCTGTCCAGCTCAGTTGCTTGCACCATGGCCCACGTACATAGGACCTGTGGTAACATGATTGTTTGGGGTTCAGGCCATCAGTTTTTGCAGTTGGGTGAGCTGTCCAGCTCAGTTGCTTGCACCATGGCAAACGTGCAGAGGACCTGTGATAGGTTAAGGAGAGGAGGAAGCAAGTAGTGGGACAAGGAGGGGAGGAAGCAAGTGTTGGATACAGAATACTACAAAGCACGTGCGTCAGCGCGATTTCGCGCACGCTTTTTGAGCCCCACAGCGCGTTTCGCACAATGTTTTTAACCCCCAGTGGGCGCAGCACGCAGTTTTTGCACTTTTTGATCTACAAAGCGCTGACCAATTTGGCGTTAATGTGCTTTAAGCGCTGACCAATTTGACAAAATGTATTACCCTGGTTGGATACGTAAATTAACTTTGTATTCATGTTCTCGTCCCGTTCTTGTCATGTATGTATTTTACAATCTTCGGATCCCTACGGGTGCGCTTTAGTGTTCGCGGTCGCTGTCAATCGCCATGATAGCTTTGTCCACGTAAAGTGGCAGCCCGTTCCCTACCGCCGTAAGGCGGGGCTCCCTTAACACCACACCCCACCAGGCGTTATCATTACTTTATTTATTTTGCAGTCCAGGTGTATAGTGTCGCAATATGATTAGTTTTCAAATAAATTCAAAATTCTGGTGAGACCGCTCGTTAATCTAATAATAACTAACATTCCCTAATATTAACTAACTTAGCCTTTCCCTACTTTTCAAGAATCATCCACCTTCTCATGATACATCCAGTCTTGTTCACCCCACCTTGTTTGGGTGCGCAGAGGAGGCTAGCGAGGATGCCAGCGAGACAACCCTCCCGCGATACTGGGCCTAGCCATGGTCACACTATGCATGATTCATCCGCCTTATCATGATACATCCAGTCTTGTTCAACCCACCTCGTTTGGGAGCGCAGAGGAGGCTAGCGAGGATGCCAGCGAGACAACCCTCCCGCGATACTGGGCCTAGCCACGGCTACACTATGCATGATTCATCTGCCTTTTCATGATACATCCAGGATTGTTCAACCCACCTCGTTTGGGTGTGCAGAGGAGGCTAGGGGTAATGCCTGAGAGGCAACCTTCCCGCGATACTGGACCTCGCCATGGCTACACTTTTCATGATTCACCCACCTTTTTATAATATATCCAGTCTCCTTCCCTTCGCTTTCTGCCTTTTCAGCCTTTTCCTTTTTCTTCCCTCTCCTTCCCTTCCCTTTCTGCCTTTCCAGCCTTTTCCTTTTCTACCCTCTCCCTTGCAGCTTGTTCAACCCACCTCGTTTGGGTGCGCAGAGGAGGCTAGCGATAGTGCATGAGAGGCAACCTTCCCGCGATACTGGGCCTCGCCATGGCTACAATATCCATGATTTGGGAGCTTGTCTGCTGTGGTCATTAGGGGTAGTGGTGAATGTTCGTTTGGTCGAGGGTTGGTATCAACCAACGACCCTAAGTGCGCCTACTTTGCACATTGTAGGAGGGGCAACGCCATTCGAACTGAATCCTCCGGGTCGCTGGTTTGTGTCGGGAAACCCATCTCCTAGGGTGAAAGTCCTTTCACAACTAAAAAAAAAAAAACGTTTGGGTGCGCAGAGGAGGCTGGCGATAATGCCTGAGCGGCAACCCTCCCGCGATACTGCGCCTCGCCATCAGAACACAATTTATGATTCATCCACCTTTTCATGATACATCCAGTTTTGTTCAACCCACCTCGTTCGGGTGCGCAGAGGAGGCCAGCGATAATGCCTGAGAGGCGACCTTCCCCCGATACTGCGCCTCGCCATGGCCAACCTTAATGGGCAGCTCAGTACGCACATACCCAAAGGTGATGCCAAATTGTAGGCGGGGTCCACTGCATGTGAATAGAGAGGTGAGTTAGTTTGTTTCATATAATGTTTTTTTACCATATTCTTTATACACATATTTGTTAATTAGTATTTTTAACTAAACAGTTACATCTCCTAACAAAACTTTTAATTAGTATTTTTAACTAAACTTTTAATTAGTATTTTTACAACATTTTTAACAAAACTTTTAATTAGTATTTTTAACTAAACAGTTACATCTCCTAACAACTTCTGTGGATTAGGGATGTTTATTAGTCACTTCCTGCTTTATTTATACATGTAACAAAAGACGTAAAGTTAAATTATCTGCCTAGCACAAACTCCGGACCTTGTGGTTCCCAATTTATTGGGGTTCGGTTCACCAATGCTTGTTTTTCAAAACCGGCTTTCCAGGTCGCAAGGTTGGGCAAGTCCCTTTAGCCTATTCGGCTACCCCTGGAATGTAAACATACATATAAACATTAGTCTGTCTTGATTATTCAAGATTGTGCAAGGCCCTTTAGCCTATTTGGCTACCCCTGGAATGTTACATACGTCTGATTAGGTAGAATAAAACACAGTGAGAAGTGAAAGTGAGCCTAATAAAGCACTACACATTTGGGGGGTCTACGGAACCCTTGTATTTTGCTTCCAAGGGTGCATTTTGGGTGTGGAAGGGTACCGTAGGTGGTGCAGAAAAGGGTGCCAAAATCGCCCAAAATTTTAGTGAAAGATGAGTGATTCCTGAGGTGCCACTGTAGGTCAGACCTTGCTGAAGGAGTCTGCTGGACATGAGGTACTGGCGCCGTTTTATTTGTAGGGGTCGGCTATGTTATATATATATTAGTAATCTGTAGTAATATATAATATTAGTGAATAGTAATATACAATATTATATAATGTGAGTGAATAAATAATATGACATAAGATTACATCGTATTAGTCGGACGAGCCGTCCCACCAGAAATCCGAACTTATTTAAAAAACTATTATTATTGTGACACTATACTAATATTAGTTAATATTATTTTTTCAAACACTTATATTAGTTGCTGTTCCCTATTCATTTGGGGGCTACGCATGGCAGCTTCCAGCCAGCTCCAATAGCCAGCTACTGGGACAAGCCCACAGTGTCCAGCTCCATGGGAATGACTGTCATGTCAGCTTTCAGACGCACTAGTTAGCTGCACCCCTACCAAAAGGGGCCCCATTTGAAGATGCGCTGGGCCTGTATTGCAGTGTCGTTATGCCCAGCAAGCAGGCCCCTTAACTTGTGCAAACTCAAGTATGACAATGATGAAGCCTGCTAACACTGATTTCCTAAGTCCCTTGGGGCTATTGGCTTGCCCAAATTTAAATATGTATTAAGGAAATGTGAAGCGGCCTGTAAGGTATCTGAGTCAAGTCATCTGAATGTCAGCTTTCAGACACACTAGCTAGCCTCAGGTCAGGATCCAGGACGAGGCAAGGGCGCTGCCTAGAAGCTGCTAATCGCAGCCCAAAACAGAAACAGTGGGTACCGGCTCACACAGCAGAAACAGTGTGTACCGGCTCACACAGCAGAAACAGTGGGTACCGGCTCACACAGCAGAAACAGTGGGTACCGGCTCACACAGTCAGAACATTGCGTCCGCTCACACACAGAAACAGTGGGTCCCGTCTCCACATCAAAACAGTGGGTACCGGCTCACACCGCAATAAACAGTGTGTAAGCGGCTCACACACGCGAAACATGTGTACCGCTCACAGCCTAAACAGTGCGTACCGGCTCACACAGCAGACCGATTGGGTACCATACCGGCTCACACAGCAGAAACAGTGTGTAGCGGCTCACACAACAGAAACCTTGTTGTAGTCGGCTCACCAATCAGAAACGCGTGGTACCCGGTCACAAGCAGGACAAGTGTGTTATAGGCTCACCAGCAGAAACAGTGTGTAGCGGCTCACACAGCAGAAACAGTGTGTACCGGCTCACACAGCAGAAACAGTGGGTACCGGCTCACACAGCAGGAACAGTGTGTAGCGGCTCACACACAAACAGTGTTATGGCGGGCCACACAGCGCAACAGGTGTACCGCTACAACACAGCAGGAAACGTGTAAACCTGGCTCAACACAGCAAGGAACAGTGTTTAGCTCTCACACCGCAGAACATGTGTAGCGGCTCACAGCAGCATAAACAGTGTGTAACGTCTCACACAGCATAAACGTGTTGTAGCGGCTCCCACCGCATAAACATGTGTAGCGCTCCAGCAAGCATAACAGTTGTGGAGCGGCTCACACAGCAGAAACAGTGGGGGTACGCGGGGCTCCACCGGCATAACATGGGTACCACGCTTCACCAGCAAAACAGTGTGGTACCCGTCTTCACAAGCAGACACAGTGTGTACCGCTCCACACAAAACGTGTGTACCGTCTTCACACAGCAGAAATCATTGTGTAGTAGCGGCTCACCGAGCCGAAACAGTGTGTAGCGTCTCATCACCGTCAGAAACAGTGGGTAACCGCTCACACAGAGAAACATGGGTACCCGCTCACACAGCAGAAACAGTGTGTACCGGCTCACACAGCAGAAACAGTGTGTACCGGCTCACACAGCAGAAACAGTGTGTAGCGGCTCACACAGCAGAAACAGTGTGTAGCGGCTCACACAGCAGAAACAGTGTGTACCGGCTCACACAGCAGAAACAGTGTGTAGCGGCTCACACAGCAGAAACAGTGTGTAGCGGCTCACATAGCAGAAACAGTGTGTACCGGCTCACACAGCAGAAACAGTGTGTAGCGGCTCACACAGCAGAAACAGTGTGTAGCGGCTCACACAGCAGAAACAGTGTGTACCGGCTCACACAGCAGAAACAGTGTGTACCGGCTCACACAGCAGAAACAGTGTGTACCGGCTCACACAGCAGAAACAGTGTGTACCGGCTCACACAGCAGAAACAGTGTGTAGCGGCTCACACAGCAGAAACAGTGTGTAGCGGCTCACACAGCAGAAACAGTGGGTACCGGCTCACACAGCAGAAACATTGGGTACCGGCTCACACAGCAGAAACAGTGTGTACCGGCTCACACAGCAGAAACACAGCAGAAACAGTGTGTACCGGCTCACACAGCAGAAACAGTGTGTACCGGCTCACACAGCAGAAACAGTGTGTAGCGGCTCACACAGCAGAAACAGTGGGTACCGGCTCACACAGCAGACATCATTCTTACCAACAGTACCAACAGTGCCCCATGTATCCTCACGTTAAATGCACAGTGCAAGTGTAGGGCAAAAGCAGGACAGCCAAGTAAGGCCTCCATATAAAAAAAAAACGCCTGGAGGGGTGTGGTGTTAAGGGAACCCTCCCGTACGCCGCAGCTGGGGAAAGTCACCAAGGCAGGCAAAGTAAGTGTCACCCTCCAGGCAGTACGGAATCCTTAATACGACGTGTGGCAAGAATGCTGGTACAGGAGGCAATATATAATATGTGCAGCTTAGAGATGAGTTTGCTGTGTGTGGGATGTGTGTGTGTGTGTGTGTGTGTGTGTGTGTGTGTGTGTGTGTGTGTGTGTGGGGGGGGGGGGGGGGGTCTAGGTTCTCTGGTATTGTGTGTTTGTGAATGTATGAGTGTGTGTGTATGCGTGTGTGGGGGGGAGGGGGGAAATGGGTCTAGCAGAAGGATGATCAAAAGCGCAAAGCGCTTGTCACCATGCAGGGTACATTACGCGCGCTATTGCGCACTAGCACGGAGGGTTTTGGAGCCCGATTGCGCGATTGACGCAATTTAGTTCACCCCCTCCGGGCGCAGCGCGCAGATTTCCGTTTTCAGTTGAGTCAGAAGCGCAACCCAAAAGGAGGAAGTTGCGTCAAAAGCACAACCTAAATGACAAAATTTTAAATGCAGCGTCGCAAACGACGTTAAAATTGGAGGAGAGGTGTTCGCGACGGAGCGACAGGTGGCAACGGAAGTTAGTTAGTTACGAGGCCGTTGGCTGACGTGTCAGGCTTCGTCTCGGTCAGAGAGTCCTACAGACGGACAAATGGCAAACTCCCCAGGTAACCCTGGGGGCTCCCGCCCCCTTAAAGAGGGGGCTCCGCCAAAAATGTAGCACCCTGTCACCATGAAGTAATGTTCATGGTGACTAGCGAAACCACATTCAGTACCAGTGGCTGGACTGCTACCGTACAGGTGGGTCGAGCAGGTGGCAGATGGATCATGGGGTTTGGAGATTGGAGAAGGGAGACGTCGCGCCACAGACTAAATGCAGCGGAATTCCCATACATCGTTCTGTCATATCCGAATTATATTCCAATACATCGTTCCCATACATCGTTCTGTCATATCCGAATTATATTATAATTCCCATACATCTTTCTGTCATATCCGAATTAAATTGTAATTCCCATACATCGTTCTGTCATATCCGAATTATATTATAATTCCCATACATCGTTCTGTCATATCCGAATTATATTAGAATTCCCATACATCGTTCTGTCATACCCGAATTATATTCCAACGTTCTGTGGTAGCAGAATTTTATTCCAACACTCTCTCTTATCGACGCGCTAGACAGGCTCCATGGGATTATTAATATTAATTCAAATAATATTAATATTAATTTCAAATTAATTATTAATATGAATTCAATTTTAATTCAATTCAATGAATTAATATTAATTCAAATACAAATGATATTCATATAAATTAAAAAACATAAAAAAAAATGCTTACCGCGCCACCAGAATGTCCTTCCCCAACTCAGATGTGCCGCGTATTAGTTCATCCCTGCATGATTCATCGAGCTCTATCTTCACAGCCTGTGGCTTTTGCCTGTTCCTGTTATAACTTCCAGATGGGGAAGCTGAGACAGGCACTCGGTTGAACAGGCCTGCCGCCGAAAGTTTCACCTGAGCCAATTCAGAGTTCAGCCAGGACCCTGGCTCAGAGTTAAGCAACAACACAGACCTCAGTTGTGAGGAAACTTTATGCCATGGATATGTTGGGATGCTGAGCCGAGAGGAGTAGCCTCGCCCATTCTGGACATCTCTGGTCGAGGGTGGCGATGATGAGTACGGATCGGGTAGAATGGAGTTCACATTGTATTTCCCGTTGGAATGGTGGCTGCTGTTTGCACCGCTGGAACTGGTCATTCCTCCCTGTCAAGTATTTGATGACAGAGGTTAGTTGGTCAGATCAGGGATATTTTTCCCCGAATACATTCCGATCGGAATACAAGACCCCGTTTTGGCGTTTACTAAAATCGTAATAAGGATCATGTTCTGGGAGGAGGCAAAAATAAATTGCAATCAATCCATGCCGACTTGGCGTACATCATTCTGTATCTTTTCTGTCGAGGCACATCTAGGGCAACGTGCTCTGGTAGATTTCCTCTTTTTGATTTGATATAGAACCTTGTAACAATTATTATTACCACTACTAGGAGCACAGTGGTGCTATATTCTAGCAATTCAGGGGATGAACTGGACCAACGTTTTGTACTTCGTCGAGAATTGTCGAGAATCCCAGGCCAAATTGTCGAGAATTCTCGGATTTCCAGGCCAAAATTCAAGGACGAGGTACAAAGTACGAGTTCTCTCGGAAACGTTTTGTCCAGTTCATCCCCTGAATTGCTTTAGGGCACTAGTTCTTTTCCTTATAGCACTTCAGTGGACGATTTGGATTTGGATTTTAGATGAAGGTGGTCATGCGTCTTTTAATGTTGTTATAGCGTATAGAAACTTATAACCATTACTATTACCACTACTAGTTGCACAGTGGCGCTAACTTAAGACACTAGTCCTTTTCCTTATAGCACTTCAGTGGACGATTTGGATTTGGATTTTAGATGAAGGTGGTCATGCGTCTTTTAATGTTGTTATAGCGTATAGAAACTTATAACCATTACTATTACTACTACTAGTTGCACAGTGGCGCTAACTTAAGACACTGGTCCTTTTCCTTATAGCACTTCAGTGGACGATTTGGATTTGGATTTTAGATGAAGGTGGTCATGCGTCTTTTAATGTTGTTATAGCGTATAGAAACTTATAACCATTATTCTTACTACCACTAGGAGCGCCATGGTGCCACGTAAAGACACTGGTCCCTTTCCTAATAGCAGTTCAGTGGACCATTTGGATTTCAGATACGAGCCGTCGTCAGGGTAATTCAAAGCGCGCGCTTTTGCGCTTCTGAGCACTGACTTTTTGACCCCCTCTGCGCTTTAAGCGCAGTTTTTTGCAACCCCCTGTGGGCGCAGCAAGCAATTTTTGCGCGTTTTGCACTACAAAGCGCAGTTTTTTTGTTTTCAAGTGCGCTTAAGCGCTGGCCAATTTGGCCATTTGAAGTACCCTGGCGGTCGTGCGTCTTTTATCGTTGTTACGGCCATTGCTGGCTGAAGCTATGTAACCAAGTTCAAGTTAAAGTTATGGCCGTTCAGAGGATGATTTGGATTTGGGTTGACCACCCGAGAAATCAAAGAACGGGTCACACGGCCGACTCTTGATATCTTCCCTCCAGGATGACGCTCAGTAAATCTAGCCTGAAAACCATCAACAAGGGATCTTACCTGTAGAATCCAGTCTTGGCTGTCATATAGCCTGCAGTCTGAATCACTTAAGCTACCCAATGTTGGAAGAAGTACTCACCTCACTTTTATTTGTCTTCAAACGAGAAGGTTTCGCAAAAGTGCTATCAAGAGACTCGAATCTCCCCCCCCCCCAACCCCCCAACCCCCAACCCCAACCCCAGGACAACAGTGCTACCACGAGACTCGAATCTGCCCTCCCCCCCCAACCCCCAACCCCAGGACAACAATGCTACCACGAGACTCGAATCTGCCCCCCCCCCCCCCCCCCCCCCCCCCCCCCTCCAACCCCAGGACAATAGTGCTACCACGAAACTATAATTTGGGCCCCGCCCCACCCCCCACCCCCCCACCCCCAGGACAATAGTGCTACCACGAGACTCAAATCTGCGCCCCGCCCCCCCAACCCTCCAGGCCACACAGTAAATCCAGCCTGAAAACCATCAACAGGGAATATAACGTGTAGGATCCAGTCTAGGCTGTCATACAGCCTGCAGTCTGAATCACTTGAGCTACAGAATGTTTTCAAAAAGTACTCACCTCACTATCATTTGTCTTCAAACGAGCAAGTTTCACAAAAGTCTGAGATATTTGGGAAGGGAGCGACTGGCGCACAAAGGGCATCGATTTGCTTTGGGTGACGGAGCATTGTTCGTAGTCTCCCGTGGGAAGCACCGCACTGACACTGCACTTCTGGAATGACGGCAGCTGCGTGCTCACGGAGGGGTCTTCTGAAGAGGGGTTTGCTGAAGAGGGGTCAGCTGAAGAGAGGTTTGCTGAACAGGTGTGAGCTGAAGAGTGAAGCCCAGCCAGTGTCTTTGCCTGGGAGAGACACTGGGGGGGGTTGCCGAACGGTTGTATTTCTTCATCTCCAGTGGTACACATTAGCGTAACTGAGCGAGATAGGCCATCCCTATCCTCTGCCGAGCCCACGGAGATGCTCCGGACAGACATAAGAGCACGGGGGGTGTCTTGGGTGCACAGATCAAGGTGCGGGGATATCCTGTTGGTTGCGGCAGAAGCAAAGATGCTGTTGGGGTTGCTGATCCCACCATTGGCCGACCTCGTGGGCCCTCGGCCATCGATGGCACACATGTTGTTGGCGTACAGTTCCTCGCATGTCTCGTGTGTGAGCAGACTCTCGCTCCTGCAGCGCAGAAAGGAAATTGATGGATGGATGGATGGTCGGATGGGTGGATGGGAAGGTGGGTGGATGGCCTGATGAGAGGATGGGAAGGTGGATGGTTGGACGGATGGGTGGGATGATGGGAAGGTGGGTGGATGGACGGATGGGAAGGTGGGTGGGTGGATGGATAGATGGACGGGAAGGTGGGTGGGTGGGTGGGTGGATAGATGGACGGGAAGGTGGGTGGGTGGGTGGGTGGGTGGGTGGGTGGATAGATGGACGGGAATGTGGGTGGATGGATTAATGGGTGGGTGGGTGGACGGATGGACGGATGGATGGATGGGAAGGTGGGCGGGTGGGTGGATGGGAAGGTGGCAACCCGCCAAAAGGCTCGAACCTAGCACCCTCAAAACACCTAGGTACATAGTGTAGCTACATGCAGCACCTTCAAGAATACCCAGCCATGCCACGCCATGCAGCGATCCTCAACCACGTGCCCCCCTCCTCCCAACCCCCCGGGCCCCTCCCCCCTCACACACTTCACCACACAGCAGCCATCACACACATCAACCCCCACACACATTACAAACACACACATCACCCCCCCCAGACCCATCTCCCCTCCCCAAACATGAGCACACACCAGTCATGGTGCAACATCAATTCATCATGCCCATAAGATTCAGAGCCCAGTTGGATGCTGCACATACAGCCTTAACCATGCCCCCCCCCCCCCCCCCCCCCCCCCCCCCCCCCCCCCTTCTAACCCCCGTTCCCCTCAGAACCCCCTCCCCCCCCCCCCCCCCCCCCCCCCCAGACCCATCTCCCCTCCCCACACATGAGCACTCACCAGTCATGATGCAACATCATGTCCATGAGGTTCAGAGCCCAGTTGGCGGCTGCACAAGGACTCGAGAAGGCCGCCACTGCGCCTCCTGGCGGGGCATAGGCCATGAAACCACCAAAGCGAGTGGCAAACTTGTGACACGAATCCTGTGCAGCAGGAGGCAGAGCTTAGTCAAACATGTAGCAAGGGGGTGGTTGGTTCAAGTGGTTAGCAAGGGGGTGGTTGGTTCAAGTGGTTAGCAAGGGGGTGGTTGGTTCAAGTGGTTAGCAAGGGGGTGGTTGGTTCAAGTGGTTAGCAAGGGGGTGGTTGGTTCAAGTGGAGCAAATACAGCCGCACTCCTGCTTGTACAACTTGCAGAGTAGGTTACTATACATTGTGTCACTTTGAATGGTTGGTTCAAGTGGTTAGCAAGGGGATGGTTGGTTCAATTGGTTAGCAAGGGGGTGGTTGGTTCAAGTGGTTAGCAAGGGGGTGGTTGGTCCAAGTGGTTAGCAAGGGGGTGGTTGGTTCAAGTGGTTAGCAAGGGGGTGGTTGGTTCAAGTGGAGCAAATACAGCCGCACTCCTGCTTGTACAACTTGCAGAGTAGGTTACTATACATTGTGTCACTTTGAATGGTTGGTTCAAGTGGTTAGCAAGGGGATGGTTGGTTCAAGTGGAGCCAAGACAGCGGCATTCCTGCTAGTACAACTTGCAGAGCAGGGTGCCACATTGTGTCATTTTGGATTGTAGGTTAAAGTGGTCATGTGGGGGATGGTCGGTTCGAGTGGTCGTGAAGGGGATGGTTGGTCGAAGCGTTTACCAAGGGGATGGTTGGTTCAATTGGAGCAAAGACAGCGGCACTCCTGCTAGTACAACTTGCCGAGCAGGGTACTACATTGTGTCATTTTGATGGTTGGCTCAGGTGGTCATGAAGGGGATGGTTGGTCGAAGCGTTTACCCAGGGGGTGGTTGGTTCAAGTGGAGCAAATACAGCGGCACTCCTGCTAGTACAACTTGCCGAGCAGGGTACTACATTGTGTCATTTTGGATGGTTGGCTCAGGTGGTCATGTAGGGGATGGTTGGTTCAATTGGAGCAAATACAGCGGCACTCCTGCTAGTACAACTTGCCGAGCAGGGTACTACATTGTGTCATTTTTGATGGTTGGCTCAGGTGGTCATGAAGGGGATGGTTGGTCGAAGCGTTTACCAAGGGGGTGGTTGGTTCAAGTGGAGCAAATACAGCGGCACTCCTGCTAGTACAACTTCCCGAGCAGGGTACTACATTGTGTCATTTTGGATGGTAGGTTAATGTGATCATGTAGGGGATGGTTGGTTCGAGTGGTCATGAAGGGGATGGTTGGTTGAAGTGGTTAGCAAGTGGATGGTTGGTTCAAGTGGTTATGTAGGGGATGGTTGGTTCAAGTGGAGCTAAGACAGCCACTCCGGTTGGTCGGCCCTTGACAGCAGACCTATGCAATGGTAAGTCAGAAAATGGTCGAAATGGTCGAAATCCTAGAAAATCGGTTGGCGAACGGTTGGTATTCTGCCAGGTAATGGTCGGAAAGTGGTTGGGAATTGAGAGAAGTGGTTGGGAATTGGGAAATGGGAAAAGTGATTGGTAAAACTGCTGCGAATTGCCTGCCCGCCAGCCTGTCGCACCAAACTTATATTTTGCCTGCCTGCCTGCCAGCCTGTTGCGCCTAACTTAAATTTGCCTGCCTGCCTGCTTGTCTTTGCCTGCAACCACTTCAACCTACTTACCCTTGGGCCGTCCACCGCCCGCCTGTCTTCGCCTACAATCACTTCAACCTACTTACCCTTGGGCCGACCACCGCCCGCCTGTCTTCGCCTACAACCACTTCAACCTACTTACCCTTGGGCCGACCACCACCCGCCTGTCTTCGCATACAACCACTTCAACCTACGTACCCTTGGGCCGACCACCGCAGGGGCCCTACGGGCACCCAACTATTTGTACAACATGCCGACCAGTTAGCACTAATTCCTTGGCGCATCGCATGCGACATACAAATTTGCGACGCAAACATATGGATGTGACCCGCGAATAACCTAGCCTCTGGAGTGGCAGGTGGCTACCGAGTCCAGGCCTTCAGTTAAGTACATTTGTTTCTGTGCGACACGTCGCCATTCTGTCGCTGCATGGCATCGCATGGGTCTAGCTAAACTCGTCAGAAATCCCCCCAGCGCGCTTCTTGCTTCGCACGCTGCGGGATTTGGGGGGCAGCACATCGCACTGGGGCCGCCCATATCGCTCAATTTGAAATGCGTTGCATGAAACAAAGCAGTGGTTGAGTTGAGATGTCTTGAGGTCTTGAGTTGAGGCCAAAGCCAGGGATTACCTTTGAGATAGGGCCAGGATGATGATAAGCAAACAGACAGACAGACAGACAGACAGACAGACAGACAGACAGACAGACAGACAGACAGACAGACAGACAGACAGACAAATGGGTAGGGAACGGCATCTAATATTAGTGTTTGACATCTAATACTAACTAATATTATTATAGTGTCACAATAATATTAGTTTTTCAAATAAATTTGAACTTCTGGTTAGACGGCTCATCCGACTAATATTGCAGAATATTATCTGAAATTATGTATTCAATAATATTATATACCATAGCCGACCCCCACCTGAACAAGTCTTTAAACTGTATAATTCGCTTCATGAGCTAAAACAAAAAGAGCTCCGCTGGGGGACTTGGAATTGGAAGACGGCGAGCAGCCCAGAGTTGGCTGAAAAAAATTGAACAATTCATATTCAAATTCAAATGGGTGAACGTGGGGCTGCCGTCCCCAAGAGAGGGGGGCTGTGCCCAAACCCCAACAGCCCTCCCCTCGCACGCAGACAGCGCCTCATCTTCCACTTCTTGCCAACGAATCGGCATAGCGCTGAAAGCAATCACCAGGATTATTTAAAGGAAAGGAACCGGTGTCTTTACATAGCACCACGCCGCTCCTTATCGCCTCTGGGATGCTACTAACAGCTTTTTTGCCCCCCCCCCCCCCCCCCACCCCCCCCCCACCCCACCCACCCACCCACCCACCCACCCACACATTCACACGCCAAACGCAACCCCTGTAACGTAGCACCCCCAAAACACCAAGGCACATAATGTAGCACTGGCATGATGACAGCCTGGCACTCACATTGAATACATTCAGTGCCATGGCTGCCCCTTCGGTGTCCCAGGCACACAGGGATGCATAGCCCACCGTAGTTGTCGTCACAATGACCACCCCCAAAACACCAAGGTACATAATGTAGCACTGGCATGATGACAGCCTGGCACTCACCTGGAATACATTCAGTGCCATGGCTGCCCCTTGGGTGTCCCTGGCACACAGGGATGCATAGCCCACCATGATTGTCGTCAAAATGACCGGCCCCAAAACACCAAGGTACATCATGTAGCACTAGCATGATGACAGCCTGGCACTCACCTGGAGTACATTCAGTGCTGAAATACATTCAGTGCCATGGCTGCCCCTTGGGTGTCCCTGGCACACAGGGATGCATAGCCCACCATGATTGTCGTCACAATGACCGGCCCCAAAACACCAAGGTACATCATGTAGCACTAGCATGATGACAGCCTGGCACTCACCTGGAATACATTCAGTGCTGAAATACATTCAGTGCCATGGCTGCCCCTTGGGTGTCCCTGGCACACAGGGATGCATAGCCCACCATGATTGTCGTCACAATGACCACCCCCAAAACACCAAGGTACATCATGTAGCACTGGCATGATGACAGCCTGGCACTCACCTGAAATAAATTCAGTGCCATGGCTGCCCCTTCGGTATCCCAGGCAAACAGAGATGCATAGCCCACCATGGTTGTCGTTACAATATCCACCCCCAAAACACCAAGGTACATCATGTAGCACTGGCATGATGACAGCCTGGCACTCACCTGAAAAACATTCAGTGCCATGGCTGCCCCTTGGGTGTCCCTGGCACACAGGGATGCATAGCCCACCATGGTTGTCGTCACATTGACCACCCCCAAAACACCTTGGTACATAATGTAGCACTGGCATGATGACAGCCTGGCACTCACCTAAAATACATTCAGTGCCATGGCTGCCCCTTTGGTGCCCCAGGCAAACAGGGATGCATAGCCCACCATGGTTGTCGTTACAATGACCACCCCCAAAACACCAAGGTACATCATGTAGCACTGGCAAGATGACAGCCTGGCACTCACCTGGAATATATTCAGTGCGTTGGCAGCCTCTTCGGTGTCCCAGGCACAAATGGATGCATGATGACAGCCTGGCACTCATCTGAAACACATTCAGTGCTATGGCAGCCTCTTCAATGTCCCAGGCACGAATGGATGCGTAGCCCACCATGGCCCTCCTTATAGCCTATGGGATGCTACTAACAGCTTTTTTGCCCCCCACCCCCCACCCCCCCCACGCCCACGCCCACCCCAAACGCAACCCCTGTAACGTAGCACCTCCAAAACACCAAGGTACACAATGTAGCACTGGCATGATGACAGCCTGGCACTCACCTGGAATACATTCAGTGCCATGGCTGCTTCTTCGATGTCCCAGGCACAAAGGGATGCATAGCCCACCATGGTTGTCGTCACAATAGCCAAGTTCCCAATCGGAGCGCTAAGCACCCCAGGTCTGTGCATCTGCAGGGCGCGTAGAGGAGGGATGCCCACCACCCTCGGCATGAATCTAGAGTTGAAAGCCTGGTACATCTTAATCGGGGGCATCCCCTCTTTCACCGTGAATTGCCCCAAGGACCATATGATGGGCGGGAGCTTCAGCTGGGAGGGCTGCTCTAACTCTTGAAGCTGATCTAAGGCGGCTTGGGTTAAGGTCACCATGCCACCCGCACCTGTGGTGATGGTGTTTGTGGTAGTGGTGTTTGTGGTGATGGGAGGGCTGCTCTTATTCTTGAAGCTGCTCAAAAGTGGCTTGGGTCAAGGTCACCATGCCACCCGCACCTGTGGTCATGGTGATGGTGTTTGTGGTAGTGGTGTTTGTGGTGGTGGGAGGGCTGCTCTCATTCTTGAAGCTGATCGAAGGCGGCTTGAGTCAAGTCACCATGCCACCCGCACCTGTGGATATAAAATGACATTGCATTATATTGTATCAAATTGCATCACATCACATTCCATTGCATTCCGTTGCATTCCATTGCATTCCATTGCATTGCATTGCATTGCATTACATTGCATTACATTGAATTACATTGAATTGCATTACATTGCATTACATTGCATTGCATTACATTGCATTACATTGCATTGCATTACATTGCATTACATTACATTACCTTGCATTACATTGCATTGCCTTGCATTACCTTGCATTACCTTGCATTGCATTACATTGCATTACATTGCATCGCATTGCATTACATTACATTGCATTACATTGCACCCCATTGCATTCCATTGCATTGCATTGCATTACATTGCACTCCATTGCATTACATTGCATTACATTGCATTACATTGCATTACATTGCATTGCATTCCATTGCATTCCATTGCATTCCATTGCATTCCATTGCATTGCATTCCATTCCTTTGCACTACATTGCATTACATTGCATTACATTGCATTACATTGCATTGCATTGCACTGCATTGCATTACATTGCATTGGATCACATTGCATCACGTCATATTACATTGCATTACATTGTATGACATTGCATCACACCACATGACATTGCCATAGACAGGTCATTGTTGACCTGGTCACGTACCTGGTGTGTTCAATGCGTTGCCAAAATGAGGCAACGCATTTATGAGGCAACATACATTTAACACATTTAAATGACAAATGACAACTGACAAATGACACATTAAACAAATTTAACACATTTAACACATTTAACGCACCAGGTATGTGACCAAGGTGATCATATCATAACCTACATTTGAATATGCAGGACAGACATTACAAGTGAACCTAACAAAGCAGATTGATTCCTGAAGTGCTTGTGTTGGTAAGACTTTGCCTGAGTTTATAATCTGCATTTGAATAATCGCGACAAAAGACAGTGAGCAGTGCAGATGAGCCTAACAAAGGATAGTGATTTCTGAGGTGCTCGTATTGGTAAGAACTTACCTAAGTTCAGAACCTACATTTGAATAGGCACGACAACATAAGGTGAACAGTGCAAGCAAGCCTAACAAAGAATAGCGATTCCTGGAGTGCTTGTGTTGATAAGAACTTGCCTAAGTTCAGAACCTACATTTGAATAGGCAGGACAAAACACGCTGAACAGTGCAAGCGAGCCTAACAAAGAATAGTGATTCTTGAGGTGCTCGTATTGGCAAGACTTTGCCTTACTTCAGAACCTACATTTGAATAGGCAGGACAACACACGGTGGACAGTGCAAGCGAGCCTAACAAAGAATAGAGATTATTGATGTGCTTGTATTGGAAAGACTGTGCATAAGTTCAGAGCCTTCATTTGAATAGGCAGGACAAACGTGGCAAGCTGTGCAAATGAGCCTATTAAAGCAGAATGGTTATTATTGAGGTTTTCGTGTTGGAAAGAATTTGCATAAGTTGTTTGCTTCACAGGGGGTACCGGTTCATACATACTATATACATGCATACATACATACATATTATATACACACATACATACATACATACATACATACATACACACATACATTCATACCTACCTACCTACCTACCTACCTACCTACCTGCATACATACACACATACTATATACATACATGCATACATACATACCTGCATCAGAGATAACCTTAGCCATGGCCATAGGAGCGCCTGAATAGGCCAGCCTGTTGGTAACTGGGTTCATGGCCACCTCAGTGGCCTGAGTCACCCCACAGTGAAAGCCCATCCTCACACGCAGTCCTCGGTACACAAAGACAGGATTGGATCCTGATTCCAAGGGCGCTTCACTGCCTGACTGCTCCGTCTGGGGGCGTGACATGTGTGCCTGCTTGACAGTATGTACGTACGTTTGTTACAGTCCAGGGGTAGGCCAAATAGTCTGAAGGGACTTGCCCAACCGTGGTAGGAAGGGCTAAAAAATAAAAAATGTTGATGAAGTGAACTCTAAACAACCGTTTTACCGACGGGCGATGTGCAAGTTCCTGGAGTCAGCTTGGTCAGATAAAGGGCTGGATGCATGGAGGCAGGGTGCTGCTTTTGGTTTTGTCCACATCCCTCGTGTGTGGTAGCTGTGTGTTTGGATGTGCATGTATGTAGGTTACAGTCAAGGGGTAGGCCAGACAGGCTAAAAGGACTTGCCCAACCGTGGTAGGAAGGGCTTCAAAATAAAAACAAACTGATGAACTGACCCCCAAACCACAGGTGGGGGGGATTTAGCCTCCACTTAAGTTTAGGTGGTTCAGGGTTTAGTGGTCTAAGTTTTGATTCAAAGGTTTAGTGTTAAGGGTTTTGGTGGGTTTAGGGTTTACTGAAGTGTAGGCTAACTGAAGTGGAGGCTAACTTCCCCATACCTGCTTTCCATCAGGGGCATACACGCGAGCAAGAGCGCTTTGGAGGGTTGGGGTCTCAGGGGCGGACAGGTTGATGGACGCGGAACTGCTCGGCTCCCTGTTACCCCCAAAGCTGCCTGCTGTGAAGATTGATATCCGATTTAATTTTGATGTGTCCGCAGAAGACGACGTGCCCCCCTCTGTTTTTTGCACCACCAAGGAGTTCTGTAAAGTGAGGGTGAAGCCATTAAACCTCAACCGCCCAAGACCCGATATGATAAGCCCAGCAGCATTAGCTCCTAGGGCTACTGCCCCAGAGGGAGAGCTCCCCTCAAGCTGCTCTGTCTTGGTTTGCTTGCGGCTCGCCAGCAAGGGGATATCGTTGGCGGGGTAAGCAGTGTAGGCCAAGACCTGGGCACCGAATGGGGAGTCCAGCAATGCAGACGGCCAATCTGCTTCCAGCAGCGCCGTCTGGGCACTGATTGCGAAGTCAAGCGCATCTGCAGGTGTGTGGAAGGCCACGATGAAGGAGTCACCCTCGGTGGCGCTCTCGTATCCGCCAAAATGGAGCAGCTGTTGGCGGATACACTCGTGGTGCGTGTGTAGCACCTCGTTCATGACTGTGGGTGGGTGGGTGGGGGGAGTGTGTGAGGTGAGTGTTTGAGGTGTGGGTGGGTGGGTGGGTGGCGCTCTCGTATCCGCCGAAATGGAGCAGCTGTTGGCGTATACACTCGTGGTGCGTGTGTAGCACCTTGTTCATGACTGTGGGTGGGTGGGTGGGGGGAGTGTGTGAGGTGTGGGTGGAGTTTGGGTGGATGGGTGGGTGGATATGTGGGGTGTGTGTATCAGGGGAAGGGGGGAGCTGGTCAGCACTTGGGTTTAAGTGGTTTAGGTTTAGGTGGTTAAGGGTTTAGGAGGTAAAGGTGGATAAGGTGGATAAGGTGGTTAAGGAAGGGGAGTGTGGAAAGCCACGATGAAGCTGCCACCCTCAGTGGCACTCTCGTATCCGCCAAAATGGAGCAGTTGCTGGCGGATACACTCGTGGTGAGTGTGGAGTACCGCATTCACGACTGTGTGTGTGTGTGTGGGGGGGGGGGGGGGGGGGGGAGGTATCAGGGAAGGGGGGAGCTGGTCAGCACTTGGGTTTAAGTGGTTTAGGTTTAGGTGGTTTTGGGTTTTGGTGGTTTAGGGTTCAGGTGGTAAAGATGGTTCAGGTGGTTAAGGAAGGGGAGTGTGGAAGGTCACAATGAAGCTGTCTCCCTCAGTGGGAAAATCCCTCAGTGGCAAAATGGAGCAGTCGCTAGTGTATGTACTCTTGGTGAGTGTGGAGCACCTTATTCATGACTGTGGGTGGGTGGGGTTTGGGTGGGTGGGTGGGGGGGAGTGTGTGAGGTGTGGGTGGGGTTTGGGTGGTTGGGTGGGTGGGTATGTGGGCTGTACAGTCGCTGGTGGATGTACTCGTGGTGAGTGTGGAGCACTTCGTTCATGACTGTATCAGGGGACGGGGGAGCTGGTCAGCACTAGGGTTTAAGTGGTTTAGGTTTAGATGGTTCAGGTTTTTGGTGGTTTAGGGTTTAGGTGGTAAAGGTGATTAAGGAGAATAAGTGCTGGCCAGTTAGGTGCTGACCGGTTAAGTGCTGACCGGTTAAGTGCTGACCAGCTACCTGGAGCAGGGAGTTCCTCCCACAGATTTTTTATTTTTAATTTATTGTCATACAATAATAATAATATTAATTAATATTACTTTTTCAAACACTTATATAAGTTGCCATTCCCTAAAAATAACTCCGACTATGAGCCAATGTTTGGGTGCGGAAGTGCCCGAGATAGTTCAAACGCCTGGACAGACGGAGAGACGGAGGGAGAACGGAGAGAGACAAGGGGTGAACTTAGAGCTTCAGCCCCGGGACCCTGGGGGGTCCAGAGGAGGCTAAAGCAAAAACAAGTGCTGACCAGCCTGCCCATACCTGCAGCAGGGAGCTCCTCCCACAGGGTAGTGGAGTCCTGAATGTCCGTGACCAGGATTGTGGTTGAGGGGCTGACACCTGGTATGGATGTGTTTTTCTTCTTCCTAATACGGAGCCATCTCCAGAGTGCCAGGGACAACGCTACCAACGCCACGATGCTGCCGATGATGATCCCGATGACAGCTCCAGTGGGCAAGCTGTGTTTTGAGTTTATAGAGGTGACTGCCAGAGCTGTGGGAGCGGGGGGGGCAGGCGCTGGAGGCGGAGGCGCTTTATAGCCGATTTCCTTTGAGTACACTTCAACCAGCCGCGCTGCTGATGCACCAAAAAAATCCTTTTCAAAAGGTCGAACGGACGTGGATACATGACCTATGACTGACTGAACGAGTTTGGTGTAGGGGATGCTAGGGTCGCCTCGAATCACCATGTTGGTTGCATCCCTTAGGCCTATCGAGAGCAAAGTGGCACCCGGAGATATGAAATATGCAACACTGTTGGGATGCTCCAGGGAGGATTTCATCGTCTGCAAGTAATCAGTCGTTTCCTGCTCATTATAACCCGATGCGATCAACATACGAAGAGATTCGGCGGAGAAGTGACTGTTCCGAAAAGGGCCGACATCCAAATTGTTACTCATGATTGAACTGATGGAGAGCGCAGGAGAGGAGATGAAGCTGGCAATCGAGAAGGTGCTGTACGCAGCCAACGAATTGTTTTTAGGTGCACTGATGGCAAAAGCTGTCCCACCGGGACCTGGGAAGGGGGCCACGTTGATCATCGGAACATCCATCATGGGTGTACTCCATCGAGAGCTCCAAGTACCGGCGACCTGCAGCGTGCAACAGATGTATGTTAGCAGTGATTTGTTTTTTTCAAATCCGAAAGTGTGTTTTTCTAGCTTTAGAGCTCCTATTATCGGGAACCTGCAGGGTGCAACAGGTTTATTAGCAGTGATTTTTTTTCCAAATCTGAAAGTGGGGTTTTCTAGCTTTAGACCGCTTTAGAGCTCCTATTATCGGGGACCTGCAGGGTGCCACAGGTTTATTAGCAGTGATTTGTTTTTCAGACCTGAAAGTGGTTTTTTCTAGCTTTAGGGCTCCCATTATCGGCGACCTGCAGTGTGCAACAGGTATGTTAACAATGATTTGTTTTTCAAATCTGAAAGTGGGTTTCTAGATTTATGGTTTTAGGCTTCCTCCAGGGACAGCGTTTTTGTGCTTCATGCAGCTTTTTGTGCTTCATGAGTTTTTCAACCCCCTGTGGGCGCAGCGCGCAGTTGCGCTTTTTGCACTAAAAAGCGCTGACCAATTTGACGTTTTTGCGCTTTAAGCGCAGATCAATTTGGTAAGAAGTAGTACCCTGATAGGGACCGGCAAATCATATGATATTGTGCGTACATGTTAACTTTAGCATAGCCAGACTGCCAGCATCATATGACATCATATTGCCGGTCCCTAGCCATATATAGCTAAAAACAAAAGTGCGCAGAGTAGCCTTTGTGAGGTATAACTAGGGACCGACAAATCATATGATGACATGATATCATGCCGTTCCCTAAGCATAAACGCACGCATGCCCACTCATCTGCTCCTCCCCCCACCACTCCCGCAAGCTCCATAAATATTTCCCTACATATATTTCTATCAACCAGGGCGCACTTACTATCGAAACTAGACAGTGTGGTATTCGGAATTTGAATCCCCCATTGATAGTTTAATTGTGCAGCGACAGTGTAATTAAATTTTGGCACCCTCTACCTACCCCCTACCTACCCCCTACCGACAGTGTACTCTAATTTTGGCACCCTCTACCTACCCCCTACCTACCCCCTACCGACAGTGTACTCTAATTTTGGCACCCTCTACCTACCCTCTACCTACCCCCTACCGACAGTGTAGTATAATTTCGTCACCCTCTACCTACCCCCTACCTACCCCCTACCGACAGTGTACTCGGTAAGGGAAGGTAGGGGGTAGGTAGAGGGGGTAGGTAGGGGGTATTTCGGCACCCCCTCATCTGCTCCTGATTTAAATTAATAGTTACATGATTTTACTCCAAGCACTGGATGGTCAGCCAGCTCACTTCTGCTCCTGATTTAAATTAATTATTAAAGGATTTTACTCTAAGCACTGGATGGTCAGCCAGCTCACTTCTGCTCCTGATTTCAATTTTAAGTTGTTACATGGTTTCACTCGAAGCCCGGTATGGACAGCCAGCCCACCTCTGCTACTGATCTTAATTTAATTGTTACATATTGGATGGGCAGACAGCGCACTTCTGCTCCTGATTTAAATTAATTGTTAAATGATTTTACTCTAAGCACTGGATGGTCAGCCAGCCCACCTCTGCTCCTGATTTTAATTGTTCCAGGCATTCAATATGGCTGGGAAACGATTTGTTTTCAGTACAAATGGGTAACCCTGGGGGCTCTCACCCCTTTGAAGAGCTTGCTGTCCATATAACCCTAAACCCTGAACCAGGTCAAGAAGTGCTTGCTATCCATTTAACCCTAAACCCTGAACCAGGTCATGAAGTGCTTGCTATCCATTTAACCCTAAACCCTGAACCAGGTCATGAAGTGCTTGCTATCCATTTAACCCTAAACCCTGAACCAGGTCATGAAGTGCTTGCTATCCATTTAACCCTAAACCCTGAACCAGGTCATGAAGTGCTTTTTGTCCGATCCCCTCATGAACGTCCATAATTGTTTTGATTTTACTTGAATTTGAACTAGGTTACATGGCTCCAGCCAGCATTTTTCACCTCTGCTCCTGATTTGAATTGTTACATGGATTCAATATGGCAAATTGTATATGGGTTTACAGCAAGCCTGGGCAGACTACAGTACCCAAGTAACACACTCTGTGAACTTGAACCCGCTCTGTAAACAGGTAACAAGGAAATGTAACACAAGCAAAACAACCCTTTGCCAACTGTTTTTCAGGTCTCAACTCGAGTTGGTTCCAGCCATGGACCCATTTGCCAAGTAATTTTTGCCATGCTTTTCTAAACCCCCATCATCGGTGGTTGGCCCCAGTGCAAGAATACAGCTGCCCCCCTCAACCTCCTGCCTCGTAATAAGCAACACCATCAGCAGCATCACAAATACAAACCCCTATTGCAGCAACTCCGTCATTGGTGGTTGGCATTAATCACAATCAACCACCAATGGTGTTAGCAGCAACACCATCAGCATCCTCATCACCACCACCACCACACCTAGACCCAACTCACCAACATCATCATCACCACAACTACCACTATCAGCATCACCACCACCACCACCACCACTATCATCACCACCACCACACCTAGACCCACCACCACCACCACTATCAGTATCATCATCACCACTACCACACCTAGACCCAACTCACCACCACCACCACCACCAGTATCATCATCACCACTACCACACCTAGACCCAACTCACCACCACCACCACCAACACCTCTACACTTAGACCCAACTCACCACCACCACCACCACTATCATCATCACCACCACCACACCTAGACCCACCACCACCACCACCACCACCAGTATCATCATCACCACTACCACACCTTGACCCAACTCACCACAACCACAACCACCACCACTATCATCATCACCACCTCTACACTTAGGCCCAACTCAACACCACCACCACCACTATCATCATCACCACCACCACACCTAGACCTTCCACCACCACCACCACCACCAGTATCATCATCAACACTACCACACCTAGACCCAACTCACCACCACCACCACCACCACCACCACTATCATCATCACCACCTCTACACTTAGGCCCAACTCAACACTACCACCACCACTATCATCATCACCACCACCACACCTAGACCCACCACCACCACCACCACCACTACAATCAGTATCATCATCACCACTACCACACCTAGACCCAACTCACCACCACCACCACCACCACTAGCATCATCACCACCACTACACTTAGACCCAACTCAACACCACCACCACCACACCTAGACCCAATACCACCACCACCACAATCATCACCACCACTACATCTAGACCCAACTCACCACCACCACCACTATCATCATCACCACCACCACCACCACACTTAGACCCACCACCACCACCACCACAATCATCACGACCACTACACCTAGACCCAACTCACCACCACCACCACTATCATCATCACCACCACCACCACCACACCTAGACCCACCACCACCACCACCACAATCATCACGACCACTACACCTAGACCCAACTCACCACCACACCGCTTGCAAATGGACACCGCTCCTGGTTACAATCAACCAACTTGTCTGCTTTGCGATCCGATACAACACTTGATCCGGGAATCTGCAATCAGGGTGAATGTAACAAGCTTACATCACTTGGCATATGGTCGAGACATCTTCAGATGTCAAAGTACTAATGAAGTACATCCTCAGATGTCCAAGTACTAATGAAGTACATCTTCAGATGTCAAAGTACTAATGAAGTACTTTTTCAGATGCCCAAGTACTAATGAAGTACATCTTAAGATGTCAAAGTACTAATGAAGATGATGATGATGATGATGATGATGATAATGATGGTGGTAATGATGGTGGTGGTGGTGGTGGTGGCAATGATGATTATGATTATGATTATGATGATGACGATGATGATGATGATGATGATGGTGGTGGCGGTGGTGGTGGTGGTGGTAATGATGATGATGATGATGATGATGATGATGATGATGATGATGATGATGGTGGTGGTGGTGGTGATAATGGTGGTGGTGGTGGTGGCAATGATGGTGGTGGTGTGGGTGTTGTTGATGGTGCTGGTGAAGGTGGTGTATGTGTATGTGGTGTGGGTGGGTATTTGTAGGTGCAGGGAGAGGTGTATGTGTGGGGAAAGGTGTAGAGGAAGGTGCATGTGCATGTGTATGTCTAGATGGTGGTGTAGGTGTGTGTGTAGATCCAGGTCCCGTTGCAGGTGTATGTGTAGGTGGTGTAAGTGGTGGTGTAGGTGGTGTACATGTCTGTTCAGGTGGTGTAGGTGTTTGTGTATGCACATGTGTACGTTTATGTGTGTGTGTGGTGTAAGTGGTGGTGTAGTTGGTGTACATGCCTGTTTAGGTGGTGCAGGTGTAGGTGTATGCACATGTGTACGTTTATGTGAGTGTGTGGTGTAAGTGGTGGTGTAGGTGGTGTACATGTCTGTTTAGGTGGTGTAGGTGTAGGTGTATGCACATGTGTACGTTTATGTGTAGGTGGTGTACATGTATGTTTAGGTGGTGTAGATGTAAGTGTATGCACATGTGTACGTTTATGTGTAGGTGGTGTAAGTGGTGGTGTAGGTGGTGTAGGTGGTGGTGTACACGTATGTTTAGGTGGTGTAGGTGTAGGTGTATGCTCATGTGTACATGTATATGTATGTTTAGGTGGTGTAAGTGGTGGTGTAGGTGGTGGTGTAGGTGGTGGTGTACGTGTATGTGTATGTGATGTATAGGTGGTGTAGGTGTAGGTGGTGTAAGCGGTGGTGTAGGTGGTGGTGTATGTTTAGGTGGTGTAGGTGTATGCACATGTGTACATGTCTGTGTATGTGTAGGCGGTGTAAGTGGTGGTGTAGTTGGTGTAGGTGGTGGTGTACGTGTATGTGTATGTGTATATTTAGGTGGTGTAGGTGTAGGTGTAGGTGTAGGTGTAGGTGTAGGTGTAGGTGTAGGTTTAGGTGGTACGGAAAGGTTTGTAGAGTAATTTGCATTTTATAGGTGTATGTTTAGTGTGTGTAGGTTTTGTGTAGGTTGTATGTTTCTGTTAGGTGTAAGGTGTATAGGTGTAGTGTCGAAAGGTCTAGAGGAAGGTGCAATTGTAATGTGTATTTGTAGGTGACGTGAACTTGAAAGGGTAGTGGGAAGGTGCCGGTCTATGTTCATGTTTATGTGGTGTAGGGTGTAATTGTGGTGTAAGGTTGTAGAGGAAAAGGTTGCAGGTGTAGGTGTATTTTCTGTGTGTCTGTGTAGTGGTACGGTGTAGGTGTCGTGTATGTGTAGGTGTGACCGGAAGGTGTATAGCAAGGTGTCACGTATAGGTGTATGTTGTAGGTGGTGTAGGTGTAGGTGTACGAGTAGGTGTAGGTGTAGGTGTAGGTGTAGGTGTAGGTGTAGGTGTAGGTGTAGGTGTAGGTGTACAGGAAGGTGTAGAGCAAGGTGCAGGAGTATGTGTATGTTTAGGTGGTGTAGGTGTAGGTGTAGGGAAAGGTGTACAGAAAGTTGTAGAGGAAGGTGCAGATGTAGGTGTATGTTTGTGGTTAGGTGTAGGGTGTAGGTGTAAGTTGTGGTTAGGTGTATGTGTCCGGAAAGTTTGTAGAGGAAGGTTCATGTTTTCCAAGGTTGATGTTTTAAGTTTGATTAGGTGTAGGTGGTAAGGAGTACGTAAAGGTCTAGCGGAAGGTGCGGAGTTTGTGTATTTTTAGGAGTGGTGTAGGTGTAGTTTTAGGTGTAGGTTTATGTGTGGTTTACAAGAAGTGTAGAGGAAGGTTGCTGATTTGTGTATCGTTTAGGTGGTGGTAGGTGTAGGTGTACGTGTAGGTGTACAGAATCTTGTAGAGGAAGTTGCTTAGTCTTTCCTGTTAGGTGTGTAGGTGTAGGTGTAGGGAAAGGTGTACATAAAGTTGTAGAGGAAGGTGCAGGTGTATGTGCATGTTTAGGTGGTGTAGGTGTAGGTTTTACGATTAGGTTTAGTGTAGGTGTAAGGTGGTAGGGTGTACAGGAAGTTTGACAAGGTGCAGAGTGTTGTGTATGTTTAGGTGTGTAGGTGTAGGTGTAGGGTTAAAAAAAGTTAAAGTGTACGAAAGTTGTAGAGAAAGGTGGCGATGTAGGTGGTATGTTTAGGTTGTTAGTTGTAGTGTAGGTGGTAGTGTAGGGTGTATGTGTACGGAAAGGTGTAGAGGAGGTGCAGGTGTATGGTATGTTTTAGGTGGAGTAAGGTGTTAGGTGTAGGAGACGAAAGGTCTAGAGGAAGGTGCATGAGTTTGGTAGTGTTAGGTGGTGTAGGTGTAGTTGTAGTGGTGTGTCGGGAAGGTGTATAGGAAGGTGCAGGCATTTGTGTATGTTTTAGTGGTGTAGGTGTAGGTGTTACGTGTATGTGTACAGGAAGGTGTATAGGAAGATGCGGAGTATGTGCTGTTTATGTGGTGTAGTGATGTGTGGGAAAGGTGTCTAAAGTTGTAGAGGAAGGTGCAGGTGTATGTGCATGTTTAGGTGGTGTAGGTTGTAGTTACCGGTAGGTGTAGGTGTAGGTTAGGTTTAGGTGTAGTGTAGGTTATAGTTAGGAGTGTATGTGTCGGTGTCGGTGTACAGTGAAGGTGTAGAGCAAGTGCAGGATTGTGTGTATGTTTTAGGTGGTATAGGTTTATGTGTATGGAAAGTTTAGTGTACAGACAAGCGTTTCGAGAAGTTGCAGATGTAGGTGTATGTTTAGGTGGTGTAGGTGTAGGTGTAGGTGTAGGTGTAGGTGTAGGTGTACGGAAAGGTGTAGAGGAAGGTGCAGGTGTAGGTGTATGTTTAGGTGGAGTAGGTGCAGGTGTAGGAGTACGGAAAGGTCTAGAGGAAGGTGCAGGAGTTTATGTATGTTTAGGTGGTGTAGGTGTAGGTGTACGTGTAGGTGTACAGGAAGGTGTGAGAGGAGGTGTTCAAATTGTGTATGTTTACATTGAGGTTGGTGTAGGTTAGGTGTAAACGTGTAGGTGTACATGAAGTGTCGAGGAAGGTGCATGAGTTGTGGCATGGGTTAGGTGGTGTATGTGTGGTGTAGGAAATGTTACATAAAAGTTGTAGAGGAAGGTTGCAGGTTGTTATGTTCATGTTTAGTGGTGTAGGTGTAGGTTTACGAGTAGGTGTATGTGTATTTGTAGGTTTAGGTTTTAGCTGGTCAGTTTTATGTTTATTGTTTAGCTTTTGTTTTTCGGTTTCGATCGGTGTCCGTTTCCGGTGGCCCTTCCGGTGTCTCGGCCGTTGGTCCTTTCACTTGCATGTAGTGGGTGTCGGGTTGTCGTGATATCTCGGAAAGTGCAGGTGTATGTTTAGGTGTAGGTCCAGTTGTAGGTGATGGTGGTGTAGGTGTAGGTGTAGAGGAAAGTGCAGGTGTATGTGTAGGTGTAGGTCCAGTTGTAGGTGTCGGTGGTGTAGGTGTAGGTGTAGAGGAATGCCGGTGGTATGGGTAGGTGTAGGTCCAGTTGTAGGTGTCGGTGGTGTAGGTGTAGGTGTAGAGGAAAGTGCAGGTGTATGTGTAGGTGTAGGTCCAGTTGTAGGTGTCGGTGGTGTAGGTGTAGGTGTAGAGGAAAGTGCAGGTGTATGTGTAGGTGTAGGTCCAGTTGTAGGTGTCGGTGGTGTAGGTGTAGGTGTAGAGGAAAGTGCAGGTGTATGTGTAGGTGTAGGTCCAGTTGTAGGTGTCGGTGGTGTAGGTGTAGGGAAAGGAGTAGGGAAACGTGTAAAGAAGGTGTGGGTGTGTGAAATGCGTCATGCTCTTGTGTGTGTGTCAAATATACCATGTCTCAGTTTTGTTTGCCATGATTACACCAACACGGCCGGTGACACGAGAGAAGTTGGTGGGCCTATTCTCATGGAATTGAGGTTCATTTGAGGGAGTTTTTCTTCTTCCATTTTCCATTTTTATTTGGTTTCTTGACGTACCATGGTTACACCAACACGACCGATGACCCGAGAGAAGTTGGTGGGCGGGCCTATTCTCACGGAACTGAAGTTTGTTTCGTCTCCATTATAACTGTTGACCTGAGAGGGAGCACAGAGGGAAAGTCAGTTGAGTGTTCTTCCCATGTTCTTCAACATGTTTGTTTTGCACGGATTTTGCATGTTTTTCAGCATTTTTTTACCAGCATATTTTGAAGCATGTTTTTCAGCAAAGTTTTTTTGTCATGAATTTTGCATGGTTTTCAGCATGTTTTTAAGCATGGTTTTCAGCATGTTGTTTCAGCAAAGTTTTTTAGCATGAATTTTGCATGGTTTTTAGCATGTTTTTAAGCTTCGTTATTTTCATAGAGGTTTTCAGCTGGGTTTTTTTTATGAAAAGGAACGTCTTGACGTAGCACCATGAAAAGGAATGTCTTGACGTAGCACCATGAAAAGGAATGTCTTGACGTAGCATCATGATGTTTATAGTTGCTTTTGCAGGCGTTGTGATGGCGATGGTGGTGGTATTGGTGGTGGTGGTGGTATTGGTGGTGGTGGTGGTATTGGTGGTGGTGGTGGTGGTGGTGGTATTGGTGGTGGTGGTGGTGGTGGTATTGGTGGTGGTGGTGGTGGTATCTGTTTTGGTGGTGTGGGTTTTAGCTTTTGTTGTTTTTTGTGTTTTAATTGTTTGTCTTGGTTTTGTTTGTTTTGTTGTTATTTGTTTGTGTGTCTTTGTGTTTTTTTTTTCTTTTTGTGTTTTTCTTTTTTTTGGTGTTTTTTTTTTCTTTGTGTTTGTGTTTGTTCTTGTTCCTTTGGTGTTGTGGTTGGTGGTTTTTTTGTGTTCTATTGTATTTTGTTTTTTTATTGTTTTTTTTTTTTTCTTGTTTTTTTTATTTTTGTTCTTTTTGTTTTTTTTCGTTGGTTTTTTTTCTCTTATTGTTGTTCTTTTGTGTTGTGTTATACTTTTGTTGTCTTGGTGGTGGTGTGGTTGTGTGGTGTTGGTGTTGGTGGTCTTGGATCTTGGTTAGGTGGATGTGGTGGTGGTTTTGGTGTGGTGGTCTTGTGGTCCGTGGTGGTGGTCTTGGTCACACCCCATCCTGCGTCGGTCGGTGGTGGTGGTGTTTGTGGTCGGTCTCTGGTGGTAGTGGTGGGCTCTGGATGGTGGTGGTGTGGTGGTGGATCGGTCTCTGGTTTGTGGTGGGTAGGTGGTGGTGGTGGTGGTGGTTGTCTTAGGTAGGCTAGTTGGTGGCTGGACAGGGCTGGTCTTGGTAGGAGTTGATAAGAATTGTGTTTTCTTGGTGTGGTCGGTCGGTGTTATGTTATTGTGGTCTTAGTGTTTTTGTCGTTATTCTCTGTGGTGGTGTTTTTGTTTTTTCTGTTGGTCCTTTGTGTTGTTGTGTGGTGGTGTCTTGTTTGTGTTGTGGTGGTTTTACTTTTTTTTTTTTTTTGTTTGTTTGTTTTGTCTCTGTGTTTTTTTTTTTCTTTATTGTTGTTAATTTCATTTTGCTGGTTGACGGTTATTGTTTTTGTGAAAGGATGGGTTTTTTCCTTTTTTTTTTTCTTTTTTTTTTATTATTTTTTTTTTTTTTTGGTGCGTGGTCTTGTGTTTTGATTGGATGCGTGTGGTTGGACTCTTGTGTTGTTGTTTCTTTGTTCTTCTCCCTGATGGTGGTGGTTGGTGTTTTGTGTTTGTTGGGTTGTTGTGGTTGGTGGTCTTCCGTGAGTTGTTGGTACTGTTCGCTGTCCCCTTGGTTGTCCCTCGCCTTTTCTCCCTCGTCTTCCTATGTACACTTTGCCCCCTCCCGCATTCCACTCCTGTTTCTCTCCCTGTCCCCCCTCCTCTCTACAGTTTTTTCCACCTCCCCTTCTGCCCTTCTTGCTTCATCCCACCCGATATCGTCTCCTACTCTCCTCTCCTCTTCCCTCCTCCTCTTTCTTCCCCCCATCCTCTTCTCTCACACCTCTCGTTCCTCGCTCCCCCTTCGTCTCTCTTTCTGCTTCCCCCCCGTTTTTTGTCTCTTTTTTTTTCTTCTTCTGTTTTTTGCATCAACTGGGTGTAAGCCTTGGAGTGTGTGTGTAAGCTAAACCTCATCCCACGTTGTGGTGCTGCTGTTGCTGCTGCTGTGTGTGTATGTTTCTGTGTGTGCATCAACTGGTGTTACGCCTTGGAGTGTGTTGTGAATCTAACCTCATCCCAAGTGGTGGTGCTGCTGTTGCTGCTGCTGTGTGTGTATGTTTCTGTGTGTGCATTAACTGGTGTTACGCCTTGGAGTGTGTTGTGAATCTAACCTCATCCCAGGTGGTGGTGCTGCTGTTGCTGCTGCTGTGTGTGTATGTTTCTGTGTGTGCATCAACTGGTGTTACGCCTTGGAGTGTGTTGTGAATCTAACCTCATCCCAAGTGGTGGTGCTGCTGTTGCTGCTGCTGTGTGTGTATGTTTGTGTGTGAGCATCAACTGGTGTTACGCCTTGGAGTGTGTTGTGAATCTAACCTCATCCCAGGTGGTGGTGGTGTTGCTGCTGCTGCTGTGTGTGTATGTTTGTGTGTGTGCTTCAACTGGTTATGGTTATGGTTATAAACATGATATCACCTTCCACTGCCTGGTGGGGCCTATGGTCATGGCACATCTGGCCAGCACAAACGCCTTTGAGTGTGTAGTGCATCCAAACTCATCACTTGGTGGTGGTGGTGGTGTGTGTGTGTGTGTGTGTGCTTCAACTGGTTATGGTATTACACATGATATCACCTTCCACTGCCTGGTGGGGCCTATGGTCATGGCACATCTGGCCAGCGCAAATGCCTTGGAGTGTGTAGTGCATCCAAACTCATCACTTGGTGGAGCTGAGTACTGCCTCAGGGTGTGCAGGACCCGCACAGCTTCATGCATGGCCACACTCGTCAGCAGGTGCTTGCCTGTTGGTGGATCAATATACAGGCCTTGCCTGGTTCCTTTGGTTTGGACCTGGGGGGGGGGGGGGGGGGTTATAAGATGGATGGTCGACAAACAAACACATAAATAAATGCATTATTAATAAATTAATAAACAAATAAATCTCTATATATAAAGAAATCATGGTCGTTGTCGCGGTCGTGGTCGTGGTCGTGGTCGCGGTGGTGTCATCACGTAACCGACTTAACTGACTTCCCGCCCAGCCAATTTCTGCCCAGCCAATTTCCGCCCAGCCAATTCCCGCCCAGTCAATTCCAGCCCAGTCAATTCCCGCTGTTATTACAATCCCTCCTTCTTCAACTTATTTAGCTTCCTGCGAATGCTGCCTAATGCGACCTAAGCCTCCTGCGTATTCTTCTTGTTGCGCATCCCGCCCGAATTCTCATTTCCCGCCTGCGTCCATCCACCTGATTTCGGCAGCGCAACAGTCCGTCTACCAACAAGCTTTTCCCCATGCGTCTCTGCAAGATCTTTCCCTTGCATCAAGAGACCTGTCGCTGCGCACAACGGAAGGTGACGTGGTCAATCGGACTTGCAGAAATTTTCGAATCGCATCCATCGCAAGTCAGAAACTGTGGGAAGCCAATGCATATATCCACTTCCGCCTGCGACGCTGCCACCATTCATCTCACGCATGCGCTCTTTCTCCAGCTCTCATCAAATTCGTCATGGTTGGCACCCAGTTGTTGCGATTAATTTGACTTCGTTCAGATCGCCCAGGCCATTCCGTCCTCCATTCTGTCGTGTGCATGGGGTGGGGTGAGGGGCAGGGAGAGATTGGGGAAAGTAGGGGATACTGTGGGTTGGGGTTGGGGTTTGGGGGTGGGGTGGGGGTGGGGGGGGGGGGGGGCACATGCAAGGGCGTTACCTGTTCTGTAACCCACGCCAGACTAGCAACCATGACCTGGGTGGGTGGGTGGGGGTGGGGGGTGGCCACCAGCCACACAGGCCACTGTTATGCCCCTAACAGGTGTGGCCAAGGGCCAAACGGGCACCGTACAATATATGGGGCGTGGGTGGTTGGTCTACGTGTGTAGGTGTGGCCACCGGCCACACGGGCTACTGTACTAGTAAATAAATAAATAAATACATTAATTCATTCATTAATTAATGTTACACACAGCCACACTTGTCAACAGCTGCTGACAAGTCGCTGGATCAATGTGCAGGCCTTGCCTAGTTCCTCTGGTTTGGACCTGGGGGGGGGGGGGGGGGGGGGGGGGGGGGGGGAGTGGATGGATGACAAATGAATAAATGAATAAATAAACAAATAAATGTTACACACGGCCACACTCGTCAACAGCTGCTGACAAGTTGCTGGATCAATGTGCAGGCCTTGCCTGGTTCCTCTGGTTTGGACCTGGGGGGGGGGGGGGGGGGGGGGGGGGGGGAGTGGATGGATGACAAATGAATAAATAAACAAATAAAATGTTACACACGGCCACACTCGTCAACAGCTGCTGACAAGTCGCTGGATCAAAGTACAGGCCTTGCCTGGTTCCTTTGGTATGAACCTGGGGGGGGGGGGGGAGGAGAGGGGGGGAGAGTGGATGGATGACAAATGAATAATTAAATACATAAATAAATAAACAAATATAAATTGTACACGAACGGCCACCACTCGTCAACCAAGCTGCTGACAAGGTCGCTGGAATCAATGTGCAAGGGCCTTGCCTAGTTCCTCTGGGTTGGACCTGGGGGGGGGGGGGGGGGGGGGGGGGGGGGGGGGGGGGGGGGGGGGGGGGGGGGGTGGGGGGGGGGGGGGGGGGGTTGGTTTGGGGGGGGGGGGTGTTCTATTTTCTTTTTGTTTTTTCTTTGTTTTTGTTGTTTTTTTTTTTATTTTTTTTTTTTTTTTTTTTTATTTTTTTTTCTTTTGTGCTTTTTTTTTTCTTTTTTTTTTTTTGTTTGGTTTTCTCTTTTCGTTTGTTGTTTTTTTTTGTTCTTATTTTGTTTTTTTTTTCTTTTTTTTTGGGCTGTGTGTGTGTTTTGTTGTTTGGGTTTGTTTTCTTGTTTGTTTTTTCGCTTGTTTTATTTTGGGTTGTCGGTTTTTGTTTGTTTGTGTTTGTTCGTCTGGTAGTTTGGGGTGTGTGTTGTGTGTTTTTTTTGTGTTGTGTTTATGCCTTGTTTTGTAGGTGTGGGTGGGTGGGTGTGCGCGTGGGGGTTGGTGAGGGGGAGGGTGGGGTGTTGGGGGTGGGTTGTGTGGCGGGTGTGGGGGCGGAGTGGGGGGGGGGGGGGGTGGGGGAGGGGGGGCGGTAGGGGGGGGGAGTGGGGGGTGGTTGGGGTTGGGGAGGTGGGGGGGGCGGTGGGGGGGGGGTGGATTTCGTGTGGGTGTTGCCTTGGTTGTGGTGTGTGATGTTTTCGTATTGGTGGGGTTTTGTGTGTGTTGGGTGGTTTTTGTCGGTGGTTTGTCTGTTTTTGGTTGGGTGTGTGTGTTCGTTTTCTTGTGTGTTTTTTTTCTTTTTTTTCTTTTTTTTCTCTTTTTCGTTTTTTTTTTGTTTTTTTTTTTTTTTTTTTTGTTTTTTTCGTTTTTTTTTTTTTTTCTTTTTCTTTCTTTTTTTTGTTTTTTTTATTTGTTCTTTTCTTTTTTCTTTTTTTTTTTCTTTTTTTTTTTCTTTTTCTTTTTTTTTTTTTTTTTTTTTTCTTTTTTTTTTTTTTTTCTTCTTTTTATTTGTGCTGTTTTTCTTTTCTTTTTTATTGTTTTTTTATTTTTTGTTTTTGTTTTGCGTAGGTGTTTTATTTTGGGGGGGGGGGGGGGGGGGGGGGGGGGGGGGGGGGGGGCGTGCATGGATGACAACTGAATAAATGAATAAATAAACAAATGTTACACACGGCCACACTTGTCAACAGCTGCTGACAAGTTGCTGGATCAAAGTACAGGCCTTGCCTGGTTCCTTTGGTTTGGACCTGGGGGGATGTGAGAGTGGAAGGTTGACAAATGACTAATGAATGACTAATGTGCCTTATAACAATATAATAATATAATATTATATTTTAATATTATATTATTATAATATTATATTATAATATACCGGTACCTTATGACAAGGCGTGAGGTTGAGGAGGGCAGCCGGTTCGCTTGCGCTGGGTCTAACCACCCAGGTTGACAAGTCCTATGCAGCGTCGCAAGCGACGCGGAAAATTGGCGGAGTGTGTTGGCAACGAAACGAAAGGTCGCAACGATGGACCTGACCGAAGCGAGTTAGTTACGCGACCGTTGGATGACGCGTCAGGCTTCAAGCAATTGTTTGGTCGGACAAACGGACAAATGGGTGAACATGGGGGCTCCCGCCCCCTTGAAGAGGGGGCTCCGCCAATTATATGTCATGTATGTGTGCATGCATTTGTTTAGTCCATGGGTAGCAACACAGGCTGAAGGGACTTGCCCGACCTGAACTACAGGCAAGGAAGTTTTAAGAACAAGCACTAGTGAACTGAACCCCAACAAATTGTAAACGGCTGAAATTCAAAAAAGCACTAGGTGACGGTAGCAATGGGCGACGGGTGGGCGATGGAAGGCCATTTTACAATGATTTTTCGCAGCTCAGTGGGCGACGGAAGGCCAATTCTGACTAACTTTGCCAAACCCATGTATCGCCATGCAAAGACGGAATGACGACGCAGTGGCAACGCGTCGTCGTAAAAACGAAATGGACTTGAGTCCGAAGTTTGTGCTATGCAGATAGTTGAACACGTTTTTTTGTCAAATGTCATTTAATATTAATATGAGCATGTTGCAGTACAGGGGTAGCCGATGAGGCTAAAGAGGTGGGTTATGTATGTTTATATATTTGTTATGTATGTTTATATATTTGTTATGTATGTTTATATATTTGTTATGTATGTTTTCCTCTCTTTGTTCTGTGTGTTTCTCTCTTTGTTTCTGTTCTCCTTTGTTCCTGTCTGGTTCTCTCTTTGTTCGTCCTGTTTCATCTTTTTTGTCTGTTCTCTCTTTGTTGTGTCTTCTTCTCTCTTTGTTTCTGTCTGTTTCATCTCTTGTTGTCCCCGTGTGTCTGGTGCCTCCTCCCCCTGACTCAAGCAGTCAAGAGGGAAATTGGGCTCAGGCCGCTAGGCGGGTGGGCTTAGGTGGGTGGGATTAGGAGAGCATTCATATGTGGGTTATGTATTTTTATATATTTTTACAGTTTAGGGGTAGCCAACTAGGAATCAGAATTGGAATGCCTGTCATATGAGTCGCCCCAAAACTAAACAGTAGTTGTGTTGAAGCGAATATCTCGACCCACTTTGTGAAAAAGCGCCACCCAGGTCAAAAACCAGTGATCTGCGAATCAGAAGCAGCAACCGTCATTGAGCAAACACCGTAGGGGGCTCACCATATGAGTTGTCCGTTCCATTAAGCAGTCTGGCAGCAGTCATCAGCTGGTGGTGGTGGTGGTGGTGTGGGTGGTGGTGGTGTGGGTGGTGGTAGTGTGGGTGGTGTGGATGGTGGTGTGGGTAGTGGTGGTGTGGGTGGTGTGGGTGGTGTGGGTGGTGGTGGGTGTGGTGTGGTAGTTGTGGTGGTGTGGATGTGGTGTGGGGTAGTGGTGGGGTGGGGTGGTGTGTGTGGTGGTGTGTGGTGGTCATGGTTGTGGTGATGGTGGTGGTGTTGTTGTGGTGGTGGTGATGGTGGTGGTGGTGTGGGTGGTGTGTGGTGTGTTGGTGGTGTGGGTGGTGTTGTTGGGGGTGTTTGTTGTTTGTTTTTGTTATGTGGTTTTGTGGTGTTGGTTGTGTTTTATGTGTTGTGGTGTGTTTGGTGGTTGTGTTTGGTGTTGGTGGTGTGGTGGTGGTGTTGTGTGTGGTGGTGGATAGCAGCAACGGTAACCATCAGTTGAGAAGATGGCAAGCTGTCCATCTGCCAATGCGGATAGGTGACGTATAGTGGGAGTCACACCATACCATGCCTTCCACTCCTGTTTCACATCCATCCATCCATACCTTTTGTTATGGTCTGTCTGTCTGGCCCTTTCCTGTCTGTCTGTATGTCTGCTGTCTGTCTGTCCCTGTCTGTCTGTCGTCTGTCTGTCCGTCCTGCCTTCTTTCGGTCTGTCCTTTTTCTGTCTGTCTGCTTGTCTGTCTGCCTGCCTGCCCGCCTGCCTGCCTGCCTGCCAGCCCATCCATCCTTCTACCTGTCTACCTTTCGTTATGTCTGTCAGTCTGCCTGTCCATCCATCCATGCATCCATCCATTCATCAATCCGTCTACCTGTCAACCTCTTGTTATGTCTGCCAGTCTGCCTGTCCATCCATCCATCCATCCATCCATCTATCCATCTACCTGTCTACCTATTGTTATGCCTGTCAGTCTGCCTATCCATCCATCAATGTATCCATCCGTCTACCTGTCAACCCATCCTCGTGCCTGTCTGTCTGTCAGTCCATGCCATGCATCAATGTATCCATCCGTCTACCTTTCAACATATCCTCGTGTCTGTCTGTCTGTCAGTTCATGCCATCCATCAATGTATCCATCCGTCTACCTTTCAACCTATCCTCGTGTCTGTCTGTCTGTCAGTTCATGCCATGCATCAATGTATCCATCCGTCTACCTGTCAACCTATCCTCGTGTCTGTCTGTCTGTCAGTCTCCCCCCCCCCCCCCATTGGCCATGCATCATGTGCCATTCCGTCCCTTTCAAACCTATCCTCGTGTCTGTCTGTCTGTCTGTCAGTCCATGCCATCCATCAATGTATCCATCCGTCTACCTGTCAACCTATCCTCGTGTCTGTCTGTCAGTCCAATGCATCCTCAATTTATCCATCCATCTACCTTTCAACCTATCATCGTGTCTGTCTGTCAGTCCATGCCATCCATCAATGTATCCATCCGTCTACCTTTCAACCTATCCTCGTGTCTGTCTGTCAGTCCATGCCATCCATCAATGTATCCATCCATCTACCTTTCAACCTATCCTCGTGTCTGTCTGTCAGTCCATGCCATCCATCAATGTATCCATCCGTCTACCTATCAACCTATCCTCGTGTCTGTCTGTCAGTCCATGCCACCCACCTCAGCGAGCGTTGCTGGCGCTTTGACGTTGGCACGACCCAGGGAGTCCTTATTGTAGTACAGCATCAGCTGCATAAACATGAGGCATAACAAAGCGTCATCAGTATATGCATTGCCATGAGCGAGATGTGCTTGCAACATTATCTTACATAACGAGCCGTACAACATAGCAGTACAGGCAAACATTGTCATCATTACATGCATGGCCATGAGCGCAATGTGTTTGCAACATAATCTTACACATGAGCAGTACAACGTAGCAGTACAGGTAAACATGGCCATCATTACATGCATGGCCATGAGCGTGGTGTGTGCAACATTATCTTACACCTGAGCAGTACAACATAGCAGTACAGGCAAACAAAGTCATAATTATATGCATGGCCATCATTACATGCATGGCCATGAGCGTGGTGTGCTTGCAACATAATCTTACACATGAGCAGTACAACAAAAAACAAAAAAAAAAAATTAAGCCAAAATACAGGCAACCGTTGTCTCATTTATAGCAATGCCATGATCGCTATGTGTTGGCAACAGAATCTTTACACATGAGCAGTAGCACATATCAAGTACAGGCAAACCGATCATACCCAGCACTTCTTTACCCCCTCCCTACCTCCCCCCCTGCACACACACACACACACAAGATGCTTATACCCTCCCCCCCCCCCCCCCCCCCCCCCCCCCCCCCCCCCCCCCCCCCCCCCCACCCCCCCCCCCCCCAGCCCCCCCCCCCCCCCCCCTCCCCCCTACACACACACACCCTCTTTGGTCCCTGCGCATGTCGCATCTGAATACATAGGCTATCCTTACAACGTGTGCATTACCAACATGATTGGTCCCCCAGTCACTTGCAGGTGTTGCACATATAAGGAGGCCGGGTGAATGTCTTCACCCTAGCTCCCCACTCATATATGATGATGATGTGATGCTGATGATGATGGTGCTGATAATGGAGCTGCTGCTGCTGCTGCTGCTGATGATGATCCCATGATGCTGATGCTGATGATGATGCTGATGCTGATGATGATGATGCTGGGCATGCTGCTGCTGCTGCTGCTGCTACTGATGATGATGATGATGATGATGGTGGCGGTGGTGGTGGTAATGGTGATGATGATGATGATAATGATAATGATTATGATGATGATGATGATGATGATGATGATGATGATGATGATGACATTTTTCCTGTTAGGGTCTACCAGGGTCAACTGAAATGTGTTCTCCTCTCATCAGCTACTCACCATACTTCCATCGGCAGGCAAGGTCGTGACTTTGCCGTTGTACAAGCTGGCTCTCTGCATGGGCAAGGTCAGGGTTGGGGTCAGGGGGACTTTGCCGTTGTACAAGCTGGCTCTCTGCATGGGCAAGGTCAGGGTAGGGGTCAGGGGGACTTTGCCGTTGTACAAGCTGGCTCTCTGCATGAGCAGGGTCAGGGTGTTGCCGTTGTACAAGCTGGCTCTCTGCATGGGCAGGGTCAGGGTCAGGGTGTTGCCGTTGTACAAGCTGGCTCTCTGCATTGGCAGGGTCAGGGTCAGGGTGCTGCTGTTGTACAAGCTGGCTCTCTGCATGGGCAAGGTCAGGGTCAGGGTGTTGCTGTTGTACAAGCTGGCTCTCTGCATGGGCAGGGTCAGGGTCAGGGTGTTGCCGTTGTACAAGCTGGCTCTCTGCATGGGCAGGGTCAGGGTCAGGGTGTTGCCGTTGTACAAGCTGGCTCTCTGCATGGGCAAGGTCAGGGTCAGGGTAGGGGGAAGTTAGCCAACACTGAAGTACATGTTGTGTGCGTGAGCCCCCAGGGTACCCATTTGTCCTTCCGGCCGACCAAAAAATTGAAGCCTGACACGTCAGCCAACTGTCTCATAACTAACTGGCTTCTATCAGCTCCATTATTGCCACCTGTTGTTTCTTTGCCCATACACTCCGCCATTTTTTAGCGTCGCTTGCGACGTTGCACAGAACTTGTTAATTGCAATCTTCCTCCCTTGTCACCCCCTCCACCTCTACCCACCCCTATCCCCTTCTCACCCCTTCCAACCCCTGGCCTGCCCCTCCACCTCTACCCACCCCTATCCCCTTCTCACCCCATCCAACCCCTTGCCACCCCCTCCCTCCTTGTTGACCCTAGTTCCTACGTAACAGCCCCACAACACACCTTGTAGTAAGGGTGGATGCTTGAGTAGTCAACGAGCACATCAGATTGAGCGAGGAAAGAAATGTCCCACAAGCGTCCTTCATCTGGCTCATCTTGCAGGTCACCAACAACGGACGGAGCTGCAAGCAAGAAAAGAGACAATATTTTTGAGTGGTGGTAGTAGCAGGCGCCAGCCTATAACCCTACCCGCCCAGTCAGAGTGCGAATCTCGTCAGTACAACCCTTGTTGAACACTCAGCAGAGAAGTTAGAAGAGTTGGCAGAAAAGTTAGCCCCAGAAATCAGCAAGAAACGACAAGTAAGGCACAAAAAAGGCAGGGCAAGTCCTAGGCGAATCGCGAGCGACGCAGAAAATTGGCATAGAGTGTTGGGTATCGGAGCGACAGGTAGCACTGAAACGAGTGCACCGAATCAAAGCCAGGTTTTACAACTTCGTCAGGGCCAGGGTTTCTTGCCTACAACACAACAAACAAACCGGAAAAAACGGAATAAGGGGTGACCCTGGGGGCTTCTACCCCCCAGAAAGGGGAGCTCTGCCAAAAAGAGACAATAGGAAGAGAAGACCATCACAGAAACAAAAAAAGGAAAGAGACAATTGGAAGAGAAGACAGGCACAGAAATAAAGAAGAAAGGAGATAAAAGGCAGGGAAGGCAGGCACAGAAACAAAACAAGAAAAGAGATAAAAGGCAGATAAAACAGCCACAGAAATAAAAAAGGAAAGAGACAAAAGGCAGAGGAGATAGGCACAGCAATAAAAAAGAAAAGTGACAAGAGGGAGAGAAGACAGGCACATAAATAAAAAAGGAAAGCGATAAAAAGCAGATAAAACAGCCACAGAAATAAAAAAGGAAAGAGACAAAAGGCAGAGGAGATAGGCACATCAATAAAAAAGAAAAGTGACAAGAGGGAGAGAAGACAGGCACATAAATAAAAAAGGAAAGCGATAAAAAGCAGAGAAGACAGGCACAGAAATAAAAAGGGCAAGAGACAATAGGGAGAGAAGACAAGCAACAGAATCAAGACAAAGAGCCATAGGAAGCGAAGACGCCTATAATAAAAAAGAAAAGTATGACCATATGTAGAGATACTGCACAAGATCAAAAAGAAAAGAGACAATAGGGAGGGAAGACCGCGACAGAAATAAAAAAGGTAAGAGACAAAAGGCAGAGGAGACAGCCAGAGAAAAGAAAAAAAAGGCAGAGAAGTCAGCCAGAGAAATAAATAAGGAAAGAGACAAAAGGCAGAAGAGACAGCCAGAGAAAAGAATAAGGAAAAAGAAAAAGGCAGAGAAGTCAGCCAGAGAAATGAATAAGGAAAGAGATATAAGGCAGAGAAGACAGCCAGAGAAATAAAAAAGAAAATAGACAAAAGGCAGAATAGATAACCAGAGAAATAAAAAAGGAAAGAGATAGAAAGCAGAGAAGACAGCCAGAGAAATAAAAAAGGAAAAAGAAAAAGGCAGAAGACAGCCAGAGAAATAAAAAAGGAAAAAGAAAAAGCAGAAGAGACATCCAGAGAAATTAAAAAGGAAAAAGAAAAAGGCAGAAGAGACAGCCAGAGAAATAAAAAAGGAAAAAGAAAAAGGCAGAGAAGTCAGCCAGAGAAATAAAAAGGGAAAGAGATAAAAGGCAGAGAAGACAGCCAGAGAAATAAAAAGAAAAGAGACAAAAGGCAGAGAAGATAGCCACAGAAACCAGCAAGAAAAGAGAAGTCAGGCACAAAAAAGGCAGGACAAGTCCTAGGCGCGTCGCAAGCAATGCAGAAAATTGGCATAGAGTGTTGGGTATCGGAGCGACAGGTAGCTCGCTGATTAATCAGAAAGAAAAGAGTTAGTGCTTGGGAAAATTGGTGGTTGGCTCCGGTGAAAGCAAACAGGCTGGCCTCCTCAATCTCACGCCTCGTTATATAAGGCGTACTATTTATAGCTTAGGCTAAGCGCGTGCAGAAGTGATTTGCACATTCGGTCAGACGGTCAGTCGGTCCCACAGACGGACAAATGGGAAACCCTGGGGGCTCCCACTCCCTTGAAGAGGGGGCTCCGCCAAAGATCTGACTCCCACATTCATCCATTCAATATTTATAACATCGACAAGATCACTCAACAGGTTCGAGACTTCTACTATCTTGCCCTCTAAATGGTGTTCCCAGTGTGGTTAAAAAGGTGGAATTTATTTGAGATAAAAACGAAAAAGTGTGGTTGGCCACAGCGCAAGTGAACGGGCTGGCCCTCTCAACCTCATGTATCGTCATTATCGTATTTATTGATTGATTTATAAAAACAAAACAGATGTTACCTAACGTGATCAGGCCAGTGCTCTCGGGAGTGGTCCAAGGCTTTTCTTCCGCTAAATATAGGGGTCAGCTATGTCATATAATATTAGTGAATAAATACAATTATATAATATTATCTAATATTAGTCGGACGAGCCGTCTCACCAGAAATTCGAATTTATTTGAAAAACTAATATTATTGTGACACTATAATAATATTTGTAAATATTAGTCTTTTAAACACTTATATTAGTTGCCGTTCCCTAGCTAAACGTAGCGATCACTAGTTTTGACCCCGTTTTGGCGAAATTACCGGTATTCAAATGTAAAAATTACCGGTATTATATAAAATTAAGTAATATATAAAATTAAGTAATATATAAAATTAAGTATTATATAAAATTACCGGTATTATATAAAATTAAGTAATATATAAAATTAAGTATTATATAAAATTACCGGTATACAAATGTAAAATCAAAGTTCCCTAAATGGCCCTTAAGATCAATAACAGGCTATAAAAGCTATAAGAGGCTATACAAAACACAAAACACTGTCCCTGGAGGAAGCCGAGTACCATGAAGCTAGAAAAAACCCACTTTCAGATTTGAAAAAAAGACTTCCTTGGGAGAGGTCCATAGGTTATTGATGAATATTTATATACTTGATTTTGTATTCGTTTATTTGTATAATTGATGCTATTGTGTACTTGTTTAGTTGTGTAACTGATGTTAATGTGTATTTGTTTATTTGTATAATTGACTTTATTGTGTATTTGTTTAGTTGTGTAACTGTGTATATTTTGTGTGTGTGTGTGTGTGTGTGTGTGTATTTTATATGCCTTATTGAGTCTTTGTTTATTTGTATAACTGATGTTATTGGTTTGTTTTTCTAATTATTTCCCTTTCATATTTGCGTTTATTACTCCATATTGCATACATTTATCTGTCCACCAATTCACTGATTAATTTAGGTAAACTCCAGAACTTATTCACACCTCTGCATCATACCAAGGGCAACACACACACACACACACACAAACACACACAAACACACACACAAACACACACACACACACAAACAAACATAGTCAGGCAGGCAAACACATACGCATACCCTCGCACATGCACATATACACTCACACATGCACATATACACTCCCAACCCAACATGCCTGTAATTAGCAAGTCAGAAGCTCCCTTTGGATGCAACCTTTCATACAGAGTAGATTGCTCCCAGGAACTCAAGGTGCACTCATTAACGCTCAATTCAGTTCCAATAAATCCACGGATACCCGCGGTTATCGCCAGGATTCGCTCCAGATAGCCAAACGTGCTAGGCCAAACAGTTGAATTGCCTGCAAAGGTGAAAATTTGAATTTGAAAATTTGAGATAGCAAGTTAGCGGCTGTGTTGGTTTAGATGGTTGGGTGGAAAGACGAATGGATGGAGGGAGGGAGGGAGGGACGGAGGGAGGGAGGATGGAGGGAGGGGAGGGCGGGAGGGAGGGGTTCTTTCTTTCTTTTCTTTCTTTCTTTCTTGTCTTCTTTCGGTTTCTTGCGTCTGGTATTTTATGCGCTGGAATGGATTGACTGCTAGGGTTGGCCTGATGTGAAATGTCTGTCTGTCTTGCGTTCTT
>JACBWV010000610.1:69492650-69560150 GCA_013435795.1 Chlamydomonas sp. ICE-L
CAATTCATCCACCCGAGTGATACTCACACAAATCAGGTGACGGATTATAACTACCAAGAATTAAAACGAGGACAGTATTTTAAACATGAGGGCGATTTTGCGATTAATTCTGCCCTCTGTTAATTTTGCATTTGTGCAGGGTTGTTGTTGTTGTTAAAGCAATCAGCCTGTATGTATGTTGTCACAGTCCAGGGGTAGGCCAAATAGGCTTAAGGGACTTGCCCAACCTTGGCAGGGGGTGCTATCACGAAAAAATCGCTGAGGAATTTAACCCTAAACAATCGTTTTACCGTTTGGGGCCCTGAGTTCGTGCTACAGTGAATAGCCTGTTTTTGATGTAATGCTTCTAGTAGCAAACAATTTGGCTGCTCGCTGTCCTCGGCAGTACAAATAATTTCCCAGGAAAATGTAATCGTTATCAGACGTTATCTACAAAAATTAAACTATCAAAATCTGTAATCTTAGCATTCGTATCTTGAACTTGGTTAAATAGCTCCAGTCAGCAATTTGGCTTCTCGCCATCTTTGGCAGAAAACGATTACCAGGAAAATGTAAACGCGAACAAACCATTTTTTCATTTTTGTTTTGCTTCTTCTGGGCGATCAAAAAATACAAAAACTAATTATTCCCGTAAATAATTAAAAATCGTCCGTGGATAAACAGAAGGAAATTCCTTTATTTTCCAATTCTGCATTGCACATCATATATTGTAGATAAGCATCTTACTCTCATAGTGGCACATCAGGATCCGATACTTTCTTCTCGAATTCAGCAAGGCTTCTTCAGTACATTCAAAGACCACATGGACACATGGAGTTCATCTTGAACGGTTCTGGAATCACTTAGGTGTCACACTCGATCCTCCCCAGGAACAATGGGACGTTTCCATCTGTCAGTTCCCATCTTAGGTAGTTGGAGAAAGTTCTAAAGAATCTAGACATGTTACGCACCACTTGTGTTACGCACCCCAGTGAGGTAGGTCTCTGATGAGATACGTAGGCATCTCAGGTTCCCACTCTCATCCTATGCAGAGAGCATCCAAGAATAGTACAATGCATTCTTCCTTCCCTCTGGTCTAGAGCATTATTTTCAAAATATACTTGATCCGAACTCTTCATATATTCATGGATAAACAGAAGTAGCTTTGCTGGGCCTTCCACTTCTGGGTGGCACATCAGATTGTGTACAGGAATCATTTTGTTCTCAGTTTGGGAAATCAGGTTCATTACGGTAATAGATATTCTAACAAGAACACAGCAAAGCACTCAATGGATTAGGAGGTGGACAAGAAGATGAAGACTTGATCCCTGAGTTGTTTTAGAAGTTACTAACGGTACGAGTATTCAGTTTTCATGCCTCTAACATTGATTTTGGAGGGTCTGTTTTGCGAAAGTCATACATTTGAGCTCATGAAACGCAGATATTTAGGACAGCTACGTCATACAATTTAAAGTGTTCTTTAACAACCCCCACCTGGTCCGGTACTGAGGTACAGGCACCAGCCAGGCCCCAACGAAAATCACGATAGTGATCCTAGCTGTCAGTTCGGTCTGTCTGGTCGACCCAGCGCTCTCCATCGATCAACTATCCCTCAGTCTGTGCAAGCCTCAAAACTATCTGCGCTCCGCTGCTCTCTAACACTTATATCATTTCCTCCCTGTCCTCTCTGTCTTCGAGCTGTGGTCTCAATCAATGGCTGGCCTGATCGGCCGTCCGCTGCGCGCTGCGAATGCGTCAAACCTTCTCCCTCTATGTGGGAGCTACCTTTACCCCCTAGCAAATCCATTGTTTGCTTCAGCCTCGGCTTCTACCTCAGCACCAGAATCCCCGAATGCATCCCCTCCCTCCATTCCGTCCAAATCGCCAACATGGCCCGTCCAGCCGCATAATCAGAAGGTCGCAGCATCGTACAGGCCCTGGGACTATACTCGTACTGCCTCCAAGAGGAAGAACATCAGCAGTAGAATGGGCTTCTTGATGCAGACTCTCGACTTGGAAAAAGTGAGGGAAGCCCAGACCAATAGGAAGTTTCCTAACTTCACCTCAGGAGATATTCTGGAAGTGCGAGTAACTGTACCCGAGGCGCAGGTATGCCAACTTGTTGTTGAGCCATGACTCCCCATGAGGGGTTTTCTTTGCCTTGCTGGTTTGGTGGTGTGGCGGTGCGTGGTGTAGTGGGGTAGTGGGTGATGGGGTGGGGTGGGGTAGTGTGGGGCGGATTGTGGTGTGGTTTGGTAGTGTGTGGCGTGGAGTGATGGGGTAGTGTGCATGTGTGAGGTGGTGGTGGTGGGTGGGGGGGAGGGGGGGTCAAGAAGACCTCACCACTATCTTCTCTATACTTGTGGCTGTAGGCACGCACCTTTGTTGATAGCAACTCCCTAACATGCCCACGCCTCCCCTATTCACACCCCCAGCGTAAGGAGTATGTCTACAAGGGAGTGTGCATTGCGCGCTACAACAAAGGCATTGCCACCTCCTTCAAGCTATACAACGTATTTCCTGAGGTTGGAGGCTTTATTCAGCACCTCCCACTTTACATGCCTGACTTGCTTGAGGTCAAGGTGGTGGGCAGAGTTCAAGTGGCTCCACGCTCTAAGCTGTTCTACCTCATGAAGGATGAGACAAGCGCACAGACGTACCAGAGCCGAGTGAAGCCAGAGTAAGCCTTGAACTGAGGCTGGGACCACTGTTTCGATTTTGGGCTACGTGTAGCAGCTTCTAGGCAGCTCCTTTCACCCGCCCTTGGTCCAAACCTGAAGCTAGCCAGTGTGTCTGAAAGCGGGCACGACGGGCATTCCAATGCAGCTGTAATCTTTGGGTGTGAGTCAGCCGCTGGCTGTAGGAGCTGGCTGGAAGCTGCCATGCGTAGCCCCAAAAAGAAATATTGAAGTAGAGTTTTTAGCTCTCACCTCTCTTCAAGTCTGACTTGACTGAGGTCAAGGTGGCGGACCAAGTTCAGGTGGCTCCACGCTCAAAGCTGTGCTAGCTCATGAAGGACAAGCGCATAGATGTACCACAGCCGGTTTAAGACGATGTAAGCATTGAAGTAGAGCTTTGAGCTCCTACCTCTCTACAAGTCTGACTTGATAGGGGTCAAGGTGGCGGGCCGAGTTCAAGTGGCTTTGCCCGAAGCTGTACTAGCTCATGAGGCATGCGACCAATGTGCAGATGTAGCAGAGGCGAGTGAAGGCGAAGTAAGCCTTGATCTGGGGATAGGACTGAGCTTTCACCTCTCTACAAGTCTGACTTGATAGAGATCAAGGTGGCGGGCCGAGTTCAGGTGGCTCTACGCTCGAAGCTGTACTACCTCATGAAGGATGAGACAAGTGCATAATAAAATAAATAGTACGCCTTATTACGAGGCGTGAGGTTGAGGGGGCCAGCCTGTTTGCTTTTACTGGGGCCAACCACCACGTCAAGTGCACAGATATACCAGAGCTGTTTGAAGCCTGAGTTAAGCCTTGAAGTAGAGCTCTGAGCTCCCACCTCTCTGCATCCGAATTGGATTGTCCTATGGTTTCTCAGCCAACTCAAGGCTGCCCGTCGTCTTCATATTCCAAGTCCCCCCGTGCGATCCCCACAAAAATGGTTTAGGGATGAACCAGAGCCCGTTTCATGAGCCTTAACCTGTCAGATCGTATCATGGCTCGCAATCCTCAATAAATGAGCAAAAATATACGTTTGAGACATACGTAGCTGAAGGGAGCCTTCAAAAAATTGTATTTGAGTCGTGAAATGTAAAGTTTAGGGATGAACCAGAGCCCTTTGAAGGCAGAGTAAGCCTTCATTTAGGCTTTGGGCCAGTGTTCTTATTTCAGATTTCTGTAGGCCAAGTTGAGTAGCTACTTGGGCTACTCAAGCCTGATTTCAGGTTTGTTGCGTAGCCATCGCATGGCTGAGCATGAAGCGCCGAGCCCGGGGGGTTTGGGGGGAAGCCGAGAGAAGCCGGAGTGAGTCTTGATCTGGGGCTAAGACTTAGCTCCTACCTCTCTACATGCCTCACTAGCTAGACTTCCTCAGCAAATCATCATCAGATCTAGGTATTATTGGCGGAGCCCCCTCTTCAAGGGGGCGGGAGCCCCCATATTTACCCATTTGTCCGTCCGACCGAAAAATTTCTTGAAGCCTGACACGACATCCAACGGTCGCGTAACTAACTTGCTTCGGTCGGCTCCATCGTTGCCACCTTTCGTTCCGTTGCCAACACACTCCGCCAATGTTCCACGTCGCTTGCAACGCTGCATAGGACTTGTTGCCCTCAACGTAGCATAGACTCCACTGTTACACTGGTTACACCAGGGGAGGAGCCACGATACCTAAGATTTCAACGTTGACCAAGGCCTTCAGCCCACACCACCTGTGCATGAACCCGCGACATGGGCCCGTCACATCAAGTTGATAAGAGCGGTCAGGTTGTTGGGATGATTGGTCAGAACTAGGATATGCAACCTGAGACCCTGGGCCCTAGACTTGAAACCAGATTGGACTGGACTGTTGCATGGTTTTTCAGCCAACTCTGGGCTGCTCACTGTCTTCAAATTCCAAGTCCTCCCGTACTAACCCCCGGAAACCAGATTAGATGGGGTTGATTACACTTTTTTATTTGGGGGGCACGCGTAGCAGCTTCTAGGAATCTCCTTTCACTCACCCTGGGGCAAAATGTTAAGCTAGCTAGTGTGTCTGAAAGCCAGCATGACAGGCATTCCAGAGCAGCTATCATATTGGGGCTTGACTCAGTCTCTGGCTAATGAAGCTGGATTAAAGCTGCTACGCGTAGCCCCAAAATTAAACATTGGTTGACATCATGATTCCATTGGCTACCATGTAGGATTAATACATAAACAGTACGCCTTATTATGAGGCGTGAGGTTGAGGGGGCCAGCCAGTTTGCTTGTAGTAAGGCCAACCACCTACCATGCAGGATAACATTGCATTGTCATAGGCAGGTCAGTCTTGACCCAAGACGACCATAACATCCAGTGGGGGGGGGGGGGGGAAGGGTGTGTGTTAATTATGGTTGGCGACAGTTCTCATTATTAGTGGGAGGGAGTGTGTGTGACGTTGTTGACTATGACTTGTGGGGGAAGAGGGTGTTTGTATGTGCGTGTCTCTGGTTTGGTGGTGGGTAAGTCTTGACCCGAGACAACTCAATATCACAACTTCCGGGAGGGTCTTCCAACTATCCTCTCATTATCATCAGAATGTAGATACCGTAGATGTAATTGAAATTGTTACATCCGTGTAATGCAGTTACTCACAGGACGTGAAATTAAGACCACCACTATCCTCTCATTATCATCAGAATGTAGAAACCGCAGATGTATATATGTATTGTAAGTCCTTGGTTTATGCACTACGCAGTGCCGCTTGTCTGTATGTTCACAAACACACCATAAGTAACGCTTATTCGGTTGTCCACAGTACTTATTTTTTATTACATGGTATATCATCCTGCAGACTGCCCACTGTCTACGGGCGGAGCATAGGTAGCATGAACACAACTACACCACACTCCAGAGTACAGAAGGTAAACACCGGGCTGCAGACAGCGAGCTCCTCCTTGAACTTGGTTACATGGCTCCAGGTTGCGATTTGGCTTGCTTCCATTTTCGGTAGGAAAAAGTACCAGGACAAATGTGAATGCAATCCGCTGGCAAGCAAAAAACGATTTGTTAATTTTTACATTTCCTGGATTTTGTTTTTACCGCCCAAAAGGGCGAGCAGCAAAAATGCTGGCTGGAGCCATGTATCAGGTTATTGCAGGCTACGACGTTCATGCTCAATATTGATCAATACACCTGGCAAGCACCCAGATATTTACCGAATGCTTTGCGTGCACCCCAAAAGAGAGCCGCATGCCTCTTGCATACTCTGAGATTCGTATTCTTGGGAGTGTATACATACATACATACATAACGATATGCTTTGGTTTTTTGAAGAGCGATATTTTGCGACCAGAAGGCTCCATTTTAATTGACTATGTTACTGCCAAAGACGGCGAGCAGCCTTAACAGCTGGAGCCGTGTAACTAAGATCAACAAGTTGAAGTAGCATATAAATATGAAAATATCCTACCTAAGCTACCCCCTGGACTGTTACATGCACACACACCAGCTGTGCTTGGCTGCACCCAAAACTGTACAGCAGTACCGCACCACAGTGTCTCCCCTCTGAGCTCAGAGCTATACCCAAAGATAAACCGATACGTACCTGGCACACACGATGGACGACTGCTGCCACTCCACCCCACACATTTTTCCTGGCTTTGTTTTTTACATACTACCAGACTTACAACCAATTTACGAATCCAGAACATGAGACACAGGGCAATACCTGCAAACAAAGCGTGCAAGACAGCACTATGGCAGTACACAGCTGCAGTATGGCAGTACAGCAGTACACAGTATACACGCACAATCATGTGAACCAGTGCAAGCTTGGGAGAAATAGCGCAACAATTGATTTTATTTACGTTTATGTTCTTGATTTTCATAAGTCTCCCTTGACTGTGTCAAGTGAAGTCCAATAGGGCACCAGGACAAATGTAATCATCATCATCATCACCACCATCAATACAAATACGTGCCAGTTGTAAGGCCAACCAATGCACTGGAAATGCACATGCACATACATACGCATGCATGCATGCATGCACATACATACTCATACATGCATGCACATGCACTGGACACAGCACACAATAACAGCATAACACAAGTTTGGAAGCCGCAAACAATAGCTACGTGCATTTGGTTATCATCCTGCTAGTCATCCTAGGCCACCCAAATGCCTTTATAGCTGAGATTTCAGTAGGCTTTCCCCACACCAAGACCTATTACTCATCTCATTCAGTACCTAGTTCTAGGGTCCGCCACCAAGACCTATTACTCATCTCATTCAGTACCTAGTTCTAGGGACCGCCACCAAGACCTATTACTCATCTCATTCAGTACCAAGTTCTAGGGACCGGCACCAAGACCTATTACTCATCTCATTCAGTATCTAGTTCTAGGGACCGGCACCAAGACCTATTACTCATCTCATTCAGTACCTAGTTCTAGGGACCGGCACCAAGACCTATTACTCATCTCATTCAGTACCTAGTTCTAGGGACCGGCACCAAGACCTATTACTCATCTCATTCAGTACCTAGTTCTAGGGACCGGCACCAAGACCTATTACTCATCTCATTCAGTACCTAGTTCTAGGGACCGGCACCAAGACCTATTACTCATCTCATTCAGTACCTAGTTCTAGGGACCGGCAAATCAAACGATACTGACCAAAGGCGAGTGATATCATATGATATCATACAAACTGCATCATATCATATTGTATGTAAATGGTAAATTCAGCCTAGTCAGACTACCGGCATCATATCATATCATATGATGACATGATATCATATGGTATCATATTGCCTTTCCCTACCTATTTCAGTACCCATAAGTCTTTAAACTGCATATCCTGCCAGGCATGCTCCCTGGCTTCAGTGGCTACTGTTGCTTATTTATGACCTTTGTGTCATCTATCTATAGATGCTCTATTTGTTACAGGTGAAACATATTGCAATCCTACAAGCTATTCTCCAAAGTGCGAACGCATATTTCCTCTCTTTGAGGAAATGAGATTGTAATATTGCAACGCATGCTCCCTGGTTCCAGTGGGTATCGCACGGGGGGGACTTGGAATTGGAAGATGGTGAGCAGCCCAGAGTTGGCTAAAATACCACGAAACAATTCAATTCAATTCTAGATGAAATGAAATAAGCAGATGGGCAGCTCCCTTTCCCTGTCCTTGGGCGAAACCTGAAGCTAGCTAGTGCACCTGACAGGCATTCCAATGCAGCGGTGATCTCTGGACTTGACTCGGTTGCTGGCTAACGGAGCTGGGTGGCAATGCGGCAATGGACTGCCTATCAGTCCAGCTTTCAAACGCACTAGCTAGCTTCAGCTTTGGCCCAAGGGTGGGTGAAAGGAGCTGCCTAGAAGCTGCTACACATAGCCCCCAGAAGAAACAGTGTCTGCCAGTGCCTACTGTACTTCTTCACCCCTCGAGAAGCTGCCACCCTGAACCCTGCTGGTGTTATTCATCCGCGAGCTGGAGCCAAAGCTCCTGCCAGCCAGGCCTTCTGAGGTAAGGGCGGCTTGCCCACTCACTGTCCTGATCATGGCCCTGCGAGAGGAGTACAATTCAATGTAGTTTACAAGGCTTAAACCTATACATTATATATAAATATTACATACCAATTATAACCCTATAAATTAGACAATTAATCCGTATACAATTTATTATACATGGACAAAGTATACATGCAAATATACGGGGGGTCTTCAAAAAGAATGTGGGGAGGCGCATGCTGTTATTCGTCTCCGAATTGGTCGTAAGCCCCGAAACCGTCGAAAAAGTGAAAAAAGTGCCTGAGGGCTAAGATCTCGGGGGGTCCCAAAGGGGGGGGGGGGGGGGGGGGGGGGGGGGGGGCGATCTCAAAGTTTCTTCACAACTTCTTCGTTTGTTGCCAGAATCAAACGTACAGTACACCATCCAAAACGCCTCGACGAAAGCGTTATGAATCTGCAGTCGTTGCTCGATTAGACCCAGGGTGTAACTAAGTGGATGTACTGGAAGGTACATCCAGTCTGGACGCCAACCAGAACTTCACAACCAGAGCCGACAAGTTCCCTACTTAGCAGTTGGAAGCTCAAGCAGCAGGAATCCGCGCTCGCTTACAGCAACGGATGAAAAGAAAGGTCAAGGTCAAGGCCCGGGCTGAGGCCGAGGCTAGAGCAGCCCAGGCCAAATCACCCACAACTCGAGCCGAGGCGCCTTCCGCACACGAGCCCTTGACGACAACTTGCAACATCTGCAATGCCGTGGTCCAGTGCCCTCCTAGCAACAAGGCAAGCCTAAAGTCGCACCAGGCCAGCAAGCAGTCCAAGTCATTTTCCCTCTCTCCAAGTTTTTCAAGCCACTGTCTGGTGTTCCACCAGCTGCTAAATCGCCAATACTAGATGTGGCACCCAGCACCCACTCTCCAAGGTCGGGGCTCAGGTGTGCCTTCCTGACAACCAGCCATGGCGACCCCTCCAGCCATGGTGCACCCTCCAGCCATGGCGACCCCTTCGGCCATGGTGGCCCACCTCCTACCACATCACCATCACCAGATGTCAGGCGTTCTCCAAGGCCAGGGATGAGGAGAGGGTTCCTCTTTGGGCCAAGAACCAGTCCCCAACCAGCCAGGCCAGCAAAGTTAATGCGTATAGGCTAGACGCAAACTGAGAAGCCAAAAGCGCCAATGTAGTTGAACTGTAGCTGGATCAAGCTTGACAAATAGTTTACTTTATGCGGGTGTCGGGTGGATGGAGGAGTGTTTCACTGCCTGAGGCCCTTTTGGCCCCACACCGGTGTATCTAAAGAGACTCCTCTAGCATGTATGTAGCAGATGTTATTTATGAACTACACTTCGAACACTGCTTCCAACTTAATATAATTGCAGATGAAACTCATTAGTAGCAGCCTACCTCTTATTACCGGAGATTCTATCATGTGTGTGTGTGTGTGTCAGGGGGGGGGGGGGGGGGGGGGGGGGGGGGGGGGGGGGGGGGGGGCGTAAGTGTTGGTGGTGCAGGGGTCGCTTATACGTGAGCCAAACCACGTTTTTAAGATGACTACCTGATAGAGCTTGAGGTAAGCGTCAGTATGCACCTAACTTTCATGACCTAATTATGATTGGTGAGGAAGATATTGACCTTAAAAGCCAATGGGGGGGGGGGGGGGGGGGGGGGGGTAAGGGGAAAAAAAAACTTCAGAGCATGGGTGTCTAAAAAAACTTCTTGAACACCCCCTGCAAATATACATACAGGGGGGGGGGGGGGGGAGAGTGACAGATTTGGGACCGCACCTTGGATATGGTGTCCGATTCAAATGGGAGTTGGAATTGTGGAAGTTTTATACAAATGGAGGGGGAAAGTAAAGTTGGAAAGTTTTTTTACCCCCCCCCCCCCCCTCTCCTAAACCCCGCTTACCTCAACCTACCCCCCCTAAAATGGGGGTCATTCGAAAGATCTTTTCTTGCCCATTCCAGTTATGCTCTTACATCTTTCATAGGGTTGCCCAAACGTGATTTATCGCAAAGTTCAGATTTGGGCCGCTTTGGGTGAAAAAAACTTTGGACCCCTCTAACTTTTGTACAACTTTATTTTTGACTAAAAAAACTTGTTTTTAATAGTTTCAGGATAAGCTCTATTTAAGGCTAAGGTGCGGTACGGCAGCTTTTCTCTTGCCCCCCCCCCTCGCATAAATATATGGCTTTTGGTGATACCCAATTGTTTTCCGGGGTATAGTGATGCATCTATAAAGATATATGAAGACGTCAGCGTTATTCCGTTTCGACAAAAAGTTCAATGGTTGATCATTTTGTTGGACCAAAGAAGGTTGTGGGTTTGAATCCCTACAAGTGCGCTTTAGTGTTCGCGGTCGCTGTCAACCGCCTTGGTAGCTTTGTCCAGGTAAACTAGCAGCCTGTTCTCTACCGCCGTAAGACGGGGCTCCCTTAATACCACACACCACCAGGCGTTCTCATTAATATTATTATTAAGATGTCAGCGTTATACCAAATATTAGTAGGCATGTCTTTGACCTTGAAATATACTGCACTGCCAAGTGCCACCCTTACAACATTAACATAAACTCAGCCAATCAATGCTGATATAGTACAGCAGCACATCCTGCCTACAGACAGTTTTATGAGATGAGGGTTTTGGAGGCACTCCCTCAAACCTTGTAAACAAACAAGGAGCAGCAAACAACGAGGAGCAACAAAGGACGAGGAGCAACAAATGAGGAGCAACAAATGAGGAGCAACAAAGGACGAGGAGCAACAAATGAGGAGCAACAAGCGACGAGGAGCAACAAATGAGGAGGAGCAACTAAGGAGGAGCAACAAGCGACGAGGAGCAACAAATGAGGAGCAACAAATGAGGAGCAACAAAGGACGAGGAGCAACAAAGGAGGAGGAGCAACAAAGGACGAGGAGCAACAAAGGAGGAGGAGCAACAAAGGAGGAGGAACAACAAAGGAGGAGGAGCAACAAGCGACGAGGAGCAACTAACGACGAGGGGCAACAAAGGACGAGGAGCAACAAAGGAGGAGGAGCAACAAAGGAGGAGGAGCAACAAGCGAAGAGGAGCAACAAACGACGAGGGGCAACAAAGGACGAGGAGCAACAAAGGAGGAGGAGCAACAAGCGACGAGGAGCAACAAACGACGAGGGGCAACAAAGGAGGAGGAGCAACAAAGGAGGAGGAGCAACAAAGGAGGAGGAGCAACAAGCGACGAGGAGCAACAAACGACGAGGGGCAACAAAGGACGAGGAGCAACAAAGGAGGAGGAGCAACAAAGGAGGAGGAGCAACAAGCGACGAGGAGCAACAAACGACGAGGGGCAACAAAGGACGAGGAGCAACAAAGGAGGAGGAGCAACAAGCGATGAGGAGCAACAAAAGACGAGGGGCAACAAAGGACGAGGGGCAACAAAGGACGAGGAGCAACAAAGGAGGAGGAGCAACAAAGGAGGAGGAGCAACAAGCGACGAGGAGCAACAAACAACGAGGGGCAACAAAGGAGGAGGAGCAACAAAGGAGGAGGAGCAACAAAGGAGGAGGAGCAACAAGCGACGAGGAGCAACAAACGACGAGGGGCAACAAACGACGAGGGGCAACAAAGGACGAGGAGCAACAAATGAGGAGCAACAAAGGAGGAGGAGCAACAAAGGAGGAGGAGCAACAAGTGACGAGGAGCAACAAACGACGAGGGGCAACAAAGGACGAGGAGCAACAAATGAGGAGCAACAAACGACGAGGGGCAACAAACGAGGAGCAACAAACGACGAGGGGCAACAAAGGACGAGGAGCAACAAATGAGGAGCAACAAAGGAGGAGGAGCAACAAAGGAGGAGGAGCAACAAGCGACGAGGAGTAACAAACGACGAGGGGCAACAAAGGACGAGGAGCAACAAATGAGGAGCAACAAAGGTCGAGGGGCAACAAAGGAGGAGGAGCAACAAAGGAGTAGCAACAAACGACGAGGGGCAACAAACAAGGAGCAACAAACGACGAGGGGCAACAAAGGACGAGGAGCAACAAAGGAGGAGGAGCAACAAAGGAGGAGGAGCAACAAGCGACGAGGAGCAACAAACGACGAGGGGCAACAAAGGACGAGGAGCAACAAATGAGGAGCAACAAAGGAGGAGGAGCAACAAAGGAGGAGGAGCAACAAGCGACGAGGAGCAACAAACGACGAGGGGCAACAAAGGACGAGGAGCAACAAATGAGGAGCAACAAACGACGAGGGGCAACAAACGAGGAGCAACAAACGACGAGGGGCAACAAAGGACGAGGAGCAACAAATGAGGAGCAACAAAGGAGGAGGAGCAACAAAGGAGGAGGAGCAACAAGCGACGAGGAGTAACATACGATGAGGGGCAACAAAGGACGAGGAGCAACAAATGAGGAGCAACAAAGGACGAGGGGCAACGAAGGACGAGGAGCAACAAATGAGGAGCAACAAACGACGAGGGGCAACAAAGGACGAGGAGCAACAAATGATTTTCAAAAAAGGAGGAGGAGCAACAAAGGAGGAGGAGCAACAAGCGACGCGGAGTAACAAACGACGAGGGGCAACAAAGGACGAGGAGCAACAAATGAGGAGCAACAAAGGAGGAGGGGCAACAAAGGACGGGGAGCAACAAATGAGGAGCAGCAAGCGACGAGGAGCAACAAACGACGAGGGGCAACAAACGAGGAAGCCCTGGGAGAGTAGGCACACCTGTCAGTAGGTATCTTCATGAGTCAAAAATCGTTTTTTACAAGAATGCTTTGATTTGAATTGATTATGTTACTGCTGAAGACGGCGAGCAGTCTTCAAGGCTGTAGCCATGTAGCCTTGTTCAAGTTCAAGCATCTTAAAACGTCGAGGTCCCTGGTTTCTGTGGGTATCGCACAGGGGGAATTGGAATTCAGAGACAGTGAGCAGCCCGGAGTTGGCTGAAAAACCATGTGACAATTTAAATTAAAATTCAAAAGTCGAGGCGGCGTACGTCAATTTGGAGTCCAGTAGAACACCAGGATAATGTAATCATCACTATCAGCAGCATCATCTTCACCAAAAACGTTCCGAGCGTAAGGCTTAGCTTCCTTGCTTCGTGCCCACCGAGCTGTTTGATAAAGCGCAAGACTGTATTGTACATTTCTTATTATTGCTGGAACGCTACATGCATGGCCCTTTGTAGTATTGGTTGTATTGGTTGTAGTAGTCCATGTACTACCAACACACCCTCATTGCACCATCCACCCACCTGCGCGCCTTTAGTCCTGAAACAGACCCTGATATCCCCCCCCATATCATGCTGGGGTTTCCCCCCCCCCCCCCCCCCCCCCCCCCCCCCCCCCCTACAAACACACACACTATCTCTTTCACGCACACACAGTCAGACCCACATACACACACATGTAGACTCACATGCACACACACTACAGTCAGACCCACATACACACACATGTAGACTCACATACACACACACTACAGTCAGACCCACATACATACACATGTAGACTCACATGCGCACACACTACAGTCAGACCCACATACACACACATGTAGACTCACATGCACACACACTACAGTCAGACCCACATACACACACACGAAGACTCACATGCACACACACTACAGTCAGACCCACTCACACACACATGTAGACTCACATGCACACACACTACAGTCAGACCCACATACACACACATGTAGACTCACATGCGCACACACTACAGTCAGACCCACATACACACACATGTAGACTCACATGCACACACACTACAGTCAGACCCACATACACACACATGTAGACTCACATGCACACACACTACAGTCAGACCCACATACACACACATGTAGACTCACATGCACACACACTACAGTCAGACCCACATACACACACATGTAGACTCACATGCGCACACCTACAGTCAGACCCCCACATACACACACATGTAGACTCACATGCACACACGCTACAGTCAGGACCCACATACATCACATGTAGACCACATGCACACACACTACAGTCAGACCCCACATTACACACACATGTAGACCTCACATGCACACACACTACAGTCAGACCCACATACACACACATGTAGACTCACATCCACACACACTACAGTCAGACCCACATCCACACAAATGTAGACTCACATGCAAACCAGCCCATCACACACACAGGACCAGACCCACTCACACACACAGTCAGACCCACATACACACACATGTAGACTCACATGCACACACACTACAGACAGACAGACCCACTCACACACACAGTCAGACCCACTCACACACACAGTCAGACCCACATACACACACACAGTCAGACCCACATACACACACAGTCAGACCCACTCACACACACAGTCAGACCCACATACACACACACTCAGACCCACATACACACACACTCAGACCCACATACACACACAGTCAGACCCACATACACACACAGTCAGACCCACATACACACACAGTCAGACCCACATACACACACAGTCAGACCCACATACACACACAGTCAGACCCACATACACACACAGTCAGACCACATACACACCACAGTCAGATCACATACACACACACTCAGACCCACATACACCACACAGTCAGACCCACATACACACACAGTCAGACCCACATACACACACAGTCAGACCCACATACACACACACTCAGACCCACATACACACACAGTGAGACCCACATACACACACAGTCAGACCCACATACACACACAGTCAGACCCACATACACACACACTCAGACTCCCACCTGCGTGCCTCTTGTCCAGGGCCAGACCCTGCTATCCCTTGGACAACACTGCCGGCATCAGGTGCTGAAGACCCTGAGACTGCACTTATCATTGACTGCCCCCCCCCCCCCCCCCCCCCCCCCCCCCCCCCCCAACACACACACATGTACACGCATGCACGCACGCACACGCAAACACACACTCACTCACCTACACACCTACACACACACCCAGACTCCCAACTGCGTGCCTCTTGTCCAGGGCCAGACCCTGCTATCCCTTGGACAACACTGCCGGCATCAGGCGCAGAAGACCCAGAGACCGCACATATCATTGACCGGCGGCATTCCAGACTCCGCCGGGTATCTGTCACGAAGCCGTGCCGCCCCTCCAGACCACTGGGTGTCTTTGTCAACTTCCGACTGGCTCTACCCGAGGAACGACTATTGCGACTGGTTCTACTGGCGTGGCTAATGCTGCAGGATGTAGGGGGGGGGGGCAGTTGCGTTGTAGGTTACTGTGTGTGGGGTGTGTGTGTAGGTTAGTGTGTGTATGTGTGTGTGTGCGGGTGGGGGGGCTGTTGCGACTGGTTCTACTGGCGTGGCTAATGCTGCAGGATGTAGGGGGGGGAGCAGTTGCGTTGTAGGTTACTGTGTGTGGGGTGTGTGTGTAGGTTAGTGTGTGTAGGACTAGATGAGGTGGGGGAGCAGTTGTGTTATAGGCTAGTGTGTGTGTGTATGTGTGTGTGTGTGTGTGTTTGGGGGGTGGGTGGGGGGGAGGGGCTGCTGCGACTGGTTCTACTAGCGTGGCTTACGCTGCCAGATGTAGGTGGGGGAGCAGTTGTGTTGTAGGTGAGTGAGTGTGGGTTTGCGTGTGCGTGCGTGCACATGTGTGTGTGTGTGTTGGGGGGGGGGGCAGGGGGGCGGGGGCTGTGGTGATTGGTTCTGCTGGTGTGGCTAACGCTGCCAGATGTAGGTGGGGGAGCATTTGTGTTGTAGGTGAGTGAGTTTGTGTGTGTGTGTGCTGCTGTGACTGGTTCTACTGGCGTAGCTAACGCTGCCTGATTTAGGTGGGGAAGCATTTGTGTTGCAGGTGAGCGAGTGTGTGTGTTTGCGTGTGCGTGCGTGCGTGTATGTGTGTGGGGGGGTGTTTATAGAGGTGAGGTGGGCCAAGCTGTTTGTAGGTAAGGCAGAATGCTTGTGTATTTGTTGTGTGTGTATGTGTGTGTGCGTGTGTGTGTGTGGTGGTGGTGGTGGGGGGGGGGGTCAAGATTGGGGTATGAGTGAGGTGCACTTGACCTGAGATTTGCTGGGTACCCTGATTTCCCCCCCTGTATTGTGATTTCCAGTCCTGGGTTTCCCTACTCTAGTGTGACTCCCAATATTATCTGACTCACTTCTCCCCAGCCTCAGAGGCCCTGTTTGAAGTGGTGGCTGGGATTCACGGTCCTGAGTTTCCCCCCTGTACTGTGATTCCCGATCCTGAGTTCCTCTAATATACTGTGATTCCCAGTCCTGAGTTTCCTTAGTAATGTGATTCCCAATATTATCTGACTCACTTCTCCCCAGCCTCGGAGGCCCTGGTTGAAGTGGTGGCTGGGATCGTGTAGGAGTCCACCTGCAAGTTAAAGCATTGACTTAGCAACAACAAAACTGTGGGTTAAACATGTTTTATGTTATTTCAAATATAACATATATTAATTATATTTAAAATAACATGTTTTATGTCATTTTAAATAACATGTTTTATGTTATTTTAAATACAATATATATGAATTATATTTAAAGCTATAAGGCCACATTAGTAAGGTATGGATATAAAAGCCCACCAGAGTTGCTTTTAAGGAAAGGAATAAGTGTCTTAACGGAGCACCATGTTGCTCCTAGTGGCCTAGGGAGCAGACCTTGTTTTCTGCTACCAGTAGCGATCGCAACCTGGGACCCCGTTTTAGTCAAACCTTTCGCTGCCCTAAGACTCCCCTGCCCCGCCATGTCCCCCGACCCCCCGGGCAGGGCGTCCCTTCAGGCCACCTACCCAAGTTGCAACCAGGAGCCCAACCTTGAAACACCAAATCCCTGATCGCTACCAGAAGACCCCCTTTTTGAGACAAACAAAAAACCTATGCTTGGGGCTGCTCCTAGCAGCTTTTTAGGCCCAAAAGAGCGATCCCCAAAGACTCTACCGTAGCACCCCGTGAATTGGCTGACAGTGAGCAGCCTAGAGTTAGCTGAAACAAGTCCTATGCAGCATTGCAAGCGACGCGGAAAATTGGCGGAGTGTCTTGGCAACAGAACGACAGGTGGCAACGATGGAGCTGACCGAAGCCAGTTAGTTATGACAGTTGGCTGACGTGTCAGGCTTCAATTTTTTGGTTGGTTGGTTGGACGGACAATGGGGTAACCCTGGGGGCTCCCGCCCCCCAGAAGGAGGGGCTCCGCCAAAAAATACAACAATCCAATCCAATCCTTGGAATTGGAGGACAGTAAGTAGCCCAGAGTTTGCTGAAAATCGTATAACAATCTAATCCGATAGATAAAGGACGTCTATCGAGTCGTGGTACCAAGATCTTTTCTCAGGAAATGAACCAGCGTCTTAACATTGCACCATGGGCCTGCCCCAAGCTATCTGAACCACCAAGTGACCATAATTATTGTTTGGAGGGCCGCTAATATTTTGCCAGCGATTCCCAGCCACTTTTTTCGTTTTTTTTTTTTAAGGAAAAGGGAGAAGGATTATGCCGGTGGGGTCCTCATCCAAGTTGTGCCTTAAAAGTTATTTTCTGGTGAAATGAGGATTTTTTGGGGTTTAACGACCTCTCTACAGGTCCCAGGACCAAAAGAAAAAAACAAGTTGGATGAAAAGTTCAGTTGATCCATCAAGATGAATGTATGACCAATGGCGACCTCGATTTTCAGGCAAGCAGCGAGATTTGACTTTTTGCGTCAAAAGGGCCAAATTGGTTCAGATAGCTTGGGCGAGGCCCATGCTGCTCCTAGCAGCCTTTGGGGCACTCCTAGCAGTTTTTTGCACACACACCCGTAAAGCAGCCCAACAGGCCCTATAATGTAGCATCCCCAATATACAGAGGTAAATAATTTATAACTTTCTTAATTATGTACTTCACGTGAATCTGACTGCTACAAATAAGTCTTATATGTCTTATACGTAGGGTTGGGAAGCAAACATATATTTTTGTTTTTATAAGCCGTATAAACGTATAAACGTTTACATATAAACGTACATAAAAATTAGGCACTTCTTGACAAAACACTTTAAAATGGGTTTAAAGGTATTGCCGCGTAGCTAATTTCATTGGCATCACATATCAACTCTCAGAAAAATAATCTGGCAAGTTTAGGTTGTCCAAATCTCAGAAAAGAAATCACGACCAGAAAGCGCGTTGACCGAGAAGCGTGGTGCCAATTTAAGGGAGCCATTAAATGCCAGTTGGTCTATTATATAACTGTATAAGTGTCTACTAATATAAGTATATAACTGTATTGCAATATTGTCCATGTTCACATTTTGCACCTTGCACCATCAATCCTTCAAGCCCACATATGAGCACAGCTTGTGGAATGGAAGGCTAGGTGGCGCTCTGATATGTGTGCCATCCTGGCTATCTAGATCAACCTTTAGGCCATATAAAATGGTGCATGTGAGTGGTGAATTGTTTTGCATATTGTGATAGAGGAGGTCAACAGCTTTCCAATGAGCTATCTAAATCAAAAATATAATGAAAACCAAGAAAGTTAAGTGCTGGGACGTGTGCTGTACTTCTCGAAGTACAGACTATGCGTTTTTATACGACGTATATAAGGTCGATTTGAGAAAAACTATATGGCGTATTTATACGTTTATATGTCGGCCCAACCCTACTTATACGTCTTGTTAGGTACATGATGTGCCGTCTTATGTGGGTTGGCTTGAAACCTGAAAATGTGATTTGTGACCCACACACCCATGAATATTTTTGATAGGCTAATCTGAGGGGGGGGCAGGAATAAAGTTTGCAGACCGCATGTTCGGAAATTGTTTTTTTCACCCCTGACCACCCACATAACCCCCCCCCCCCCCCCCCCCCCCCCCCCCCCCCCGAGGCTTCATATCTGGACACCCAGACAGTATAACATAGTGAAGTCCATGAGCATCCTCTCGTCAAGGCCTTTCCAACCATACAACCAAAAATAAAAAAATCAAGTTTTGACAAAGTTATTCAGTTTTGAGTATTTGTACAATTTTCTTGGGTAGCTCAGTAGTCAGCCCCCTTGGAGGAGATCACCCAGGTATGACAAGGACTGAAGGCGTTATTTATCTGTCTATCTATCATTATCATCATCATTACCATGGTTTGATTGACTCAAATTGTATTCTGAAGCCTGAGGGTCTGCTCGGGTGTGGTGGGTGAGGGTGATGGTGTTTGGGGAGGAGGGTTGTGTGTGGTGGTGGTGGTGGTGGTGGGGGGGGCTAGACCTCAGGCTTGACTGCTTTAGGAACCTTGCCAGGGACCAGAATTCAGAACGCGCATACGAACGTGCATTTTTCAGCCTAACTGCCGCTCGTGCGACGCTGGGCGCTAAGCTGTAGGTGATGTCCAGCCTGGCGTTCAGCCTGGATGTGCCTTCCAGGGCACCCACCAATTACACACTGGGTATAACAGACTAAAGTTTGCAGATTTGTACTCGCATTGTTGATCCCTTCTCGATGGGCACTTAACGCTCAAAAGGCGCGCGGAGATGAAAGGGAAGAAAAACATTGGACAAAGAAAGGGGGGAAAGGGAGAAAGGGGGGGCGAGCGGGCAGGAACCGCGCACAACCCCAAAGCCCAACAAAACAACAAAAATACAAAACCGGACGAACGCAAAACACAAGATACAAAATGAAGAAAAAAACAACCCAAAACACCCAACAGAGAAAAACAAACCAAACCAAAAAAACAAACAAAAAAAACAAAAAAAAAAAACAAACATAAATCCAAAATACAACATAAACAGAACAAGAAAAACCATGTACAACCCCGTACCACAGACCCACATATAAAAAATACAAAACAAAAACAACCGACCCAACCCACCTTCCCCCACAAATCCCCCATACACCCCAACAACAAACACAAACCCCAAGACCCCAGACCACCCAACACCCCACCCCCCCCCACAAACCCAACACCGCAACCTCCTACAAGCCCCGCACCCACCCAAAATAAAAGACACAACCCAAAAAACCAAACATTATCACCAATAAAAATAAAAACAAACCAAAAAAGAAAAAAAACAAACACAAACAAACCACCAAAACCCCCAAAAAATCCAACAACAAATAAAACAACAACAACACCCCCCCCAAAACAATACTAACACCACCGCCCCCCCCCCACTCAAACACACCGACACACCCACACCCCCCAACACCCCCCCCCCCCCCACCCCCCCACACCCACCCCCCCCCAACCCCAACAGCCATACAAAAAACCACAACTCCAAAAAGAAAACCAAAGACAAAACAACAAGACACCCAAAAACACCCCACCCCACCTACACACATAGCCCCACCCAAACACCACACGCAACACCCACCACACAATACCCAAACCCCAAACACCACCCACGCAACACAAAGAACCACAACACACCCACACCAACACACAAACCAAAAACACAACAAAAAACCAAACCAAAAAAAGGAAAAAACCAAAAACGAAAAAATAACAAAACCAGACAAAAAGAAAACCAAAAAAAACCACCGAACAACCGAAAAAAACAAAAAAAGAATAAAGAAAAGAAAAAAAAAATAAAAGTGCCCTACACCAACGCACCCACCCAACAACAACACCCAACCAAACCACACACCCACCACACCCCCAAACCCCCACCCAGACACCCCCCCCCCAACAAACACCCCCCCCGCCACCCCTAACGACTCAACCAACCACGCCCCCCCCACAAACCGAACAAACCAAAACCCACCCCACAAACACACCCCCAACACCCACGCCCACCACCACACAGAAACCCCCAAAAAACGCCCAACCCAACAACAGATCCAACCACAAACACAAAAACCCACAACCCCCACCCACCACAAAAACCACCACACCCCAAAACCAGAACACCCACCACGCCCCAGCCCCACACAAACCCCCCATCCCACACAGCAAAACAACACAACCCCCACCCCACACCCCAAAAAAACACGAAAAACAAACCACCCAACCAAAACAAAAAACGAACCAACACCCCCAACAAAAGCAAAACACACCAAGACAACCCACTAATAAAACACAACCCAACAAAAAAAAAACCACAAAACACAGAAAACCACAAAACAAAACCCGAAAAAAAACAACAACACCAACAACGATACACGACAAAAAAACACACAAAAAAAACAAAAAAAACGAAAGACAAAAAAAAATGACAAAACCACAAAAACCACCCACAACAAACCGACAAAAAACCAAAAACAAACACCCAAACAAACCCAACAACCCCCAAGAAAAACACAAAAAACAAACCCGACGCCCCCAAAACAGACCACACAACAGCCCCCCGCAACACAAAAACCAGCACCCAGAAAATAAACCCCCCGCCCACCACCAACAAAACAAAACAAAACCCACCAAGCCCCAACCCCCCCCCCCCACACCCAACACACCCCCAAACCCCGACCCCCGCCCAAACCCCACCACCCCCCCAAAGCAACCCCAACACACCCCCCAACCACCCCCCACAACCCGCCGCCCGCCCCCCCCCCCCCCCCCCCCCCCACCCCCCCCAACCACCCCCCCACCCCCCGCCACCCCCCCCCCCACCCCCCCACACACACCAACAACCACCCACCCCAAACCAAAAACAAACCCAAAAACCACCATAACCCACCCACCCCACCAACAACCACAAAACAAAAAAACCAAACAAATAAGAAGAACACAGAAGAAAAAACCAAAAAGAAAAGATAAAAACAAAGAGAAACAACAACAACCAATCAACAACACCCAACCACAGCCCAACTCCTAAAATACAAACGCACCCACCAACCCACCAACCAAACAAAAAACCAACCACAGCACCACCGACGCACAACAACACCACTCCCCACCCCCCACACCCCACCAGCCAACAAAACCCAAAACAAACCCCCCAAACACCAAAATACCCAACATATAACAACGACACACACAACCACAAAAAACAAGAAAAGAACAAAAGAAAAAAACAAGCTGGTCCCACGCCAACTTGTGTGCGGAAACACGCCATCAACACAACAAACACTACCCCCAAAAACACCAGAAACAAACCCCCACCACAAAAAACACCACAAAAACATACCCGCAAAACACAACAACAAACAACCCCCTCCACCACACCAACCCACACAAACCCAACAGACAAAACCAAAAAAAACACCGAAGAACACACAAACCAATAGAAACAAAACAAAACAAGAACCACAACAAAAAAACATAACAAACGACAACAAAAAAACCAAAAAAAAAACAAATAAACAAAACAAAAAAAAAATTAAAAAATAATCAAAAAGACACCAAAAAAAACAAAGACAAAAAACAAAAAAAAAGAAAAAAAAACAAAAGACACAACATACCAAAAAACCCCCGAAAAAAAAAAAACACCAAAAAAAAAATAGAAAAAATAAAAAAAACAAAAAAAAAGACCAAAAAAAAAAAAAACACAACACACACAGAAGACAAAAAAACACAAAAAAAACAAATAGACCAACCAACCAACAAAAACAAAATAAAAACACGAAAAACAAAAAACCCACCACACACAAAAACACCAACAAAACACCCATCACCAAACACCCATCACCACCACCCACAACACCCCACCCCCCCCAACCCCCCCCCCCCCCCCCCCCCCCCCCCCCCCTCCCCCTCTATCTCGGCCGCCCGTGGGTGTATCGACGTGATTTTTTTGTATCCACTTTTGCTTGCGGTTCTCTATCCATATCGAACACGAGGTACGGAATATTTTTTCTTGCCCCCCCTCGGGCTACTCCCTCTTCAAAATCTGGAGATTTTTCATTCAGGATCTTCTACAAGCAGCAACTTGAAGAAGACCCTGCCTGCTAGTACTTCATCTGTTGGATGACCTGTGCACTCAAAACTGTGCATGATAATGGATTGCGTATATATGACTCAGATGCAGGGACCTGCATATCATGTGATCTTGACCAAAGGCGAGTATGATATCATACAAATTGCATCATATGATATTGACCAAAGGCGAGTATGATATCATACAAATTGCATCATATGATATTGACCAAAGGCGAGTATGATAGCATACAAATTGCATCATATGATCTTGACCAAAGGCGAGTATGATATCATACAAATTGCATCATATGATATTGTATATAAATGTCCTAGTCAGACTGCCGGCATCATATGACATCATATAATATTATATTGCAGTTCCCCACTCGTATGAATATTTTTACAATCTGTTGATTATGTGAGGATGGTTGGAAGATCCCCCCGGAAATTGTGGAGTGCGCATGTATTTGCTCTACACTGGCCTGCCTATGACAATGTAATGTAATGAATACACGCGTGTGATTATATTCTTTACTCAGGAATTTGGTGCAGTAGTGTTCATACTGCACATGTTTACTCTGCCTGCAGACGGTGAGCAGCCTTAAGGCTTATGGAAGGCCATATGATCAATCCAATCCTGATGGGTTATGATGAGGTATTATTTGATGTGCTAATAAATAAGAGAATCATGCAAAGGTACCTATGTTGATCCATGACTAAGGATAGATAATATGATATCATGTCCTCATACATCCATCCACCCATTCATATGATATCATGTCATCATACGATATCATATGATATCATATGATGCCGGCAGTCTGACAAGGCTAAAGTTACCATTTATATGCGATATCATATGATGCAATTTGTATGATATCATATGATATCATTCTCCCTTTTGGTCAACATCATATGATATGCCGGTCCCTATCCATGACTATACAATGAAGAGATTGGACAAAGTATAGTTTGATAAGAATGCTCTGATCTTAATCGTTTCAGTTGCTGCCAATATTGCTGGTTGGAGCCATGTTATTAAAGTTCAAGGTGGTGCAGTTCGGAATGCATCAATTTATGTTCAGGTAGTGCTGTGAGTAGTGCTGTACATAGCTTGCTTGTTTCAGATAGTGCTGTACATGCACACGAGTCACCTTAGATGGAGAGCTCCGTACACAGCCCATGCGACGCAAAGCGTTCGTAGTTTTAAGTTCAGCTGCACGATGCACGGTGGTGTCGAAAAGCAGACTCAGTATGACGGATTGTGAGTGCACGAGTACAAGGCCGTGTCAGCCAGTATCGTTTTAATCCAAGAGGCCCTTGTGCGGTTGTATGGTTGGATGGGGTGGGTACATGGACCGGGCCAGAAGTAGTGGTGGCTGCGTGAAGAGCTCCGGGTGTAGCTTCAAATATGAACTAGGATGGGGGACGCGGGGTCGTACTGCTATTCAGTTTTTTCGTCCAGTAATGTGAGCATTATCGGCAAATAAGTATCTTCAATTCAGAACACGAGTCACTGTCACGTAGGGGACGTGTTGGCGACTTGGCGAGTACCGGTAGGCGGTGTTATACAGAGGCTATGGTGCAGAGCCCTCTAGGTATCATAGGTCGCTGATCAGCTGATCGCTGAGTACCTTTTTTCGGCAGTACCAGCACTGTACCGGACCGGTTTTTGACTTCACTTGTCGCTGAAAACTGGCGCGGAACTCCTGTCTATGGGTCGATTAAAGCTTATGCAGCCATATAAGATCCAGGGAACCTCTTTCTGATTCGAGGACATCTGTGATTTGCTCCTTCGTCGCTGATTTTCGGCGGCCCCTGTAACCTCCGCTGGCCTTAGTTTTTGCCTTCGTGCAGTCTTGTCACCATGGCTAAGGCACCTGATAATCCCTTCTTAGATTTGGATGACCAAATCTCTAGATTGATGAAGTGCCAGCCCCTGACTGAGAAGGAGGTGAAGTCGTTGTGTGAAAAAGCTAAAGAAATCCTCGCGGAGGAGCCCAATGTCCAGCCAGTACGCGCTCCCGTCACGGTCTGCGGTGATATTCATGGCCAGTTTCAAGACCTACTGGAGTTGTTCCGTATTGGCGGAAATTGCCCGGATACGAACTACCTGTTCATGGGGGACTACGTAGACCGAGGATACCACAGCGTAGAGACAGTTTCAATGCTCGTGGCCCTGAAAGTTAGATTCAGGGACCGTATCACCATCTTGAGAGGCAACCACGAAAGCAGACAGATCACACAAGTGTAAGTCTTGGGGCTATTCAGTTTGTTGGCATAATCATATGTTAGGGTGTTCGACTCATAACATCCCTCGGATGTGAAGAGGGGTGGTTCTGCCCAGAAGTCAGCTTAATTGAACTTGCAGGGGTGGGGCTTAGGTCTTGGTCGGGGAGGTGATAGTACTCCGGTGATCATCCAATGCAAGTGGTGTTCACATGCTTTGGAGCGTGGCTGAGACATAAGGTGCATCTCTAGCCCAGGGCTCCATTTTACCGTCAGGGCTCTGATGCTGGTGCTGGTCCTCGCGCTGCTGTTGCCTAGTGGCAGTTCTAGTGCTCTTCATGCTGCTGCTGTGGCTGTAGGAACGCTACCATGATAGTTGCTATTGATACTGTTGCTGCCCTATTCATATTTTGCTGTTTGTCCTTAAACGAGCTCTCCTGCAAATTCCTGTCGACAAACTATGTCCTGTCATTGTGAGATCTAGGATTTACACTTGTGGGCTACATTGTCATGAAGCCTGAAAAAGTAATCCAGACTGACAGAAGTACAGACAAACGGACAGACGTTTTTGACCTGTAATCCCTCTTTCAAAAAAACAATCCTTTTGCCACTGTAGCTGCTGTCACCCTCATGATCCTGTACATGAGCTGCAATTCTTGATGCCACCCCCATGATCCTCGGCTGAACATAGGCTGCAATTTGTGTAAGCAAGATGCACGTTGCTGTGTACACGCATTTCATCCATATCTAGATCTGGGCTTCCTTGCAGTATGCCATTCATCACATGATCGTACATACATCAACTCTGGGTTGCAGCTCAATCCACTCTAACACAATCCTTCTGTCTTGCTGCAGTTATGGCTTCTACGACGAGTGCTTGCGGAAATACGGTAGCGCTGACGTGTGGCGGGCATTCACCGATTTGTTTGATTACCTACCCTTGACTGGTGTGGTAGAAAATCAGGTATGCACGCTCAGCGCAGTCCACCTACCCGAGTACAGGCCTGGCCAGCTTTGCCTTTTTTCCAGCCTTATTGAGAATCTGTCCATTCCCCCTGTATTTCTCTGTCTGCGTTGTAACTGCGCATGCAAATCAACTCATTCTTTCCAGCTCATCATGCTGCGCAAAGTCTAGGTGTGTGGATATGTTTTCCCGGCTATATGTACAGTTGAGCATAGCTCAATCAATCAGAGCAGCATGTCCTCTGAACAGAGTTTCCCTTTTCGACTACTAGCAGCAGCTTTTGGCAGCTCCTGTGGCTTGCCACCCAGCCAAACGTATAGTAACCCATTACATCTGAAATCTGACGCAATTATCTATCCAGTAGTGTTGAAATATTGGGGCTTGGCCCAGTGGCTGGCCCAGGGAGCTGTCTAGGAGCTACTGGTCGTAGCTGAAAATAGCAGTTGTGTATCTCAGGTTAAATGGTGGTTAAACCAGCATAAAAGCATACTGTGTATCCGGTATTACAGCCCACAGTGGCACAAATTAAATATTTATGCCCAACGTTTTCATTGGTAAAACACCAACCATCACGAACACTAGCGTACCTCTCGCATGAACAAGTGCACCCTAGCTGGCTTGTATAGATATTGCGCTAATCTGCACCCACATTTCGACGCTGCAGCGCATATGAGCAACCAACCAGCCACAGCACCACTGCATGCTAGTCATTGCACTAATAAATGCCTGCGTGTCAACGCTGCAGTGCCTCGTAGCATACAACTGGATGCCACAGCACCACTGCATGCTCGCACACGACTGTATGCTCGCACACATGTCAAAAGTAGTCAAACACAACTACTTGCTCTAGCACTGCTGTTTGTGTCCACAACTTGGACACAAAAACAGTGGCACTAGAGCCACTAATGCCAGAATTCCGCCGCAAGGTAGCACGCGCAGTTTAAGTCCAACATCGCCCAGTCCAGTATTTTATGCTCCTACCATATCCCCCAGCAACCATGCCCCCCAAAACCCACCTACGACTTCCACCAACCAGCACCCCCCACCCTCACCCACCACTAACCCCCCACCCCACCCCACCCACCCACCAGCACCTTCCACACCGACCACGCCACCTCAACACCAACAGTTTGCGAAAGCCCACGATAAGGGCACTCTACTATCTTCCCTACATCACTGCCAGCATTGCGCACAACCTTGTACTTGAAGTGCTTGAATAACTGCCAGCATTACATTAACAATCGTTTCCTTCAATTGTGTGAAACAGATATTCTGCCTGCACGGGGGGCTGTCACCCGCCCTGGACACCCTGGACCACATCAGGGCTCTAGATCGCATCCAAGAGGTAGGAGGTTGTGTATCTAGTGTATTGTCAATTGCATGTCTATGTGTATTGTCAATGGTCTAGTGTATTGTCCATTGCGTGGCTATGTGTATGACATGTCCCTAGATCGCATCCGCGTGGAAGGAGCTTGTGGCATGTCCCCAGCTTCTGTAGGTCCTGTAGGTCTAGCTGTGTAGCTTACGTTGCGACGCAAGTCTGATTTCAGGATTGTGGCGCAGCCTAGTAAAGGGCAGAGCGTGAAGCGTTGAGCTCTGGGGGGGCAGTGTGTTGCATTGGGGCCGTACCAATTCACTCATTTTTTCGTCGCACACAAAAAACAAAGGTTGTAGCTGTGTTGTATTGCCAATCGCATGTGTTTGTGTGCCACTTGTATACATGTAGCATGTGTACGCATGTTTGTGTCATGTTTTTGAGGGAAGTGGGACCTGTATCAGACCTATGTCTGCCTGGCAGTTATCAAAATGAATGAGTAGCTTCCCACAGCCCTATCCTTGCTCCAAGAATTGAGGATAGGTTGAAAACAGATTGAGGATTAAAAGAACAGATTGAGAGTTGAGACTCACCCACCCCACTCCTCTCAACCCAACCCCTCTCAATCCCACTCCACTCCACCCCAACCCAGTCCTCTCAACCCCACTCCACCTCAACCCAACCCACTCCACCCCAACCCACTCCTCTCAACCCCAACCCAACCCACCCACCCTGCAGGTCCCCCACGAAGGTCCCATGTGCGACTTGTTGTGGTCTGACCCTGATGACCGAGGAGGCTGGGGCATATCCCCCCGCGGAGCTGGCTATACCTTTGGGCAGGACATCTCTGAGCAGTTCAACCATGCGAACGGGCTCACCCTTGTGTCCCGAGCTCACCAGCTGGTGATGGAAGGATACAACTGGTCTCACGAGCAAAATGTTGTCACTATTTTCAGTGCTCCTAACTACTGCTACCGATGCGGTGCGTGTGTTTTTAATTGGGTGTGCTTGTAACATGAGCAGAGTGTTGTCACTATCTTCAGTGCTCTCAACTACTGCTACCGATGCGGTGCGCGCGTTTTTGATTGGGTGTGCTTGTAACAAAAGCAGAATGTGGCCACTGTCTTCAGTGCTCCTAGCTACTGCTACCAATGCTGTGCGTGTGTTTTTAATTGGGTGTGCTTGTAACATGAGCTGAATGTGGCCACTGTCTGCAGTCCTAGCTACTGCTACCAATGCGGTTCGTGTGTTTTTAATAATGTGTGCTTGTAGCATGGGCAGAATGTGGCCACTGTCTTCAATGCTCCTAATTACTGCTACCGATGCGGTGCTTGTGCTTTTAATTCAGTCAGGTGGATGTGTAGAAGTCACTTTATATTGTATTTGATTTATCTGAAAGAGTGAAGGGAGGGGGGGGGGGGGGGGGGGGGGGGGGTAACATGGTATGAAGGTGGGGTATCTACTTGAGCGGTAGCACTGCGTGGCTTGTGCACCACTTTTTTCCAGTGTGTGGTTGTGAATGTGTGCTTGGCTCTAAGATTGTGGAAGCTGGAAGACTTTCTGTTTTGTTAGTGTTGTTGTAAGTATGCTGTAAGTCTGGTTGGCATGATGGTTGCTTTATTGGATGGTTTATTGTTTGTTTGTCACCGCCCCCCAGTGATAGCTGAACCTTGGTACTGCGCCCGTTACACCGGGGGAGGAGGAGGTGGTACTGATTACACCTATGGGTTCGGCGGTGACCATTGCCTTCGTCCCACGACAATCGACTGAGACCTTGGTCCCACGCCAATGGACTGAGACCTTGGTCCCACGCCAATCGACTGGGACCATGGTCCCACGCCAATAGACTGAGACCTTGGTCCCACGCCAATCGACTGAGACCTTGGTCCCACGCCACCGTTGCATGAACCCGGGCCAGTCACCTTTGGTTTTCATTTGCTTTCACTTGTTGAGACAAAGGACCAAATTTGCTCTGTTAACTTGCGCCGATTGTAGCCCACATGTTATGCTCCAAGTGCTCATTCTCTTATGCCTCAGAATGAGGAAATGTAGTAGAAATATATTGGATATGTAGCAAAGGATGATCGTATGTCATAATAGTGGATAGATAACTAATGATGAGCAGATGTCATTCACACTTACGTGTTGTTTCATTTTTTGATGGAGCCCCCCCTTCTGGGGGGCGGGAGCCCCCAGATTCACCCTGTTGTCAGTTTGTCCGACAGACGACTTAGACGAAGCCCGACACCAGACTGTCTCGTAATTAACTGGCTTTGGTCAGCTCCATCGCTGGCACCTGTTGTTCCTTTGCCAACAATCTCTGCCAATTTTCCAGACTTCAAATGCGCCCGCAGCTTGATGGAGTCAAGGGGGCTTATGAATATCATTTTAAGAGACTCCTTCAAAATTCCAGGTTTCCCAACCAGCCACCTACCCTTGTGACGCTGCTTAGGACTTGTCTCATTATCCTGTCCTTGTATGATTCAGGAAACAATGCTGCTATCATGGAGGTGGCTGACGATTTGACCAAGTCTTTCCAGAAGTTCGAGCCGGCACCTAGGCGGGGAGAGCCGGAGGTAAGCACCTGTGTCGACCCCTGTGATGGAGTGGCTGTTGAACCCCGGCTTGTATGTATGTCTAAGACTCTTGTGCACATGCATAGTTGGCATGTTTGTGTATGGCCTGTGTGTATGTCCATGGCTCTTATGCACATGCATAGTTGGACATGCATAGTTGGCCTGTTTGTGTATGGCTTGTATGTGTATCCATGGCTCGTATGCACATGAGTAGTTGACATGCTTGTGCATGGCTTGTATGCTATTGCATGGCTGGCATGTATGTGTGGGGCTTGCACATATGTCCATGGCTGGTAAACACGTGTAAGGCGCTTGCATGTTTGTGTAAGGCTTGTCTGCATGTTTATGGCTGGCATGTATGTGAATGGCGTGCGCTTCTTTATGTGCATGGCTGAAATGTATGTGTAAGACTTGTGTGCTCGTGTTAGGCTCAGGTGTATATGTGTGGCTGCTGCACATATGGCTACAGCATTCAAATGAACGAACTTGTCAGCCAACTCTGGGCTGCTCACCGTCTTCCAATTCCACCCCCACCCCCCTTGTGACTCCCACAGAAACCAGAAAGCACACTAAGCAGATGAGACAGTTTAAGTCTTGTCGAGCTACCATGTTTTTTTTTAGTTTAAGGCGAGCCAAATAGACTTGCCCAACCTCGAATAATCGTGAACATTTCCATGGATGCATCAAGTATTAAACTCTATGCCCTATTCTATGCAGGTGGGCCGCAGCATGCCAGACTATTTCCTCTAGACATGCCGTTAGTGGCGGTTTCAGAGCAGGTGAAGGAGCTACCGGCAACACCCCTGGCCCAGCATACCTGGCAATGCCAGCACAGCTATTGCCAACATCTAGCTGGCCATTGGTCTCGGGTGGTTTCGATATCCCTGGGTCCTGAATGCTCTGCAGCATTCTGAGAATCTTGGGTGTACTGCGTGTCTAAATCTTGGATTTAGTACATTCCTTTGACTGAGAGTGTGCTGCGTTCCTAGAACTTGGATGTACTACATGGTATATCTTAACAGTACTACGAGGCTAGATCCTGGATGTACTCCATGATATATCTTGACAGTACTACAAGACTAGATCTTGGATGCACTACATGGTAGATCTTGGCAGTACTGCAACGCTAGATTTTGGATGTACTACATGGTAGATCTTGGTTGCTTCTCAGCATTCTGGGGATCTACAAACTGCATGGCTAGATCTTGGATGTACTACATGGTAGATCTTGAACGTCGCTAGAATCTTTTATGGATGGGCATCAGGCATCAGCCTTGTGAGACAGCGTTGGTATGCTCACTCCAGCACTCCAGGGTTGCTTCCCATGGGGCTATGAGCTGCTGCTGAATTATAATTTTGCCTCCAAATTGAAATCCGAATCCAACTGAGCATTCCCACATCAGCCTGGAAATGACTGCCTCTGCAGCTGAGTATTCCCTCATCAGTCCTCAATGCAACTCGCCTTGTTGGTAGCCAAGTGGCTGGCCACACCTGCTGGCATAGAACATGGAGAGGGTTGTACACCTGTAGGGTCCTACACAAGCCCCTACCCGCAGTCAAGGCTGCGTGCACCATGAATGCACAGCCTTTGGACTGCGTGACATGCAAAATATATGAAGCCTAAATAGGACGAGTTCAAAAGAGCTTGGAACCTGCGGTATCGTTTATGTGGAGGAGCTGGGAAGGGAGGTGTGCAGTCTTTAGTTTGATAGCGGGCTTTCTCGAGTTTTGATCTGGAGAAGGGTAAATTTCTGACTCAATCTGTTTAGGGGTGTGACCATTGGCTCTCAGTTCAGTGTCCAGATTGTTCGAGGTTGGTCATGTCCCTGTAGCCTCTTTAATGGCCCCCGATGAAGGCTCGCCCTTGGTACAACACCCGCACAGCTGGGGGCGCCGATTATTACCTAAGGGTTTGGCGTCGACCGATGCAATTGATCTAGGCCTTAGTCCCACGCCACCTGCGCATGAAACCACCTTCCTGCAACCCCGAGCCCCAGAACCCGCAACTCAGGCGTGCCCCCCCCCCCCAAAGAGGGTTAGTTCGAGGTTGGGGAAATCCTTGTAGCCTATTTAGCTACCCATGAACTGTAGCCTCCATACAGCGGGCAGGAAGCCTTGGCGTAGGGTATGACCACATGGTCCACCAGCCTCCAAGCTGATCGCTCCCTAATGGTGGATTAGGGATGAGATGAGTGGGATGGGTGGCATGAGATATATCGAATCCCATCCCTTGGTGGGATGAGTTTTATCTTCTCCCATCCCACTCCTGGTTGAGAGGGGGATGTCATCCCATCTCTTTGTGGGATGAGTTGTATCATCTCATATCTCCCAGAGATGGGACATACACCATCACAAACAAGCTTGCTGGATGGTGTAAGGTCTGGTTTGATTACGAAGTCTATCAAACTTCAGGCTGCTCGCCATCTACCTGGGAAACCGGGAAGTATCAACACAACTACAACACCACGAAACAAATAAAAAAGCTCCCGAGCACAGAAAGCAATCACGTAGGTGTAGACAGATTAAATATATGTGAAGGTCTGAAGGTCTTGCTTGAAAGGTTATATATGTCTGAAGACCTGTATGACTAAATCGGTGTGGGTTTATTTACTTAGGTTCCTACTGCTTGCCTGTCAAGTAGACGTATTACGTTCAAGTATGCGTAGATGGATGTTGTCCACAGATCAAGTGGCGGAAGGGTCCGAGGGAGATTTTTGTTAAGTGATAAGAAGCGTGTAAATAGACAAAAATGTGTTTGATTGATTACATGGTCATCTGGCTTGAGGCTGCTCACCTACTGCAGGCGGAGTAAACATGGGAAGTTAGACGCTTTCACTCCGCACCTGTGAGTGCAGAATGGAATCACACGGGTCAAACAAACTTCGGGGTGCGGATACCGGTGTTCTGGATCCTCTGATTCTTGAACTTGGTGACGGTATATGGCTCCAGTCAGCAATCTGGCTTCCCACCGTCTTAGGCAAAAGCATTACAAATTGCAATCAATCAATCAAAGCATTCATATCAAAATATACTTGAACTTGTGTACATAGCTTCAGCCAGCAATTTGGCCGATCTCAATATGGCTAGAGAACGCCATGACTGTTGGAGTAAGGATGTGGCTGATGCACTAGCGACGTTGTACTCCTTGGAAGATTCCCAGGTTAAATCTTTGGCCACCAACTTACATTGAGGTGAGGGACATTTGGAATTTAAACCAGTTAACAAAGTGGAAAAAGTTTAAAAGTCCCATTCTCCAATCATCTTTTATTTTATTTCTTTTACTATACGGTAGTACCAAGACATCAGATACACGCCCTGGATATGAAAGCTCAGGATCACAAGGAAGGAAGAATGCTGTGTACCAGACTTGGATGTCCTCTTCGTCGGATGAGAGTGGGAAACCTGAGATGTCGAATTATCTCATTCGAGACATACCTCACAAGGCGGTGCGTAATATGTATAGATTTAGGACTTTCTCCCACTACCTAAAAGTGGAAAGTGATAGATGGAAACATCCAATTGTTCCTTGGAAGGATCGAGTGTGTCACCTTAGTAATTATGGAACAGTTCAAGATGAACACTATGTGGTCTTTGAATGTACTGACGAAGCCTTGCTGAATTCGAGAAGAAAGAACCTGATTTCCCATTCGGAGAGCAATATGATTCCTCTACATTACCTGATGTGTAATCCAAAAGTTGAATGTCGAGAGAAGCTAGCTTCATTCATCCATGAATGTATGAAGAGACTGGATCAAGTCTTTTTTGGTAGGTATAAATAGTTTTTTGTACTGTTTTTATCATTCAGAAGAACAGGAGAAAATAACTGAAAAAATGAAGGGAGAAAAAGTGTTTTGTTCGCGTTTACATTTTCCTGGCAGTTTGTTTTTTTACTGCCGAAGACGGCGAGCAGTCAAATTGCTGGCTGAAGCTCTGCACTGGTAACCCAGTTCAAGTTCATGCATGCACCAGGTTCGTCCAGGATGCTGCGTCCTCCGTCTCAGACGCAACATCGAAGGGCATGTTGCGTCGCAGGACGTGGGGAGTGTCCGTTTGCCAGAGGGAAGGGTCCGTTGCGTCGCAGGACGCAGGCTATACGATTGGTTGCATCTCAGACAGCTGAGCTGGGGGTCTTCCTGAAGTACCCTGGGATGTACCTTAAAGCCCAGGGGTAGCCTACTAGGCTAAAAGGACTTGTCCAGCCTCGAAAATCAAAAACGCGTACAGATTAACTAGTGGGGCTAATTGAAACTACAATTGATGATGCACTATTGTCAGCGTATACTATACGCTATGGTGTCCTTAACTTCACGTCCTGTGAGTAACGTTTCTACACGGATGTAACAATTTCAATTTCAATTTCAGCGTATACTACTAGGACACGAGTGCCTAATTGGCATCTGATCAGATGCCAATTAGGCACTCGTGTCCTAGTAGTATACGCTGACAATAATGCCTGACCCGGGATTTATTAGACCCCAACGAATCGCAAGCCAGAGACATGATACGAAACCTCATTTAACTGGTCCCTGGCCAATTGATTGTTGGAGACATGTTGTTTAGTAGTACTGGCTAAACAATTAAACAAACCTCGACAGGTTCGATTTCTAATACAAAATATAGTGTTTTCGGCGGAGCCTCTTGGGGGCGGGAGCCCCCAGTGTTAACCATTTGTCCGTTCGACCATCCATCCAATCATTTGTCTGACCGTGATGAAGCCTGACACGTCAGCCAACGGTCTCGTAACTAACTCGCTTCCGTTGCCACCTGTCGCCCCGTCGCGATCACTCTCCGCCATTTTTTAGCGACGCAGGCGACGCTGCATATAACTTGTTAAACTCAACCTTCCTGTCGCTTAGATTTTTAAAACATGATTTTAGTTGTGATGGTGAATGTGTGGTTGGCCCCAGTGCAAGCAAACTTAGAAGCTTAAAATTAAGTTAAAACCAAATTGCTGGCTTAAGATCTGTAACCAAGTTCAACTTGAAGTGCAAGCAAACGGGCTGGCCGCCCCAACCTCACGCCTCTTAATAAGGCGTACTATTTATTGATTGATTGTAATTTCGTGGTGAAGAAGGGTTCTTGCCCCCCTGAGCGCTGGCAGTGGGGAGCCGCGGGGATGACAGACCATATACAATCATCAATCAAATTGGTGACTACTGCTAGCTCCGGCTTACGCAGTGGTGTCCTTAACTTCACGTCCTGAGACTCGGATGTGGTGTCCTTAACTTCACGTCCTGAGACTCGGATGTAACAATTTCAATTTCAATTTCATCAATCAAATCCAATCAAACCCTTATGTTTCTGCACGAACAGACTCATCAGCATGCGCTCAACACTTATTTAGTCATATGACCACTCCCCCGTCTTCTGAAAAAAAACAGCTTTGAATAAAACCCAATCCAATCCAATCTTTATATTTCCGCATGGACAGACTCATCAGCACACGCTTCACACTCACATGGCCACTCTCCCGTCATTTAAAAAAATAGCTTGCATATTTAGGCTATTAAAAACAATCCAATCCAATCCTTTGATTTCTGCATGGGCAGAAACAGAAGCTTGCGCTCCACGCTCATCCGGTGACTCTCCTGTCTTGAGAGTACCGGTATACAGCTTGCACATTTAGGCCGTAAATTCCAATCCGATCCAATCCTTATATTTCTGCATGGACAGAATCAGCAGCATGTGCTTTACATTCGTCTGGAGACTCTCCAGACTTGAGAGTATACAGCTTGCATATAGAGGCCACCAAGTCTGCCGGCTCAGCCCCATCCGGGCAGTCTGACCTGTCAAATGGAAGCATGTATGTATGTTACAGTCCAGGGGTAGGCCAAATAAGGGACTTGCCCAACCGTGATAGGAAGGGCTTAAAAAGAAAAAGCATTGATGAACTAAACCCCAAACAATCGTTTTACAGACAGGGCCCCTGAGTGCGTGCTACAGTGATCATTGTGCAGCATGCACCAGTGTTTTTAATTTCAGATTTACATAGGCCAAGTTGAGTAGCTACTTGGGCTAGTCAAGCCTGATTTCAAGATTGTTGCGTAGCCATGCAAAGCGCGGAGCCCAGGTGGGTGTTGGGGGGTTATGCGTTGCCATGCAAAGCGCGGAGCCCAGGTGGGTGTTGGGGGGTTATGCGTTGCCATGCAAAGACGGTATGGCGAAGGTGTCGTCGGATAAAAACTGGTCATAGAAGCATGCACGTCTTATAGTTCTAAACTGTTGCTGTTTGGAGGCCAGGTCATCGAGTGCTTCGCATTGAAATGATGATGGTGCAGGGTTCGAATCCCTAAGGGTGCGCTTTAGTGTTCGCTGTCGACTGTTTTGGTAGTTCTGTCCAGGTAAAGCAGCAGCCCGTTCTCTAACGCCGTAAGACAGGGCTCCCTTACTACCACGCCCAACCAGGCGTTATCATTACTTGTTTATAGCCCCTCCTACCCTACGGCATCCTGCATCTGTTCAGGTTGCTATACAGGTGTTTAGGGAACAGCTTACACCTGTTCAGGTTGCTAAACAGGTGTTCAGGGAACAGCTTACACCTGTTCAGGTTGCTAAATAGGTGTTTAGGGAACAGGGTAAACACCTGTTCAAAAACTACGTGTGCACCAATGATGTTCATGAACAGGTGTTCAGGGAACAGCTTACATCTGTTCAGGTTGCTATACAGGTGTTCAGGGAACAGCTTACACCTGTTCAGGTTGCTAAACAGGTGTTCAGGGAACAGCTTACACCTGTTCAGGTTGCTAAACAGGTGTTCAGGGAACAGCTTACACCTGTTCAGGTTGCTAAACAGGCGTTCAGGGAACAGCTTACACCTGTTCAGGTTGCTTAACAGGCGTTCAGGGAACAGCTTACACCTGTTCAGGTTGCTAAACAGGTGTTCAGGGAACAGCTTACACCTGTTCAGGTTGCTAAACAGGCGTTCAGGGAACAGCTTACACCTGTTCAGGTTGCTAAACAGGTGTTCAGAGAACAGGGTAAACACCTGTTCAACAACTACGTGTGCACCAATGATGGACATAAACAGATGATCAGGGAACAGCTTACACCTGTTCAGGTTGCTAAATAGGTGTTCAGGGAACAGGGTAAACACCTGTTCAACAACTGCGTGTGCACCAATGATGGACATGAACAGGTGATCAGGGAACAGAGTAACACCTGTGCAGGTTGTTATACAGGTGTTCAGGGAACAGGGTAAACACCAGGGTACTACTAAGCGCGTGCGGCAGCGCGGTGCCGCGCTGCCTTTTTGAGCCCCTCTGCGCGAAACGCGCAATCTTTTCAAACCCCTGTGGGCGCAGCGCGCAGTTTTTGCCCCTTCTGCACTAAAAAGCGCTGACCAATTTGGCAAGAAGTAGTACCCTGGTAAACACCAGTTCAACAACTACGTGTGTACCAATGATGCACATAAACAGGTGTTGAACACCCTGAACAGGTGCAGGCTATCGTAGGGTAGGCCCCCTTAAATCACACTCTGGACACCTGTTGAACACCCTGAACAGGTGCAGGCTACAGTAGGGCAAGTAGTCTAGATTGATCTTGAGCTTGGAGAATGGGCAAGTCCCTTCAGCCTATGTGGTAACTCCCTGGATTGTAACATACAACACTCATAGATACACACATACCCAAATACATACTCAAACAAAAACACCCGCTCTAAGACTCTGGCGCTCAAGAAGGGGGGGGGGAGGGGGGGGGGGGGGGGGGGGGGGGGGGCAAGAAATAAGCTCCTATACCTCATCATCGCTTTCAGTCAATCTTCTCCTCAGGATCTGATTAAAACTTTCTTTTGTACCCAAAATAAAGTTGAACAGGAAGTTACAGATCCCCAAAGTGTTTTTGACCCAAATATAACTGGGCGGTAAATCACATGTGGGCAATCCCTTGAGAGACTTAGAAGTAGAATTGGATAGGGCATGAAAAGATCTTTCGAATGACCCCTATTTTATGAGGGTTAGGGTGGGGGAGGGGGGGTTCAAGGGAGGGGGTAAACACTTTGTTTCAACTTTATTCCCCCCCCCCCCCCCCCCCCCCCCTTCTTTTGTCTGAAACTTCCACAATTCCAACTCCCATCTGAATCAGACACCGTATACAATGTTGTCCAAAAGATGTCTTCCTGCCCCCCCCCCCCCCCCCCCCTTGCTGGCGCCCGTCTCAATCGGCAGTGGTCTAGCATGCCCTTCCTTCCCAACGTGAACTTCCTACTCGTAAGATTTTCTCCGCTTTTCTTTCTGAATCCTCAGTGGGCGCTGTTTTGTGTTGGGGAACCCACTTCCCGGGGTGAAAATCCTTTCAATAAAAACGAACACACACATGCACGCACGCACACACACGCATACAAACACGCACACACACACGCATACACACACACACAAACACACGCGCGCACACACACACACAAATAGAAGCAAGCATCCAAATGGACAAAGAAGGCAAAGAACCCAAGGGGGCTGTGCACTGTTTTTCTTTTCGTCTTCGAGCAGCAGCTTCTAGGTAGCTCCCCCAATCAGCCAGTGGGCTGCACTCAATGATTTCAGCAGTGCTAGGAAACTCAGAATGGCAGCTTCAAGGTGCGCTAGGTTGGCTACGTTTTGGCTCGGCAGCCAGGAAGGGGAGTTGCCTAGAAGCTGCTGTTCGTAGCTAAAAAGAAAAACACTGGGGCTGTGCCCAGCTGCTAAATTGAGATCTAGACCCAAAACAGGGTCAAAAGTAGCGATTGCTATATATAGCGGGAAAACATTCATCATACGATGGTTGGACCCAGATCAAAGGGTGGGTTACACTAGTGACAGAGTGCCTTATCACCACTGTCACACAGTGACTGTAGCACGAACGCAGGGCCCCTGTCGGTAAAACGATTGTTTGGGGTTCAGTTCATCAGCGTGTTTTCATTTTAGCCCCTCCTGATATCATGGCTGGGCAAGTCACTTTAGCCTACTTGGCTACCCCTGAACTGTAACAACATACAACAGAAAACGATTAATAGATGATACCCCCCCCCCACCCCCCACCCCCACCCCTCCACCCAACCCCACCCCCCAACCCACCTCCACCCAACCCCACCCGCCAACCCACCTCCACACAACCCCCAACCCCCAGAGATGGTTGACTTACGCTTGTCCTCCATCAATGATGCAGTGCAGCTTTTTGTCCATGTACACAGTGCTGCGCAACAGAGAGGGTGGAGGGGGGTATATATGTGTGTGTGTGTGTGTGTGTGTGTGTGTGTGTGTGTGTGTGTGTGTGTGTGGGGGGGGGGGGGGGGGGGGGGCGTGTGTGTGTGGGGGGGTACACAGCGCTGCACAACGTAGAGGGTGGAGTGGAGGGTCAAGGTCACAGTTATTAAACCAAACAAACTGACAAAATCAGAACTACATAATACACATAGCAAAAATTATGCAAATAATACAAGTAATAATCATAATTATGAGAAGCACAACAGAGAGGGTGGAGTGGAGGGTCAGGGTCACAGTTATTAAACCAACCAAATAATAACCAATTCTAACAATAATTCTGATTTTGTGCAGCACAACGGAGAGGGTGGAGTGGAGTGTCAGGGGTCACAGTTAGGTTGAGCAGAGTTTTTCTGTTCAGTTCAGAAAGTGAGTTAGCTTGTAGCTTCATGGCTTTGGGCCTCCTCCACAGGTACAAAGATCCAGTCTTGTACGCGATGTATGTCATCAGATGATCTGTAATGGGTGGTGGACGATTTTAATACGGCCATACAGAGTGTGGTCTCCATTCCACCCCGCACCTTGAAGGTAGAAAGGGCGTAGATCCAGAGTCAGATTCGTGGTAGCTTTAATAGGGTCGCCCCGGGGTGTTCGGAAGGGCAGCGCACTAGTAGTCACCAGAGGACAGCAGGCACACACAAGAGCTATGCTTATGACTCCTCTTCTTATGAGTGGTGGGTAGTGGTAGTGGTAGTGGTAGTTGTGGTGAATCCATCAATGGGGAGACAGTGGTTGTCAAGCTTCGACTCACATACGTGTAAGGCACACATACATGGTGGTGGGTGGTGGGTGGTGGGTGGTGGGTACTGGTAGTGGTGGTGACTCCTCTGCTTAGCTACGTCTTGCCGTACTGCCGTATCCTGTATGGCTTCAGTGACTCCTTTACTTACTTGCGCTCTGCCGTATAAATTCAGTGAGTCCTCTACTTATTTGCCTACTGCCGTATGCTGAATGTCTTCAGTGAGTCTTATAACTGCTGCACTGCCGTATGCCCCCCCCCCCCCCCCCCCCCCCCCCTTTATACCCTCACCAGCTCTTCTTGATACCCTTTGCTGCTGTCGCCTCAGCACTGCTAAGGAGGAGGTCGGCTCAGTGTTTCATTTTTCGACGACGCGTCGCCATTCTGTCGCCATTCCGTAGAATGCTACTCCCCCCGGACCCCCCGATATCGGGACGCGCTGCCCCCCGACCCCCCCAGGCTCCGCGCTGCGCGCTCCACCATGCGATGGCTACGCAACTATCCTGAAATCAGGGTTGAGTAGCCCAAGTAGCTACTCAACCTGGACTACAGAAATCTGAAATCAAAAACACTGGGTCGGCTCCCTCATTACCAGAGTAGCATGCAATAATAGTTGCACGATGGTGTATGGGGTTGGTGGTTGGCACCAGAGCAAATGGTATATGGTATATGGTGTATGGTGGCTGATACCAGAGCAAGCAAACAGGCTGCCCCCCTCAACCTCACGCCTCACAATAAGGCTTACTTTGTATTTATTTATGTATGGGTCTGTGTCTCACCAGCTCTTCTTGCTACCCTTTGCGGCTGTCGCCTCAGCACTGTTTTGGAGGAGGTTGGCTCCCTCCTTACCAGGTAATGATAACGCCTGGTGGGGCGTGGTGTTAAGGGAGCCCGTCGTACGCGGGTGGGGAGCGGTCTCCTACCTCAACTGGACAAGCTACCATCGCGGTTGACGACGACCTGCAACGCCAAGAGCGACCGAAGGGGGAGTCGAACCCCCGACTCTTCATTCTTTAGCAATCTGGTATACTTCCTCCTTACCAGAATAACATGCGGTTATGGTTGCACGATGGTGTATGGGGTTGGTGGTTGGCACCAGAGCAAGCAAACGGGCTGACCTCCTCAAACGCAACCTCACGCCTCGCAACAAGGCGTACTTTGTATTTATTTATTTATGGGTCTGTGTCTCACCAGCTCTTCTTGATACCCTTTGCGGCTGTCGCCTCAGCACTGGTTCGAAGGAGGTCAGCTCCCTCCTTTCCAGAATAGCATGCAGTTATGGTTGCACGAGTGTTGTCGTCAAGCTTCTCTTGAATCATGCAATAATCTGCCTGTATCTTGGAACCTGCATGCAGGTTGAATGTCCCAGTGGTTAGCGTGATGATAACCAACTGTAGCACAAACTCAGGGCCCCTGTCGGTAAAACGATTGTTTGGGGTTCAGTTCATCAGTGTTTTTTCTTTTTAAGCCCTTCCTAGACGGTTGGGCAAGTCCCTTTAGCCTATTGGGCGTACCCCTGGACTGTAACATACACACATACAGGTTGAATGTCGCAGTGGTGAGTGTGAGAGTGAGCCCATAGCAAGAGGAATGCCATTCGATGCATGTGTTTGGGGCCATTCCACACAAAGTTCTAAGCTGTGGCTCAAGCGTATAAGTACATCTCTTGGACAAGGTGAGCATCATAGTGGGAGACATGATGCCCAAGCGACTGGGCATCACCCTACTGCTTCCTTGACACAGGTTGAATGTTGCAGTGGTTAGCGTGAGAGTGGGCCCATTTGAGCTATTCAAGGGTAGAAACTGGGACTGAGCAGTTGGTTTTGAGCAGGTGTGTCGCAAATTGAGCGACTTGGTGTGACCCCAGTGATACGCTCGGGTTTGAAAGTTTCGCTAGAAATGAACCTTGGGTCCCACCGATTTTGAGTGAGTCTCTTTAGGGAGTTCCAACTTCCAGGCTGTCTCAAGGGGGTTAAATAATCTGTCGCATTATTATAGGACAGTAATTACTGTCCCTCAGTCATTTTGTTTTGTTTGAACAAGGTGGTGGTGGTGTGTGTGTGTGTGTGTGTGTGGGGGGGGGGGGGGGGGGTCCTAAACCCACCATGTATAAAAGACTGGTGGAAACTTTTGGTTTGGAAGAGATGCACAACGGGATCAAAACAAAAGTACGGTAAACCCATATTTCTGAGTACCTCCGTTGTAATAAGGCGCACCATTTATCAATTTATTAATTTACTTACCAACAGACTTGGGGACAGAGTTTTGGCACATGATGAATGACAACAGCTTATCTGGGACGTAGTGCTCCAAGCATAGCTGTTGCATGTTGCCCGCACACTCTTTCTCCCCGTGCTGCAGATTTTGGCATTATTTCGAATTTAGCACATGCACGTGTTATCAAAGTTAGCACATGCACGTTATTTTAGCAGATGTTTCGAATTTAGCACATGCACGTGTTTTTTAAGTTAGCACATGCACGCTACTTAAGCACATGTTTCAAATTGAGCACATGCACATTATTTTAGCACATGATCCAAAGTTCGCACATGACCGTTTTTGTTGCACATGCACATGCTGCTGATGTTTGCGTTGTTTTTAAGTTAGCACATGCACATTTCGTGTAGCACATGCATGTGCTGCAGAGTTTAGCAAGTTTCGAAGTTAGCCTTTTCCCCCCTTTTTTAGCACATGTTTCAAAGTTAGCACACGCACGGGCAGCAGATTTTAGCATTGTTTGTAAGTTAGCACATGCACGGGCAGCGGATTTTAGCATTGGTTTAAAGTTAGCACAAGCACGGGCAGCGGATTTTAGCATTGGTTTAAAGTTAGCCCATGCACGGGCTGCGGAGTTTAGCATTGTTTGTAAGTTAGCACATGCACGGGCAGCGGATTTTAGCATTGGTATAAAGTTAGCACAAGCACGGGCAGCGGATTTTAGCATTGTTTGTAAGTCAGCATATGCACGGGCTGTGGATTTTGGCGTTGTTAGTAAGTTAGCACATGCACGGGCATGGGCATTGTTGAACGTAGACAATACATTGGTTCTCACTTTGTTTTTGACATGATCACATGTGCAGGGTGAGTTTTTTACCGCTTTGTACAGCGATTGCTAGATTTGACCCGGTTTTGGCAAAAATATCACAAAATAATAGTTTCATCAAGTTTGTTTCCCCCCTGAATGGCCTTACACAGCTGTAAAGGCTATAAAAGAAAAAAAAGCTATAAATAGCACTAAAATGCTGTTCCTGGAGGAGGCCTAAAACGATTAAGGTAGAAAAACCCACTTTCAGATTTGGAAAAAAAACTGCACATGCCAAGGGTTCACTTGGCGGATTCGTGCGGGTTTTGTTTTTGTTGTGCGTGTATGTTACAGTCCAGGGTTAGGCCAAATAGGCTGAAGGGGCTTGCCCAACCATGGCAGGAAGAGCTAAAGAAAAAGCATTGATGAACTGAACCCCAAACAATCGCAGATGTGCTTCCAATGGTGAACATATTTTTAGTACCATTGGCAATGATTTGTAGAATGGTTTAATACAGAGATTCATACGTGGGTAAATGCAGAGATTGATATGTGGTCTAATACACATATGCACACATGCATAATTTAATTCTCAGTGATGTAAAAATACTTTTTTTAAGTTGTGAAAAATTATGTCACCCCAGAAGGTGGGTCACCCGACAAAAACCAGCGACACCGAAGATTCAGTTTGAATGGCATTGCCACTCCTACAAAAAAGGTAGGTGCATTTCGGGTCACCGGGAGATACCAAACCTCAACCAAACGAACAAGACAGACTGTAAACAATACACACACACAGACTGTAAAGATCACACACAGACTGACCAAAATATACACACACATACTGTAAAGAACACACACACAGACTGTGCACAAAATACACACACTCACACATACACACTTACCATGCATTCTATACCCCCAGATTCAGTCACTGTAGCTATGTACTTGGTTTTGAACTGTGTAAGGGAGTGGGCAGAGTTGAGGTCAGAAGGTCAATTATTGTTTTGGACAACACATTGTTACTGTGTGGCCATTACGTCATTGCATGGCGACTCATGAACCCTCCGATCCACGCTTGGCACTCCGCCATGGTGGTTGTCCCCAGTGCCCCCCCCCCCCCCCCACACACACTGCCCCCCCCCCCCACACCCCATGGTGGTTGTCCCCAGTGCCCCCCACCCCCCACCCCCCCATGGTGGTTGTCCCCAGTGCCCCACCCCCACCCCATGCCCCCCCACCCCATGGTGGTTGTCCCCAGTGCAAGCAAACGGGCTGCCCCCCTCAACCTCACGTCTCGTAATAAGGCATACCATAGGCATATTTATTATTCATTTATGTGTTCATTTATTTATTTATTTATTCATTCATCTATTTACTTGTCCTATGGTGTGCTACCCGCCTTCACCAGTCGTCCAGCATCAATAAGCGGTTGTGGCCAGTCATAATTTATTTATTTGTATTGAAAGAATGTTCATAATTCATTTATGAGTATTGAAAGGATGTTCATAATTTATTTACGTGTATTGAAAGGATGTTCGTAATTTATTTATTTGTATTGAAAGGATGTTCATAATTTATTTATTTGTATTGAAAGGATGTTCATAATTCATTTATTTGTCTTGAAAGGATGTTCACCCCCTTAAGAATGGGTCTCATTGTGCTAGCATGCACTGCCTTCAGGGGCTGATGGACAGGCTCAAGGAGCCTCGCTATCCTATCGTTCGGTGGTTGGCTCCAGTGCAAGCAAACGGGCTGCCCTCTCAACCTCATGCCTCATAATAATGCGTACAATATATTTATTGATTTCCCTGGTAAAAACAATCTGCCAACGACGGCGAGCAGCCAAATTGATTGAAGCTATGCAACCAAGTTCAAGTTCAAGATGTTAATAAATTTATGTATTATTAATTTACGTATTAATTATCCAATTGTGTGCAACTCACCTTCACAAGTCGTCCAACCTGATTGAGGGCCTTGCTTAGCTTGCTCTCACACAACATTGCATCAGGGCATAGACTCATCCTGCGAAGGATAGCGGATGAGATGCATTCAGTTGTGTTTTTGTGCAATGCATCGCCCCCTTCGATCTCCCTTCGATCGCTCTTGGCGTTGCAGTTCGTCGTCAACCGCGATGGTAGCTTGTCCAGTTGAGATAGGAGACCGCTCCCCACCCGCGTACGACGGGCTCCCTTAACACCACGCCCCACCAGGCATTATCATTACCTTTGTTTTTGCAACGCATCGCAAATTGAGCGGCGCGACGTGCAATGCGACCCCAGTGGGACGCTTTACCCCCCTAACCCCCCGGGGCTCTGCACTTTGCGATCAGCCCTATACTGTGCTACGCCACAATCCTGAAAACAGGCAAGTGTCGCAACTTATGCTACACAGAGTTGTACACATCAAGTCAAGCCAAAACATACAAGCCAAGCCAAAACAGGCATGCGAAGCAACGTTTTCTACACAGAGTTGTACACATCAAGCAAAGCCAAAACATACAAGCCAAGCCAAAACAGGCATGCGACGCAACGTATTCTACACAGAGTTGTACACATCAAGCCAAGCCGAAACATACAGGCCATGCCAAAACAGGCATGCGTCGCAACTTTTGCTACACAACTGGACCTACAGAAAGCTGAAAAGTTTGTATTTGTACAGTTCAGGGGTAGCCAAACAGGCCAAAGGGACTTGACCAACCTAAAAAAATAGGAAAGGCAGTTAAAAAAAGAAGCGCTTGTGAACTGAACCCCAACAAATCGTAAACAACGGGGTCAGGAGTTCGTGCTATGCAGAATAATTTGAATGAATAATTTAACAGATGGGAGACAGACGAGGCAGCTTGAGATGAGGGATATCAGTTTTTTTTTATTTATGTCAGATGTCGGTCGGCCAGGTTGAGCAGCTACTTGGGCTACTCAAGCCTGATTTCAGGATTGTTGAGTAGCCATCGCATGGCGATGCACGAAGCGTGGAATTCCGGGGGATCATGTGACGCCATACATCAACAGAATGGCGACGCAGTGGCGACGCGTCGTCGGAAAAAAAAGGACAAGGGATATCGGAAATTGAGATGTGGGTTTGTATGCAACGCTATAGCCAGGGTTCCCCGCTTCATATAGCGTTCTCTACCTGGGATCCCGTTTTGGCCAAAACCTCCGCTGCCCTGATGCCCAAGCCCCCACCCCCCCGGGTCGGCCCTTCGATCTTCCCAAATCACTACCTGGACCCTACTCTTGATAAGTACCAAATCCCTGAAAGCTACCAGAAGAGCCTCTTTCTGAGATGTATGTTATAGTCCAGGGGTTGCCACTTAGGCCCAATGTATGTTCGCTTTGTTAGGTGCACGTTGCTCTGCTCACTGTGTTCTGTTCTGCCTATTCAAATGAAGGTTACAGTCCAGGGGTTGCCACTTAGGCCCAATGTATGTTCGCCTTGTTAGGTGCACGTTGCTCTGCTCACTGTGTTCTATTCTACCTATACAAATGTATTTTATAACCCAGGGGGTGCCACTTAGGCCCAATGAATTGCCCAACCTCAAGCAATCAAGACTAACTGTAGATGTTTAGGAGGGGCTACAGCCAGACATGTTTTTTTAATCTCAGAAGGGAGACGATTTGTTCAGTAACACCCTCAATGACCTCAATGACTCCAATGACCCAATTCACTCTGTTGATCTGGCTCTTTGCCCACATGCCAGGGTTTAGGCGGGGGTTATGGGCATTTGGGGCGTTACTGCACCGATCGTCTCCTTTCTCAGCTTTTAAAAAAGCTCTGGCTGTAGCCCCTCCCAAACATCTACAGTTGTTCTTGATTGTTTGAGGTTGGGTAATCCATTGGACCTAAGTGGCACCCCCTGGATTATAAAATACATTTGTATAGGTAGAATAGAACACAGTGAGCAGAGCAACGTGCACCTAACAAAGTGAACATACATTGGACCTAAGTGGCAACCCCTGGACTATAACCTTCATTTGAATAGGCAGAACAGAACATAGTGAGCAGAGCAACGTGCACCTAACAAAGAGAACATACATTGGACCTAAGTGGTAACCCCTGGACTGTAAAATCTTAGTTTTGCATGTGCCTTAAGAAGCAGATATCCACGAGGAAATCTGAGGGAAATCTGCTTCTTTGCAGTTCTATGGGACCTTTTCTACACATATGATTGATCAGTTTGATGTATAATACATTTGAATAGGCAGCACAGCAGGTGTGTATGTGTGGTTGATTGGTTGATTGGTTCGTGTATGTATGTGTGTGTGTGTGTGTGTGTGTGCGTGTGTGTGTTTGTGTGGTGGTCGTGGAGGCAGTGGGTGTGCTGATTTTTTGTATTCTGTGTTGTGTGTTGCTTGTTTGTGTGCTAGATAGATGCATGCATGCATGAACCCATTGAGGGTTGCATCCCAGGATTGCGCCTAGTGCACTTACACGTAGGCTTCAATCTTCACTTGACCGGCAATGTTAGCGATGCTTGCAATCTCAGGCTCAAGCTCGGCATTTGCATAGATGCTCCGGCACAGAATGAGCAGGACGGGAAGGAGTGCAGGGCACCATGAGTTCCATCGGCGAATGCTTGGCATCGAATGTGCTGATGAGTGGCGTGACAAGCGCGAAATGGAAGGCTGCAATTAGTAGGAATCCGCCAGAGGCGAGAATTGTAGCGAATTAGTGGGACTAATCGCAGATTGTGTGATTTACGAGTTGGGTAATGCCGGGCTGTCGTGTCTAGGGTGGCGAGACGGGAAAGCTTGCTTGCACGTGCAGGTGAAGAAATTAAATAGGGAAGAGGAGAGAGGAGGAGTATGGATTCATGAACTCATCAACCGGACGAAGCCCTAGTTGCATGGGAGCAGCTCAAGACGGGGGGGGAGGGGCCTGGGGGAGGGGCGGGGGGGTCGAATCCACACTCCTCATCCCTCCTCATCCTCTTCCAAAATCATTTCTTCGCCTGCACCCAAGCCTGCACCTACAAATAAAAGGCAAGCTTTCCCGCCTCGCCGCGCTAGACACGACAGCCCGGCATTATACCCAACTCGTAAATCACACAATCTGCGATTAATCCCACTAATTCGCTACAGTCCTCGCCTCTGGCGGATTCCTACTGAGTTAAGCGTTCCATTTCGCGCTTGTCACGCCACTCATCAGCACACTCGATGCCAAGCATTCGCCGTTGGAACTCGTGGTGCCTTGCACTCCTTCCCGTCCTGCTCATTCTGTGCCGGAGCATCTATGCAAATGCCGAGATTGAGTCCGACATTGGAAGCATCTCTCACATTGCCGATCGAGGTTGAAGCCTGCGTGTAAGTGAACCAGGCGCATTCCTGGGATGCAACCCTCCATGCACCTATCCCCCACCCCACCCCTCACACCCCACTCATTCCGAATCTCCAGCCCCCCACCCCCAGCCCCCCAGCCCCCAAACTCCAATCCATCCTCCCACCCACCCACCCATCTCCATCCATCCATCCATCCATCCATCCATCCATCCATCCATCCATCCATCCATCCATCCATCCATCCATCCATCCATCCATCCATCCATGATGGCGTGCATCTATCCCCCCCTTACCCCCCGCACACACACACACACGACACACAGACACACAACACACAAAAACATACAACGCACACAGCACACACACGCCACACACTCCCCTCAAACCAATAATCCACATTCAGGGGGCGGCATTAGATCGCAGGACACGCAGGCTGAGTTTCAAGTGCGATGTGTTCTACATCCCTCGTGATCTACAGTGCCCTTGCAGCCTTGCTGTATCGACAGGGATATTTTTTCCGGAGTACATTCCGATCCGGAATACGAGACCCCGTTTTGGCCGAAATTGCCGGAATAAGAAACATGGAATAGAAAAGTTTTTTTTTACTGAAATTGACTAAAAATGACCCAAATCGACCAAAATCGGAATAAGGATCCTGTATTGGGTGGAAAATGGGGAGGAATAAATAAAAAGGAATTAGATTTCCTCTTTTTCATTTGACAAAAAATCCCTGTGTATCGACTCTACTTGCACAAGTAGGAAGGGGGTGGTGAGGTTTGATTCCTCAGTATTTTTGCGTCCTGGCCCTAAGCAAATCTTGTAGGGAAGTACTGTCCGATTTCTGCCCTCGTGGTGGTTTCTAGTTACGTCTCCTTGGCTCAGCCTCTAACAGCCATGACAGGAAGCTTGTCTGCCGTGGTCAATAGGGGTAGTGGTGAATGTCCATTTGGTCGAGGATCGGTGTCTCCCACCGACCCTAAGTTAGCCTACTCTATTTTTGGAGGGGCGACGCCATTCGACCTGAATCCTCAGTGTCGCTGGTTTGTATTGGGAGACCCACCTCCTGAGGTGAAAGTCCTTTCACAACTAAAAAAAACGCATCGTCAATCCATCCATGCATCGACGCGCTGCTCCTCATGACCCGGTAGAGCACTGGCATGAGGACACCTCAAAGACATGAACACAGCTTAAATACAAGTTTAAGTATGAATATGAATTACTATGAATACAGTTTGAAGATATGAATACAGTTTACAGACAAGAGAGGGAGGGAGACGACACAAGCTATCGCATGGCACCTGCACCAATCCTGAAGGGTGTCTGCCACACTTTTTTTTAAACGTGTTGCCATTCCTTAGCTGCCTGGTGACGCATGGGTCCGGCTCAACTAGTCAAAAATGCCGTCCCAAACGCCCCGGGCTTCGCGTTTGGCAAGGTTCGGGGGCAGTGCGTCACACTGGGGTCACACCGAGTCGCTCAATTTGCAATGCGTCGCACGCAAAAAAACATTGATCTGTCATTCCAGACACATCTATGCTTGTTGCAGTCCACATGTATGTATGTTTGTATGCATGCATTTGTGTATCTATGTATGTACTAGTACATTGCCCGTGTGGCCGGTGGCCACCCTCCATCCACCCAGGTCCTTGGGTCTGCTCAGGGTTACAGAAGGGGTCAGGCCCTTGTATGTCTCCCCCCTCCCACTCACCCCTCTCCCCCTTCACATGCACTCAGTCAAGACATTTCCCCCTTTGCTGCTAAAAATATGTGATGCATGTCCCCTTTCCTTCCGTAATGTATGCCCCCCCTCCCCCCCGGACCTGCACGATCCCCTATTTTCCCCTAAATCTTTCTGCCCCCCATCCCCATTGCCACACCCTCTCTTTCTCCCCCCTGCTCCCCCCTGCCCCACACACCTTCCAGCCATCTCCCCCCTCGCGCAAACCTCCCCTCCCTCTCCCTCGCACCCACAGACACACACACACACCTCTATCCCTTCCTCTTCCCCTTCACTTAAGATGTGCCCCCCCAGCCCTATCACACACGCATACCATTCCAACCCACCCCCAGCCATACCAACAGTATCCCCTACTTTTCCGGACCTCTCCCCACCCCTCACCCCACCCCATCCACGCACACTCTTTCTCCCCCCCACACCGTCCCTTTCCTCAACAACCGAAACGCACGCACACTTTCCTCTCTCGTCCCTACATTGTACACTTCACTCCAGCTGCGGGCTGTAACCGTGCAGAAAGTTAGGCTGCGAACAACGGCTTGCGAACTCTCAGGTTCTGAATTTTCGATGAGGCCAAGAACACGGGTTCTTCTCGTGCAGTGGTTGAGTTTGAACAACTTCGAGTTACACATGCATCGGTCAAACTTGCTGCAGCCAAAATCGCGGCGCCGTGCTTAACGATCGTCAATACAATGAAAAGAGAGTGCGGTGATGAGATGAGCGTTGCAGGCGCGAGCGATGGAGATAGTGATGAAGAATTCGAATTGCTCGAAGTTGTTGCGACTAACTGCCAAGCATCACAAATACGCCTGGTTTGGTTAGCTGCCTGGCGTTCAACTGCAGGCATTACAGCCCCCATGGTAATACGGGCTAATCTTCGACGCTGGTTTTCTTGGGGCCTGTCCTCGTCGGGCCGAAGAGCTCGCTAAGCGCGCTGACTGGCTGTGGTTCCTGCTCTTCTGTCGTGTTGGTGTAGCATGGTGGCATCAAGAAGCAATCGGTTGTATACGATCAGCCTTGGCGCCATATTTGCTTCAGATAGCGAAAAATCAAACGAACTCGAAGTTTTTTTTTTTTAGGCATGGTACGAAAAGCAGACCACAACAGCAAATCAATTGCAATCGCTCAGAATGAGAAAGCGCTCCTGAATATGACGAGCGTTCAGAGTAGAATCGATGGGGGGAAAGTGAATCCGCGATGAGAATTTTTTGAACCTTGGCAGGAGTCCGTGTACACCACCCCACGTGGAACTGCCAGAAAATTGCACAGTACAATTGTCCGGGGGACCTGCCCCCCTACACACCAACGAACTAACAAAAAGTTCAATGTATTTTTACATGTATATATATGTATGTATGTATGTATGTCACAGTCCGCATGTAAGAATGTATGTAACAGTCCACATCCACAGCCAGGTCTAATCAACGGGAGTTTATGTTACCCGAAGACGGCGAGCAGCAAAATTGCTGTCTGGAACCATATAACTAGTTTAAAGTAAATTAAGCATGATGTTCTGTCGCACTGCCATATGTATGCTACAGTCCAGGGGGTAGCCAATTAGTCTTAGACTATTCCAGCAAGCAGTCTCGACAGGCTGGGCCCATGAGTAACATAGTTCAAATTCTGATGTCGTATAATTTGTGAAAGCATGCCACCAAATTCAAATTAGGTGAATATGGCTAGGCTAAGTCTGGCTTACCCCCCCCCCCCCTGTATGTTTGCTGCTGTGATGTGTATTCCAGGCTTGTAGTGTCGGAAGAGATCTGGGTATGGGAGTGTTTGATAGCGAGCTTTCTGATCTGAAATACAAATTTTTACCCAGACTGTTGCACAGATTTTGACAGCATAGGGCAGGCGTTGACAAAATAGGGACAGTAATTGATCATTGAACCATCGTTGATTTACAGATAGATCACTGTTATTTGAAGTATTCAAATTGTTGATGCGTTGATCAAAATACTTTGATAAAAAAATACAGAAAAGGCTAGGAAAGAGAAGGGCGGCCTCTTTTCATATGAACTCAGTTGGCGTAAACTAATTAGGTATCAAGCTTTGCATAGTAAAAACGATTCATGTCGGGAAAGTGGTCGGGCCGTAATACTAAAGCTCTTTAGTTTCTTGAACTTCGATTATGACTCCGACAATAACTTCCCAAAAATGTGGAGCGGATAGAAAGGTTTTGTCAGCCCGCTTGGCCGCTTCAGGGGGGGGAAAACACGCCTTCCATCCTGCTTGATCAATATACATACCAGCTTAATATTAATATAATCAATATAATTGATTGATTGATCTAGCATCCATTTACTCTAATAATGAATTTGATCATTGGAGTTGCCGGGCCAGCCATTCCTCAAATGAAAAACGAGACCTAGGGCTGCCTTGTTGCTCTACTCAGACAGCACGACAGCCTGGTAGATAGGGATCGTGTTGACAGGAACCAGACCGGCAAGAGTGGCATCCAGCATAATACCCTGCATGCAAGCAAGGGTGAAACAACAATGTCTGTGTGCGAGGTGAGGTATGAAACATGAAAATATGTTAGTGTCCTACGGAAGGTATAAAACATGAAAACATGTAAGAGCAGTTTTAGCTTGCATACTTACATAAGCAGGCAGAACCAGCTGTGCTTGACTGCTGCAAATTTCTAATTGATACATGTAACTATGAAGAGTGGGAGCCAGGATGGCAGGTCAGGGGCATGCACCTACTCGTTTGTAGGAGTGGCAGCACCGTTTGCACTGGACCCTCAGTGCGGCTATTTTTTGCCAGGAGACCCACTTCCTGGGGTGAAACTCCTTTCATAAAACAAAAATCAAACTGGGGCTTTCAACTGCACTGGCATGGGAGACCTTGACTGTACTGGCGGTTGTACCACACAACCGTCACAAACACACGTCACGAAATGCACTTGTATTTTGTTTGGATTGCCAATATTGGATTGGTCTTCTGACACAAGACCACACAAGCAAGATACTACACAGTACTTGTGAGCTATGTCACAAACCTTATACAACAGCAATGTCACAAACATATTACATATACAACACCAATGTCACAAACATATGCAGCACCAATGTCACAAACATATGCAGCACCAATGTCACAAACATATGCAGCACCAATGTCACAAGCATATGCAGCACCAATGTCACAAACATATGCAGCACCAATGTCACAAACATATGCAGCACCAATGTCACAAACATATGCAGCACCAATGTCACAAACATATGCAGCACCAATGTCACAAACATGTGCAGCACCAATGTCACAAACCTTATACAACAGCAATGTCACAAATCTGTAGTAGTTCCAGAATATGGTTTTACAATTCTAGTATTCATTACTATTGTTGTAAGACTCAATAGTTCTGTACATTTGACCACTCCCTTGTCTTTCTCCAGTGTCTGTCTCCAGTGTCTGAACCCATCATCCCACTCACCTGACCACTACACAGCAGTCCCTAGTGTCTGAACCCATCCTCCCACTCACCTGACCACTACACAGCAGTCCCTAGTGTCTGAACCCATTATCCCACTCACCTGACCACTACACAGCAGTCCCTAGTGTCTGAACCCATCCTTCCACTCACCGAACCACTACACAGCAGTCCCAAATGTCTGAACCCATCATCCCACTCACCTGACCACTACACAGCAGTCCCTAGGAATACCCCAGACACAGCACCAATCGCACCTGGAGCGCGGCAAGAGACTCAGTGAATGCAGACTTGGTGAAGGATGGCTCAAGTCCAACCCGCTGGCGGTACCTAGTGTCTGGCATAGGGCCAAGATTAGTCCAGTTGGGATCACAGGGGTGGCGGGTAGGTAGTTCTGATTAGTTGAGATTAGTCCAGTTGGGATCACAGGGGTGGCGTGTAGTAAGTTGAGATTAGTTGAGATTGGTCCAGTTGGGATCACAGGGGTGGCGTGTAGTTGGTTACGATTAGTTAAGATTAGTCCAGTTGGGATCACAGGGTTACCATGTAGTTGGTTAAGATTAGTTAAGATTGGTCCAGTTGGGATCACAGGGTTACCATGTAGTTGGTTAAGATTAGTTAAGATTGGTCCAGTTGGGATCACAGGGTTACCATGTAGTTTGTTAAGATTAGTTAAGATTGGTCCAGTTGGGATCACAGGGGTGGTGGGTAGGTAGTTAATATTAGTTGAGATTAGTCCAGTTGGGATCACAGGGGTGGCGTGTAGTAAGTTGAGATTAGTTGAGATTGGTCCAGTTGGGATCACAGGGGTGGCGTGTAGTTGGTTCCGATTAGTTAAGATTAGTCCAGTTGGGATCACAGGGTTACCATGTAGTTGGTTAAGATTAGTTAAGATTGGTCCAGTTGGGATCACAGGGTTACCATGTAGTTGGTTAAGATTAGTTAAGATTGGTCCAGTTGGGATCACAGGGGTGGCGGGTAGGTAGTTAATATTAGTTGAGATTAGTCCAGTTAGGATCACAGGGGTGGCGTGTAGTAAGTTGAGATTAGTTGAGATTGGTCCAGTTGGGATCACAGGGGTGGCGTGTAGTTGGTTACGATTAGTTAAGATTAGTCCAGTTGGGATCACAGGGTTACCATGTAGTTGGTTAAGATTAGTTAAGATTGGTCCAGTTGGGATCACAGGGTTACCATGTAGTTTGTTAAGATTAGTTAAGATTGGTCCAGTTGGGATCACAGGGGTGGCGGGTAGGTAGTTAATATTAGTTGAGATTAGTCCAGTTAGGATCACAGGGGTGGCGTGTAGTAAGTTGAGATTAGTTGAGATTGGTCCAGTTGGGATCACAGGGGTGGCGTGTAGTTGGTTACGATTAGTTAAGATTAGTCCAGTTGGGATCACAGGGTTACCATGTAGTTGGTTAAGATTAGTTAAGATTGGTCCAGTTGGGATCACAGGGTTACCATGTAGTTTGTTAAGATTAGTTAAGATTGGTCCAGTTGGGATCACAGGGTTACCATGTAGTTTGTTAAGATTAGTTAAGATTTGTCCAGTTGGGATCACAGGGGTGGCGGGTAGGTAGTTAATATTAGTTGAGATTAGTCCAGTTGGGATCACAGGGGTGGCGTGTAGTAAGTTGAGATTAGTTGAGATTGGTCCAGTTGGGATCACAGGGGTGGCGTGTAGTTGGTTCCGATTAGTTAAGATTAGTCCAGTTGGGATCACAGGGTTACCATGTAGTTGGTTAAGATTAGTCCAGTTGGGATCACAGGGGTGGCATGTTATAAAAGCTTGTACAAAACCTTGCATAATTGCAAATGCAGCTGATAAATGGGGTCAGGTGTGTGGGGGATTAGATATATAAATATATTATCTTGGAAAATATTAGATGGGGGAAATCCACACTTGTCCCCATTTATTAGCTGCATTTAAAATAGTTTTCGGCTTCCGTTCTTTTGTATAAGCTTTTTTAAGGGCCACCCCAGCGAGGCGACTCTTGGTTATAGCGCCCCTTTGTTGTAGGGGTCACCCCATCGAGGTGCCTCTTGGATATAGTGGCCTTTATATGGGGTCATCCCAGGGGCTTGCCTCTGGGTTATAAACGATTACCCCAGGGGCATGCTGGGTGATAAAAGATTAAGAGTTACCCATGAAAATAAAATGTATATCGCACCAGTGGAAGAAGTTGGTCAGTACAGTCTCGCGAAAGATTTCAATGGCACTGGCAGCGTAAAGGAACATGTCTCCTCCTCCAGCAGAGGGATGTGCCTGTAAGGGGAGTAAGAGGTAAGCAAGGTTGGTACGGTAGGTGAGGTCGGTACAATGTATGTAAGGAGAGTAAGAGGCAAGTAAGGTCGGTACGGTAGGTGAGGTAGGTACAATGTATGTAAGTGAGTACGAAGTAGGCAAATAAGGTCAGCAAGGTAGGTGAGGTATGTACCATGTATTTATGTATGTTACAGTCCAGGGTTAGGCAAAATAGGCTAAAGGGACTTGCCCAATCGTATAGGAAGGGCTTAAAAAGAAAAAGCACTGATGAACTGAACCCCAAACGATCGTTTAACCGGCGGGGGCCCTGAGTTCGTGCTACAGTGATAATTTAATTATACAATATTATTAAATCATCATCTCAGCTGGGATGATAATTTTGTTGTAATTAATTTAATGTATGTATGTATGTTGGTGGGTACGAGGTTGGCAAGTTAGGTTGGTAAGGTATGTGAGGTTGGTAAGAGGTCAGCGAGGTAGGTACCAGGTATGAAAGTTAGGTACGAGGTACGTTAGGTCAGTAGGTTAGGTAGGAAGTATTTAAGTTTGAAGGTAGGAAAGAGGTGGGTAAAGTTGAAGATTAGGAGATTAGGACTAGGGATGATGGGTGTTGGTCGCGGAAGAGAGTCAGCGAGGAGGAATAGGGAGTGACAGCTCACATTCTACAACACACTTTACCTCAGGGTTCAACATTGCTCACCTCAGGGAACATCTCGGGCCTGCAAGAACCCTCAGCATTGGCCATGATCATAAGAGCCTTGCCAACCAGGGGGCCCCGCAGGATGGGCATGATGACCTGCAACAGGGGGCGGCTGGGGGTGAGGGGGGAGGATAGGGGATACAGGGACTTGCAACCAATTGCAATCACTGAGGGTGAAGAATGGGGTGAGGTGGGCATGATGACCTGCAGCAGGGGGGAGCTGGGGGTGAGGGAGGGAGGGGGGGGGGGGGGGGGGGGGGGGGGGGGTGATAGGGGATAGAGGGACTTGCATCCAATTGCAATCACTGAGGGTGAAGAATGGGGTGAGGTGGGCATGATGACCTGCAGCAGAGGGGAGCTGGGGGTGAGGGGGGGGGGGGGGGGGGCGGGAGGGGAGGCGTGGGCGGTGATAGGGGATAGAAGGACTTGCAACCAATTGCAATCACTGAGGGTGAAGAGTAGGGTGAGGTGGGCATGATGACCTGCAGCAGAGAGGAGCTTGGAGTAAGATAGGATGAAAGGGTGGAGGAGGAGGAGAAGGACTGGGTGGTGGTGATGGTATTGAGGGAGGGGGTGGACTGGGTGGAGGTGGTGAATCTGGTGGAGGGTGAGGGTGGTGGATTGGGTGGGACACACCTTGGAACAGAACAGAACACCTTCAAACACACCTAGGAACATAACAGAACACAACATCTTTAAACACACCTTGAGACAGAACAGATCAGAACACCTTCGAAAACACCTTGGAACAGAACAGATCAGAACACCTTCAAACACACCATGAAACAGAACATAACAGAACACCTTCAAACACACCATGAAACAGAATATAACAGAACACCTTCAAACACACCAAGAAACAGAACATAACAGAATACCTTCAAACACACCTAGGAACATAACATAACAGAACAGAACAGAACACACCATGAATTAGAACATAACAGAAAACCTTCAAACACACCATGAAACAGAATATAACAGAACACCTTCAAACACACCATGAAACAGAACACCTTCAAACACACCATGAAACAGAACACCTTCAAACACACCATGAAACATAATATAACAGAACACCTTCAAACACACCATGAAACAGAATATAACAGAACACCTTCAAACACACCATGAAACAGAACATAACAGAACACCTTCAAATACAGCATGAAACAGAATATAACAGTACACCTTCAAACACACCATGAAACAGAGCACGACAGAACACCTTGGAACAAAACATAACAGAACACCTTCAAACACACCTTAGATCGCTCAGTGGAACCCATCTCAGTCCACCAGAAGTAGTTGTAGTAGGCCTTGATGGTCATCTCGGGAACCTTGTACTCGCACTCCTCAAGGCCGAAGTCTCCAGGGAATCCCATCATTAGCCTCATATGGCCACAGCCCTGGTGTGTAGGATAGAGGAGAGCCTTGAACCAGGCTTCAGTGTCAGCGGCATTAGCGGGTCCCATGAGGGGAAGCGCGACTGGCCTTTAGTGGCACGGGTGGTTAGTGGATGGTGGTGGTTAATGGGTGGACAGGGGATGGTGGTGGTTAGTTGACGGTGGTGGTTAGTGGGTGAACAGAGGGTGGACAGTGGGTGGGTACTGGATAGTAGGCAAATGGTGGGATGGGGGTGATAATAGGTGTGTAGTGGGTGGTAGTGTGGGGTGGGGGTGAGTATGGTAGAGTATGGCGGTGGTCTGCGGCATCGGTGGGTCCAGGGTATGTCAGAACCCCTTCATGTACTCGAAGAACGAAGACAATGATGATGTTGCGCCAGTCGGTCTCGTTCCTAGCGAAACCTAGAGATAGGTACTTGCCCTGCAGGTGGATACAGAAATGCGATGAGGGTCTTAGTGTACACTGTTTTTTGGGCGGATGGGAGCACCCCTTCTGGGGGGTAGGTCACAGGGTCAACCTGTTGATCGGGTCAGAGAGTCGCCCCGTTGTCCGTTTGTTTGTTTGTTTGTTTGTTTGTTTGTTTGTTTGTTTGTGTGACCGTCATGCAACCAAGACAAAGCCTGGCACGTCTGCCAACAGTTCTGTAAATAACTGGCTTCGGTCTGCTCGATTCCGTTGTCAACACTCTCTGCCAATTTTCCGCAGCGCTTGTGATGCTGCGTAGGACTTTTTTCCTGGGTCCTCCAAGCATGTGAATCCAGTCAGAATTGTGTGTCAGAATTGGTTGAAAGTGGGTAGGTAGCACACTCATGTATAACCTTTTCTTTTTGGCTGAGCCCCCCCTTCTGGGTGGCGGGAGCCCCCAGGGTTACCCATGTGTCCGTTTGTCGGACAACAACAATTAATGCCTGACTCGTCAGCCAACTGTCTCAAAACTCTCTGGCTTCGGCCAGCTCCATCGGTGCCAACTTTCGTTCCGTTGCCAACACACTCCGCCAATTTCCCACGTCGCTGGCGATGCTGCATAAGACTTGTTTCTTTTCTGTGCTGATGTTCGGGAGTTCCCCTTTACTTCATCTAGCGGCGGGCAGATATGCAGTCCAGTAGGGCACCAGGAAGAATGTAATCATCAATAAAACACAATCACTCACTGTGGCTTGCCAGTCTCGTTGGCATACATCGCAAAAGCACTTTGGAGGTTGCTAGTGGCTGTGTGGTAGTAGAAGGGACGATCAGGAGTGATCTTCCTCTGCATGAACTTCTTGAAGATCTGCAGTTGGGGGTCAAGCTCAGCCTAAGGTTGATAGCCCATGGGCTGAGATACAGTGGGAGGTGAGCTACGAGTAGAGAAGAGAATGATTATTTAGGGCAGCGGGTGGGTAGGTAGGTGGGTGGGTGCAAAGCAGAATTTCCACCCCAGGAAGTGGCACCTCATACACTAAACAGGGCCCACGTTGAGGATTTAGGAAGAAAGGAGGGGGATGTCCTACCTTGGTGATCGAAGACTGGGTGGGAGTCTTCCTGATTAGGCGATGGTAGACGACAATGCCGCCAATCAGCTCAGCAATGTCACCTCCAGGAGTCTCTAGGGCTGCATGAAAGGAAATAGATTTAAGTAAGAATGCTTTGATTTGAATCGATTAATTTAACCTACTGCCGAAGACGGTGCAGTCCAGGTGCAGCCTTGCACGCTTTGCCGCAGAACGAGGGTGGCGGGAGAGAAGGCGCAGGCGGGCGCAGGCGGGAACAGGGCGCAGGCGGGAACAGGGAACGGGGCGCAGGCGGGAACAGGGCGCCGGCGGTTGAGAGCAGAGGTTGAGAGCCGACGTGCCAGGGCGTGCCAAGGGGGCGGACGCGGACGCGGTGGGCGGACGCGGACGGGAACTAAGTACGAGGGCGCAGGGAGCTCGCGAGCTGTCGAAGGCTGGCTGGCTGGATTCAGAAGCAAGCAGTTAAAAGTTCCGTCCTTGATCCCTCCGGGGGATGCGGTCAATATCAAGCAGCTTCTGCATCATGCATGTTCCGCCCTTGATCCCTGCGTGGGTTGTGTTTACAAGCATGTATATACAAGTTCCGGCCGCGATCCCAGCGTGGATTGCACTTATTAGCAAGCACATATAGTACCGAATCGTTTCGTCATCATCGGTCGTGTTGATCATGCATGCAAGAGACTCACAAGGGGTTCCGTCAACGCCGCCTCGGCTATCCACGCAATAATAGGTAGAACGCTTGGGATCAAGGTAGACGCCATCGAAGAAGCCATTAGCGTTCATTTGCTCGTCTGCCTGCTCCAAAGTGTAGGCCTCAGGCGAGTTGCCATTTACTCCGTCAGCAACCTACAACAAAGATAAAATGTCTAGATAAGACCAAGATTATAGGCAGTGATCATCTTGGATGCAGGTGGAGATCATCCGGGAGCATGGCTATTGCGTAAAATAACCCAGCTCAATGAGAACTGGACGGACCCGTTCGTTGAACCCATACAGATAACAGAGCGACGATCTGCAGACCAGGGTACCACGGATTACCTTGGTAATAGTCCAGGACTTAGGCATGCATCCCTGCACCGCGTGCAGTGTACACAACAGCACGAGCGCCGACAGGATCATGTTTGAGCGACTGATGGCAACAGGCGGCAACAGGTTCGACATAATCTTGGATGGTCAGCAGGCTCTGCTTGTTATGACTTCTGAGAAGTGACTCATTGCTACGTGTTACGGCACACTGCTGTAGTGTGCAACGGTGCCGCGTCCTATGGTTTTTTTTATCCTGGTCTGTGTATGAATTCGTATTGCTGGATTTAATTGCTGGATCCAGCTCAGCTGGGATCCAGCTGGGATCCAGCTCAGTTGAGCTGATCCAGCTGCTGGATCGAATTACCATAAGGCTATAACTATAACTATAAGCGATAAGCGATGAGTGCACAGTTACTTTTTGGCCATTTCGCGACCTTATTGGGAGGTTTTAAAAAACGTGACAGAAACTTGTAACCACCTTCCTCAAATGGCTGTAGGTGGAATTATTGCGGAGTTCTTATACCTCCTCCTCCTCCTCCTCCTCCTCCCCCCCCCCCCCACCCCACCCCACCCCCCCCACCCCACCCCAACTCCAGGTAGGAGGCGATGGTAGGTTATAATCCGACCATCAGTATCTGCCGGAGTGAGAACTCCGCAATTTCACCAAGTGGTTCATCTGTTGCGATGAGTCTATCACCGAATTGTTAACTCGCGGCCGCGAGCGTGTCAACTGTCGTGACTAGGGCCAGATCTGGCTGCACGTTTTAGCACGGGCAAGCCCGCGGGCACCGCTATACAGGCACCGCTTATGCGGGCGCGCGCGTTTTATATACGGGCGCGGGCGTCTAACAGCTTGTAACGGCGGGTTCCCTTCCATAACCGTCCTCAACAATCGGAAAGGGCACCGCTATACTACGCCTTGAATGACGTCCGCTTGAATGACGTCAGCAAGGCTGGGGGGCGGACCCCACTCGCAAGATATATAAATGCACGTGTAAACAGAAACTGGTTAAGTTTGCGTTCGTTGAGGGCATAAGTGGCGCTAACTATTTGGTTATCTCGCCAACTTAACTGGCCGAGATAACCGGCTCGTGTAAACGCCCTCTTAACTAACAACGAGCTAGGCCCCCGCAGCTAACTCACCAGATGTAAACGTACGCCACGCTTAGGTACAAATCCTATGCGTGGCGTACGTTTGCCCGACGGCATCCATAGCCCCAACGTACGCGTAGCATACGTTCGCCCACCTCGAAGCCAACCCAAACGTATGCTATGCATACGTTCGCCCCACGGCATATCCAGCCCAAACGTAAGCATAGCATACGTTCGCCCACCCTGAAACCAACCCAAACGTATGCATAGAATACGTTCGCTCCACGGCATAACCAGCCCAAACGTATGCCTAGCATACGTTTGCCCCACCTCGCAACCAGCCCAAACGTATGCCTAGCATACGTTTGCCCCACCTCGAAGCCAACCCAAACGTATGCATAGCATACGTTCGCCCCACCGCATAACCAGCCCGTACGTATGCTATGCGTTCGTTCGCCCCACCTCGAAACCAGCCCAAACGTACGCCTAGCATACGTTCTTCCCACCGTGAAACCAGCCCAAACGTACGCCTAGTATACGTAAGTCCCACCTTGAAGCCAACCCAGACGTATGCACAGCATACGTTCGCCCCACCTCATGACCAGCCCAAACGTATGCATACGTTCGCCCCACCTTGAAACCAGCCCAAACGTATGCATAGCATACGTTCGCCCCACCTTGAAACCAGCCCAAACGTAAGCATAGCATACGTTCGTCCAACGGATTAACCAACCCAATCGTATGCATTCTGTACGTTCGCCCCACCTCGCAACCAGCCCAAACGTGTGCATAGCCGAACCTGGGTGGGCACTGCCATGGCTGTGAAAGGGTTGGGGGGGGCCCTGCCATGGCTGCGTAGGGGTTGGGGGGGCCCTGCAAGGCTGCAATGGCTGTGAAGGGGTTGGGGGGGCCCTGCCATAGCTGTGTAGGGGAAGAGGGGCATTGCCATGGATGTGTAGGGGTGAGGGGGCTCTGCCATGGCTTTGGAGGGGCTGGTGGGGCCCTGCCATGGCTGTGTAGGGGTGGGGGTGGGGGTGGGGTGGGGGTGGGGGGGCTGCCATGGCTGTGCAGGGGTGGGGGGGCCCTGCCATGGATGTGTAGGGGAGGAAGGGCACTGCCATGGATGTGTAGGGGTGAGGGGGCTCTGCCGTGGATTTGGAGGGGTTGGAGGGGCCCTGCCATGGCTGCGTAGGGGTTGGGGGGGCCCTGCCATGGCTGTGAAGGGGTTGGGAGGGGCCTGCCAATCTGCCTTGGATGTGTAGGGTTGGGGTGCCCCTGCCATAGCTGTGTAGGGGAAGAGGGGCACTGCCATGGATGTGTAGGATTGAGGGGGGCTCTGCCATGGCTGTGGAGAGGTTGGGGGTGCACTGGCATTGCTGTGTAGGGGTGGATGGGGGGGCACTGCCATGGCTCTGCAGGGGTGGGGGGAACTACTGCTATGGCTGTGTAGGGGTAGGGGGGCACTACCATGGCTGTGTAGGGTTGGGGGGGTCCCTGTCATGGCTGTGTAGGGGAGTAGGGGCTCTGCCATGGATGTGTAGGGGTGAGGGGGATCTGCCATGGCTGTGGAGGGGTTGGTGGGGCACTGGCATGGCTGTGTAAAGGTTGGGCGGTCACTGCCATGGCTGTGTAGGTTTTTTTTTTGTTTATGGCTGTATTGGGATGGGGGGCACTACCATGGCTGGGTGGGGTAGCGGGGGCACTGCCATTGCTGCGTAGGGGTTGGCCGGTTGGGGGGCGGCACTGCCATGGCTGCATAGGGGTTTGGTGGGCACTGCCATGGCTGAGAAGGGGTTGGGGGGGCACTGCCATGGCTGCGCAGGGGTTGGGGGAGCACTACCATGGCTGTGTAGGGGTGGGAGGCACTGCCATGATGTGTAGGGGTGGGGGGGGGGGCACTGCCATGGCTGTGGAGGGGTTGGTGGGGCACTGGCATGGCTGTGGAGGGGTGGGGGGGCACTGCCATGCTATGGCCGTGTAGGGTTGGGGCCTTGGGGGGGCACTGCCATGGCTGCGCAGGGGTTGGGGGGGCACTACCATGGCTGTGTGGGGGTGGGAGGCATTGCCATGATGTGTAGGGATGGGGGGGCACTGCCATGGCTTGTATTGGGGAGGGGGGCACTGCAATTGCCGTGTAAGTGAGGGGGGGCACTGCCATGGATGTGTAGGGGTGAGGGGGCTCTGCCATGGCTGTGGAGGGGTTGGTGGGGCACTGGCATGGCTGTGGAGGGGTGGGGGGCACTGCCATGCTATGGCCGTGTAGGGGTTGGGGGGGCACTGCCTTGGATGTGTAGGGGAGGGGGGGCACTGCCACGGCTGTGTAGGGGTTGCTCGGGGGGGGCACTACCATGGCTGTGAAGGGGTTGGGGGGACACTGCCAAGTCTGTGTAGGGGTGGGCGGGGGGGCACTGCCAAGCCTGTATAGGGGTGGAGGGGCACTTCCATGGCTGTGGTGGGGTGGAGGGGCACTGCCATGGCTGTGTAAGGGTTGGGGGGCACTGCCATGGCTGTGTAGGGGTTTGGGGGAACTGCCACAGCTGTGTAGGGGTTGCTTGGGGGGACACTGCCAAGTCTGTGTAGGGGTGGGGGGGCACTGCCAAGTCTGTGTAGGGGTGGAGGGGAACTTCCATGACTGTGGTGGGGTGGAGGGGCACTGCCATGGCTGTGTAAGGGTTGGGGGGGTACTGCCATGGCAGTGTAGGGGTTGGGCGGGGAGGCACTGCCATGGCTGTGTGGGCAAGGAGGGGCACTGCCATTGTTGTGTGGTGTGTGTGTGGGGGGGAGGGGGGGGGGGGGGGGGGGGTATCCCACGGCTATGTAGGTGTGGGGGGTCACTGCCATGGCTGCGTAGGGGGTGAACTAGAGTTATAATACATCCAGATTCGAGTTAAATTAATACCAAGACTCGGATTACATAAAAACATTACAGTGACTTTAGAACAAGACTCGAGTTAAATTAAATTCGGACTCGAGTTATATCAAAACCAAGATTCGAGTTACATTATTACCAAGACTCAAGTAACATTAAAGCCTTACTAGACTTACATTATATACTTATACCGATACCACAGTTACTTTCAAACCAGACTCGAGTTGCACCAAAGCCAAACTCCAGTTACATTAAAACCAAGACTCGAGTTACATTGATGGCAGACTCGAGTAACATTAAAGCCAGAATCATATTTTGTTATACCAATACTTCAGCTATTTTAAAGCCAAACTCGAGTTGAATTAAAGCCAGATTCGAGTAACATGAATACGAAGATTCGATTTGCATTATCACCAAGTAAGACTCGAGTGACATTAAAGCCATACTACCGGTACATCGTACTTACATTATATCAATACTGCAGTTACTTTAAAGCCAGACTCGAGTTGCATTAAACCCAGACTCGAGTTGCATGAATTCTAAGACTCGAGTTACATTAATGGCAAACTCGAGTCACATAATGTAAATGTATAAATACCGCAGTTACTTTAAACCCGGACTCGAGTTCCATTAAAGTCGGAATCATATTTTGTTATACCAATACTTCAGCTACTTTAAAGCCAAACTCGTGTTGAATTAAGGCCAGATTCGAGTAACATTAATACGAAGATTCGATTTACATTATAAACAAGTAAGACTTGAGTTACAATAAAGCCAGGCTACACCGTACTTACATTATATCAATGATGCAGTTACTTTAAAGCCAGACTCGAGTTGCATGAATACCAAGATTCGAGTTACATTAAAGACAGACTCAAGTTGAGTAATATAAATACTGCAGTTACTTTAAAGCCAAACTCGAGCTAAATTAAAGTCAGACTCGAGTTTTATTAATACCAAGATTCGAGTTACATTTTATCAATACTTCAGTTACTTTAAAGCCAGAATCGAGCCACATTCAAGCCATAATCGAGTTACACTAGAGCCAGACTCAAGTTGCATTAAGGCAAGACTCGCATTACAATGGAACCAGACTAGACCCCTACGCAGCCATGTCAGTGCCCCTGCACCCCTACACAGAAATGTCAGTGCCCCACCACCCCTACACAGCCATGGAAGTGCCCCCCCCCCCCCCCCCCCCCCCACCCCCACCCCCACCCCCACCCCACCCCACCCACCCCCACCCCACCCCACCCCACCCCACCCCACCCCCCCCCACCCCACCCCACCCCACCCCACCCCACCCCACCCCACCCCACCTCACCCCACCACCCCTACACATCAATGGCAGCCCCCCCCTCCCCTACACGTCAATGGCAGTGCCCCCCACCCCTATACAATCCATGGCAGTGCCCCACCCCACCCCCCCTGCACAACATAGCAGTGCCCCCCACCCCTACACAGCCATGGTAGTGCCCCCCCCAAGCCCTACGCAGCCATGGTTATGCCCCCCCAACCCCTTCACAGCCATGACAGTTCCCTCTAACCCTAACCCTACTTACGCAGCCATGGCAGTGACCCCCCCCACCTCCTACACAGCCATGGCATTGCCCCCCCTACCCTACACAGCCATGGCAGTGCCCCCCACCCCAATACAGGCATGGCAGTACCCCCCCCAGCCCTACACAGCCATGGAAGTGCCCCCCCCAACCCCTACACAGCCATGGAAGTGCCCCCCCCCCCCCCCACACACACACACACACACCTCCACATCAATGGAAGCCCCCCCTCCCCTACACAGCGATGGCAGTGCCCCCCCACCCCAATACAATCCATGGCAGTGCCCCCCCCACCCCTACACAACATTGCAGTGCCCCCCACCCCTACACGGCCGTGGTAGTGCCCCCCCAAGCCCTACACAGCCATGGCAATGCCCCACCAACCCCTTCACAGCCATGGCAGTTCCCCCCTAACCCCTACGCAGCCATGGCAATGACCCCCCCAACCCCTACGTAGCAACGGCATTGCCCCCCCTACCCTACGCAGCCATGGCAGTGCCCCCCCAACCCCTACACAGGCATGGCAGAGCCCCCTCCCCCCCCCCCCCCCCCCCCCCCCCCCCCCCCCACACACACCACCCCACACCCCACACTACACATCAATGGCAGCCCCCCCCTCCCCTACACAGCAATGGCAGTGCCCCCGACCCAAATACAATCCATGGCAGTGCCCCCCCACCCCTATACAGCCATGGTAGTGCCCCCCCAACCCCAACACAGCCATGGCAGTGCCCCCTCCACCCCTGCAGAGCCATGGCAGTGCCCCACCACCTCTACACAGCCATGGCTGAGCCCCCCTAACCCCTACGCAGCCATGGCACTGACCCCCCCAACACCTACGTAGCAGTGGCATTGCCCACCCTACGCAGCCATGGCAGTGCCCCCCCACCCCTACACAGCCATGGCAGTGCCCCCCCAACCCCTACACAGGCATGGCAGAGCCCCCCCCCCCCCCCCCCCCCCCCCCCCACACACACACCTTCACATCAATGGCAGCCCCCCCCTCCCCTACACAGCAATGGCAGTGCCCCCGACCCCAATACAATCCATGGCAGTGCCCCCCCCACCCCTATACAGCCATGGTAGTGCCTCCCTAACCCCAACACAGCCATGGCAGTGCCGCCCCCACCCCTGCAGAGCCATGGCAGTGCCCCCCCACCTCTACACAGCCATGGCAGAGCCCCCTCACCCCTACACATCCATGGCAGTGCCCCCCCACCCCTACACAGCCATGGCAGTGCCCCCCCCAACCCCTCCACAGCCATGGCAGTGCCCCCCCACCCCTAAACAGCCATGCTAGTGCCCCACCAACCCTTCCAAAGCCATGGCAGAGCCCCCGCACCCCTAAACATCCATGGCAGGGCCCCCCCCACCCCTGCACAGCCATGGCAGGGCCCCCCCCTCCCCTACACAGCCATGGCAGGGCCCCTCCAACCCCTCCAAAGCCATGGCAGAGCCCCCTCACCCCTACACATCCAAGGCAGTGCCCTTCCTCCCCTACACATCCATGGCAGGGCCCCCCCAACCCTGCAGAGCCATGGCAGACCCCCCCCCCCCACACACACACCCCACCCCTACACAGCCATGGCAGGGCCCCACCAGCCCCTCCAAAGCCATGGCAGAGCCCCCTCACCCCTACACA
>JACBWV010000610.1:69565150-69622066 GCA_013435795.1 Chlamydomonas sp. ICE-L
CTTGCATGTTTCAGGCCGATTGTTAATGTACAATGTGTGTTTTCAGGCACATCCCTCCCCACCTCCTCCCCCACCCCATAATCCCACCAGGCCTTTTTTCTCTACCTAGAGTGATCGCTACCAAGGACCCCGATTTGGCCAAGCACTGCGCTACCCCGAGACCTCACTATTCCGCCCCCCCCCCCCCCCCCCCCCCCCCCCCCCCCCCCCCCCTCGGGGCCGGCCCTTCGGGCCGCCTACCCAAATTACTACCTGCAGCCCACCTTTGAAAGACACCACATCCCTGATTGCTACCAGAAGACCCCAGCCCCCCAACCCAACCCAACCAAGCCCCCCTTCACCCCCAACCCAACCCAGTCCCCCTCAACCCTCAACCCAACCCAGTCCCCCTCCACCCTCAAGCCAACCCAGTCTCCCTCCACCCTCAACCCAACCCAGTCCCCCTCCACGCTCAACCCAACCCAGTCCCCCTCCACGCTCAACCCAACCCAGTCCCCCTCCACCCTCAACGCAACCCAGTCCCCCTCCACCCTCAACCCAACTCAGTCCCCCTCAACCCTCAACCCAACCCAGTCACCCTCCACCCTCAACCCAACCCAGTCACCCTCAACCTTCAACCCAAACCAGTCACCCTCTACCCTCAACCCAACCCATCTACATTTGCAACGGAGTAGACCCTCCAAAATCTGTGTTTGAGGCGTGAAACGTAATGTTTAGAACAAGCCTGATTCTGAACTAAACCTTGAATTATTTGGTGGTAGCTTACTAAGCTCATTATACCGCATAGCTGCTGTACTGGTGATATTTCATGAGTTCATGACCAAAGTTCTTGGGTGGTAGGCTACATAGCCTGCCACCCCTATTGACTTATTTCTTGACTGATATCTCTTCATCATATGGCTTGATTGGATAACAAATAAAGAAATATGACGAGGCGTGAGGTTGGGGGGGCCAGCCTGTTTGCTGGGTTTAGGGTTTTAGGGTTAAGGGTTTAGCACTGGGGCCAACCACCTTGGTTAGATAACATGGTCTACCAGACTTCATTATCTATTGAAATTGAAATTGTTACATCCGTGTAATACCGTTACTCACAGGACGTGAAGTTAAGGGCACCATAGCGTTTCATCATCTATCTCTTTATCATTTGATCAGATTGATCTCTTCGTTATGCGGATGTCAAACATCACATGGATGTCTGTTGTCTGTATGTATTTGTAGGGTTGTCAATATCGTCATTGTTCATATATTATTGTGCGTTGTATCATGATGGTGATGTCAGAAAAATAAAAGGAGGATAGAAGCCTGGGTAGAAGCTATAGTTCCACCTACACCAACGTATTAAATAATAGGGATGATATTAAATGCATAACAAGACTACATCTTCTAGCTCATCTTCTGAATGTTGAATCAGATAGGACTACCTCTCGTTCTGGTAGAATTTGCGGGTGCTGTGATATAGTGGTTGATGGTAGAAGATGAAATGCATTTCATGTTAGAATGTCCTTAATAGGATAGGTTTTATTTTTTGAGAAATTGAAAATTGAACCTGAATTGGTTGATAAAGATTCCAGCATGAAGCTGGTCATGAATCCTGATTCCTTTGAAGAATGGAATACCTTCTAAATTGCATTTTAAAATGCGATAAGAATTTCACAAATAAATTAGTATAACATGCGGGATGATTATTTGATTATAATGGTGTGGTTAAATTAACACTGTATAACACTGTTAACACTGTTTACAATTAATACACTGTTAACACTGTATGACACTGTTAACAAGAACTCGGGGCCCCCGTCGGTAAACCGATTGTTTGGGGTCCAGTTCATCAGTTTTGTTTTCTAGACCCTCATAGTATCATGGCTGGGCAAGTCCTTTTAGTCTATGTGGCTACCCCTAGACTGTAACAACATACAAGATGCAGATTTTTGAGTCCCCCAGAACACCCCTGCTTACAGGGTCCATAAGTCCGGGACCCTCTTTTGGGCAGGTCTGACGTCGCCGTGTCTCCAGAGTCTAGACCTGGTTCCCGCTTTGGTGGTCCGCCTCCCTCAGCCATATATACACATCATAACAGCACCTTTCAGCCGGAGACTTTTTCTACCATCTCATGCAGGAGTAGAAAAAAAGGAAACCCTACCCTATGCCTAAAAATATAAAAAGGGCTGATATTAAATGCTTAGCAAGACTACGTCTTCGAGCTCACAACTTAAATGTCGAATCAGAAAGGAGTACCTCTCGTTCTGGCATAATTTGCAGGTGCTGTGAATCCTGTGATATGATGGTTGACGGTAAATGAGTGGTCGAAGATGAAACGCATTTGATATAAGAATGTCCGTTATATGCTGAGGATAGAACATTCTGAGCACCTCGTTTGGGTGGGGTGGGGTGGGGGGGGGTAATGTGGGTATGGATGGGTGGGTGAATATGTGTGTGTGAGTATGGATGGTATTTATGGGTATATATGTGTGGCTATGGGTGGGTGAATAGGTGGATAAATGGGCGAGTATGGTTGGTATGGATGGGTATATATGGATGGGTGGGTATAGGTGGTATGTATGTATGTTACAGTCCAGGGGTAGGCCCAATAGGCTAAAGGGACTTTCCCAACCGTGATAGGAAAGGCTTAAAAAGAAAAGGCACTGGTGAGCTGAACCCCAAACAATCGTTTTACCGACGGGGGCCCTGAGTTAGTGAGTTCGTGCGACAGTGATAATTTAATTCTACAATATAATTAAAGCATCATCTCATCTGGGATTATAATTTAATTGCGCGGGACTGCGAGGCTTATCGCATTGTTTTATAAATTGTACCGGTATTAAGTATTTCCATCCTTCAAAGTAATCAGGATTCATGGACAACTTTATGCTGGAGTTTTTATCCACCAATTCAGGTTCAATTTTCACTTTCTCGATAATAATTGACATGGAATTGGCTCAAAACATCTCCATGAATCATGCCATTACAGCCACATTATTAGATAGAATAAATCGATCGGCATGGAGCAAACTTTGGAGGCTTTGGCCCCTCCTGTCTCATTTGACCATTTCCAGCAAATTAGCCAATGCCCTTGTGGTAGTTTTCTAGGTATGTTAATGCAAGATTGTTACAACGGCATAGGCTCGATAGAGGAGAAGATGCTATAAAGCGCAACAGGCGCAATCATATAGAATAGAGATGTGTACTGCAGGGTACTGCAGTCACGTGCAGGCCACAGCTAGCCTGTGGCCTGGCGGCAGGCAACACGGTACCAGGAGGGTAAGGTACCGGTGTGCATTATGCCGACTCAGAGACTGATATATAAATCAGTCAATAACAAGGTATGTTTTCCTTGGCTACGCCTCTAACTACCATGGCAGGGAGCTTGTCTCCTGTGGGCAATATGGGTAGTGGTGCACGTTCATTTGGTCGAGGGTCGGTACCTAGTAAGTTCGCCTACCGTACTCTTATGTACTGGGGGGCACCGCCATTCGAACTGAATCCTCGGTGTCGCTGGTTTGTGTTGGGGGCCCACCTCCTGGAGAGAAATTCCTTCCACAACTTCAAAAAAAAGATGGGAAGCACCCTGGAATTCCTTCTATTCGAGGCGGTTATTTGTTTACTGTCAGGTATTCAGGGTTTAGACCCATCAAACACTGTAATTTTTGCCTGGAAACGATCCTAGAATCAATTAAGTACTCCCTGCTAAAGTAGATGTTGCTTTCTTTCTAACCACACACCTGACATGTACCCCCCCCCCCCCCCCCACACCCCACACCCCACCCACACCCACACACACACACACACATGACCATCTTGACGTACCAACGTGAGCACCTCATCCTTGTACAAATGTACCTCCTGCAACATAAGTCATTCCCATCCAACAACCCTAGCGTGAGATATGTCCCCTTGAAGGGGTGACCCAAGGTGTGGAATACCACCACCTTATTGCCCCACCCTCTAGCTCAAGGGTGGTCAATTCATATGATGGCCAATTGGCCATCTTGAACTTTGATTTTGCCTCAAATACTGAAACTTTCAGCAGCAGTACATGCCTTGAATCCTAAAGCTTGGCAAAGGAGGGTTGGTCAAACTTTGGTCACTTGAGGAGGCTCAAAGTAGAATAAAATCCATGAACAAATAAAGTGGTGACAACCAGGGTACTTCAAATTGTCATATCGGCCAGCACTTTAGCGCACTTGGAAACAAAAAAACTGCGCTTTCTAGTGCAAAAAGCGCAAATATTGCTTGCTGCGCCCACAGGGAGTTGCAAAAAACTGCGCTTAAAGCGCAGAGGGGGTCAATAAGTCAGCGCTCAAAAGCGCGCGCTTTGAATTACCCTGGTGACAAGTTGACAACATACCTTTTTCACAACGTTTCTGGAAGCCAAGCCAGGATTACAGGAGCTTCAATGCTGCAATTAATTAGGGGGAAAAGCCTCGGTACAAGCTTACAATTGATCATCACTATCCAAACATGGCTAAACAATTTCCAGTTAAAGTGCAAGCGAACTGGGATGTTCCTTCAATCTCCCCGTGTCAAGGCGTAACAATTATCATTCTTTAGTGTGTGTGTGTGTGTGTGTGGGGGGGGGGGGGGGGGGGGGGGGGGGGCAGAAAAACATCTCCAGACCTGGGTACTTCAGGAGGACCCCCAGATATGCTGCCTAAGACGCAACTACTTGTATAGCCTGCATCCTGCGCAACGGACCCTTCCTTCTGATAAAAGGACCCTTCCAACGTCGCGTCTTGAGACGCAACTAACCGACCCTTCGACACTGCGTCTGCGAGGATGCAGTGTCCTGAACAACCCTGATCCAGACCCAATGCCTCACGATCTTAATGTTGGCTGAGCAGCATGGTGACTACTGCTAGCTCCGGCTTACGCAGTGGTGTCCTTAACTTCACGTCCTGAGAGTAACACATTACTCGGACGTAACAATTTCAATTTCATTTTCAATTGGCTGAGCAGCCTACCACCCTCCCACCCCTGCTCCGGAACCCACTTGGAGGCCATTGTCTCCTCCCAAAATAATAATGAAGGGCCAAAGTAAGATGCGTATTGTACATCCTGGAAAGGCCTATCCATTGGTGCCGCTCCCATGGCTATGCACGATTGGTGGAGGAAGAAAAAGCAAACCAGACAATAAAACCAGCGTTTGTGGGCACACAGACGAAGCGCCATCCTCGCCATCATCGTAACACGAGAGGAAGGGCCTAGGGTGTGGGCCCCCCAGCCCCCTGCCCTAGCCTACCATAGTAACATACTTTGCCTATCTCAATCACATTCTCAGCCAATACGAATCACATTCTCAGCCTTTACCAATCACATATTTAGCCTACTACAACCAATAACCTAGCCAACCGAGTAACCGACCCTTTTCCTGGTAACAATTATTTTACTGCAGAAGACGGCCAGCAGCCAAATTACTGGCTGAAGCTATGTAACCAAGTTCAAGTCCAAGTTGGTAACCGAGTAACCAACCTCTTTATTTATCCTAGAGGTTCAGCACCAGTGGGCCATGGGGTCATCCTCATCCCTATCCACATCACCCTCCTCAACCTCTCCCCCTTCCTTGCCCCGCGACTCAAGACGTTCGTAGGTGACTGCTAATTAAGCAATTTCCGTCTGCACTCATCACATTCATTGCTAGCAGAGAAGGGGTCCATCATACAACATGAAATGGTCCCAGGTAGAAAGAAGAGATGCGGGGAAAGAAGAGCCTGCCCTATTACGATCAGTGCGGAATCTGTACCTCCTCGTTTTGTTGGGTTGGGTTGAGGGGGGGTCTATTTACTAATGGCACCAATGGGCTGGTCTTTAGTAGAGGAAGACCCCAGTTCAACTCCCATCTCATTCTTATGGTTAGAAAAAAACCAAAGTACCGACTTTTATTTAAAAGACAGCACTTCTCTCTCTCACCACCCACCCACAAACACACCCACCCACCCACCCACACTTGGTTGGTTGTGGTGATGGTGGTGATTGGTGGTTGGGCGGTCAATTATGGTCTTTATTTAAAAGACAGCAATTCTCTCTCTCACCACCCACCCCAAACTTGGAAGGCTCAGAACCATTTTCTACTGGGCCAAACAAATAAATAAGACCAGATTCTTCATCCTCTAAACAAGCTCTACACATTTGGGGCATGGGGTCATACATTTTCTCTGCCCCCCCCCCCCCCCCCCCCCCCCCCCCCCCCCTCGTGTTTAAACAATTTCTGGCCTCATTGGTGATTGGCCCCGGTGCAAGCAATGTTTGTATGAATGTTGTAACAGACCAGAGGTAGAACAAATAGGCAAAGGAACTTGCCCAACCTTGACTGGAGGGGCTATAAAGAAAACGCAGCAATGAATTGAACCCCAAACAATCGTTTTACCGACGGGGGCCCTGAGTTTTGTGCTACAGTGAAAAAACTGTTGGACTGGCCCTCTCAAGCTCACGACGCATAATAAGGCTTCCTATTGATTAACTTATCCATGCCGCATGCTGCAACTGTGGACGAATCAAGCCTCCCCTCATCAGCATATGCAGCACCTCGCCCGAATGGAAGGGGGGTGGGCGAGGCTCCCCTTTGGTCTTCTTTCAGGCGATGCGCCACCAAGTCGGCCAAGTGGTGCACAACAGACATGCCTGGGGACGTGATGGACGGAGGTGGTGGACATGGTGTGGTGGGTGTGGGTGAGGCGGTGGTGGTGGTGGTGGTGGTGGTGGGTGAGGAGGGCGGGTGGTGGGTGTGATGGGTGGTGTGGTGGTGGCGTGGCATGCATGGGGACATGATGGACAGAGGTGGTGGCCATGATGTGGTGGGTGAGGTGGTTGTGGGTGAGGAGGGTGGGTGGTGGGTGTGGTGGGTGGTGTGGTGGTGGTGTGGCATGCCTAGGGACATGATGGGCAGAGGTGGTGGATATGATGTGGTGTGTGTGGTGTGTGTGGTGTGTGTGTGTGGTTACAACCACACCACCACCACCACACCACCACCCACCCACTACGGGTGCGTTCGACTTCCCACCAGCCCATCCACACGCACCTCCTGGAGTGGTTTCTCCTCTCCCCCAAATCCGCTTGTGTGCCCCACCCCCTGCAGATCTACCATTACTAACCCACCAACTGTTAGGATACACACTCACACCCACCAACTGTAATGATACACACTCACACCCACCAACTGTTAGGATACACACTCACACCCACCAACTAACCCAACAGACACACACATGCCCCCCACCCACACAGGACCCAGCCACCCACACCTCCTGGAGTGGTTTCTCCTCTCCCCCAAAACCGCTTGCGTGCCCCCCCCTACCAGCTCGCCCATACACTACCCGACCTCCTCACAGGCACATGGGTGCCCACCCATCCACCCACACAAGCACCCACCCACACCCACACACAAATGCGTTCGACTCCCCACCCTCCCATCCATAGGCGCCCTCCCATCCACACACACCTCCTGGAGTGGTCTCTCCTTTGCCACAAATCTGCTTGTGTGCCCCACCTACTGCGAGTATACCAACCCACCAACTGACTTATACACAGCTGCGCACACACACCTGTAGGCGCACACACACACACACACACACAAACACACACGTGGGCACACACAAACACACACATGTGGGTACACACACACACACACACATGGGCACGCAAACAAACACGCATACACACACAAACGCACACGTGGGCACACACACACACACACGTGGGCAAATACACAAACACACAGGTGGGCACACACACAAACACGCACACGTGGGCACATACACCCACACACCTAGGCAAACACACAAACACACACACAAACACGCACACATGGGCATACACACACCCAGACACCTAGGCAAACACACAAACACACACACAAACACGCACACGTGAGCACACACACACACACACACACACACACACGTGGGCACAAACACACACAAACACACACATATGGGCTCACACAAACACTAGGGTATGAAAGCAAACATTTTGTTTTGTTAAAAGCCGTGTAAACGTAAACAAGTATGCACATAAGTAGGGAACGGCAACTAATATTAGTGTTTGAAAAACGAATTTTAACTAATATTATTATAGTGTCGCAATAAAATTAGTTTTTCAAATAAATTCAAAATTCTGGTGAGAGGGTTCGTCCGACTACCGTATGCGCAGCATGTAATAGCAAGAATAAACATTAATCCATAGTCCACTTACATGATTACAATCCATTCATTAGTTCATTCATTATTTCACAGGTCACATACCGTATGCGCAACATGTAATGGCAAGAATAAACATTGGCAAATGTGATTTTTAACATTATTTCATGGTTCACAAATGACTGGCAAAACTAATTTGGCAAAGGGTTTAGGTCTGGGACTTGGTCAAAGTTTGACTTGGAAACATTTGGCCAATCTTCAATTTGCTTGCTACATTTCCTTCTTCCATGTTTAAAAGCAGGTTGCTTGGGAATGCCTTAATAAACAGTTCCTCTTGGACATAGTCTGGAAAAGAAATGATCAAAATCAGGGCTCTGCTTGGCTAACGACTGAGGAAATCTGATAACCTATGTTGGTGGTGTTTTTGGGGGGGGGGTGAAGGGGGGGGATGGTCGGTGCATCAAATCTTCTTTGTGAGATAAGCATGGGGGACTAAAGTCCTCCATATGTAGTAGTCCAGGCTCGGGGCAGGTCCTCGCAACGGAACGGTGGTGGGCGAATCACCCTTCAGGTTTGGGACATAGAAACGTGGCATCCGGCTAGCGTTCAAACCGCTGCCGTTCAAACCGCTGGCGGTCAAACCAGTCAGTGCGATAGGCGCGACCAGCTTCAATAAGCGCGACTAGCTCATTGTATCTCGAAATCAGTGCATGCAAGGAACGATCAAGGCGATCCGGACCAGTCGAACTGAGTTTGTTTGAATCGACGGTGCTGGACAAACTTGGCAAACGCCGGTGACCCGGGACGGGCTCACTTACGTGCTGAAACGACGTTGGCAAATGGTCGTTTGCCAAATCATTTGCCATTACATGTTACGCATACGGTAATATTATATAATACTATATAATATTATGCATTCACTAATATTATATAACATAGCCGACCCCTACATCTAAGCGTACGTATACGTATACAAACATACGTATACGTATACAAACGTACGTATACGTATACGTATACGTATACAAACGTACGTAATGTTTTGCACTTCTGGAGAAAATAATTGTACATGGGTTGAAGGTATTGCCACGTTACTAATTTCATTGGCATCACATATCAACTCTCAGAAGAAAAAATCTGGCAAGTTAAGGTTGCCCAACTCTCAGAAAGAGAAATCACGACGAGCCAGCGCGTCGACCAAGGTGCGGCGGTGCCAATCTAAGGGAGTCATTAAATGCCAGTTGGTCTATTATATAACTGTATAACTGCATAATAATATAAGTACATAACTGTGGTGCAATATTGTCCATGTTCACATAGCACTAGGCTTGCTTGCCCACGTAGGAGCACAGCTTGTGGAATCAAAGGCTAGGTGGCCCTCTGATATGTGTGCCATCCTGGCTATCTAAATCAAACTTTAGGCCCAATGTATACAAAATGGTGCATGTGAAAGGTTAATTTTATTGCATGTTGTGATAGAGGAGGTCAATAGCTTTCTAATGAGCTATCAAAATCAAAAATTGAATGAAAACCAAGAACGTTAAGTGCCAGGATGCGTGCAGTACATTTTGAAGTACAGATTATACGTTTTTAGACGACGTATATAAGGTCGATTCGAGAAAACACATCCGGTGTGTTTATACGTACAAACGTATATTATACGCTTATATGTCGGCCTAACCCTAACAAATACACACGCGTGGGCACACCCACAGAAGCACACACGCACAGACACGCACACGTGGGCACACACAAATGCGTTTGAATCTCCACCCACCCGCCCAACCACCCACACCTCCTGGAGTGGTTTCTTCTCTCCCTCAAAACCACTTGTGTGCCCCAACCCCTGCAGATCTACCATTACTAACCCACCAACTGTTATGATACACCAACTGTTATGATACACACCCACACCCACCAACTAATCCAACACACACACACATCCCACTCACACAGCCCCCCCCCCCCCATCATCCACACGCACCTCCTAGAGTGGTTTCTCCTCTCCCCTGGATCCGCTTGTGTGCCCCCCCCCCGGCTGTCCAGGGCTTCTCTCCGCAAAAGCAAACATCCACAATGTGCCAACTTAGGGTTTGTAAGCGCTTTAAGCAGAATTCTATCTCCTCCTCCCTATCAAGTTTGAAAGGAGCATTGTGTGTATGTACGTTGTATGTATGCTGCGTGTTGTATTCTGTATGCAGGTATGTTGTATGTTGTATGTTGTATATATGTTGCATGTTGTATGTTGTATGCTTTATGTTGTATGTTGTATGTTGTATGTATGTATGTTGTATGTTGTATGTTGTATGCTTTATGTTGTATGCTGTCTGTATGTATGTCGTATGTTGTATGTTTCATGTCGTAAATATGTTGTATGTTGTATATTGTATGTTTCATGTTGTATGTATTATGTTGTAAATATGTTGTACCGGTATGCTGTATGTATGTTGTTGTATGCTGTATGTATGTTGTATGTATGCTGTATGTATGTTGTATGTATGTCATATGTTTTATGTTGTACGTTGTACGATTTATGTATGTTGTATGTTGTATGTTGCATGCTATATGTATATTGGATGTATGTTGTATGTATGCTATATGTTTTATGTGGTAAATATGTTGTATGTTGTTTGTCTGTCTGTCTGTCTGTCTGTCTGTATACATATATATAGATGTCTGTATGTCTGTATGTAATTTGTATGCTTGCATGTTGAATGTTGTATGCTGTATGTATGTTGTATGCAGTATGTATGTTGTATGCAGTATGTATGTAACAGTCCAGGGTTAGCCAAAAAGGCTAAAGGGCCTCCCCCAATCTCGAATGATTAAGAGCATTCCAGATGATCAGTGACAGTGAGAGGGGAAGGTGGACGCGCATTTAAATTTGACTGTATGCATACCATCCACTGCCCCGCACTGCCTGCCCGGACAGTCTCATAACACGAATCACCTACGGTGACTACTGCTAGCTCCGGCTTCCGCAGTGGTGCCCTTAATTTCACGTCCTGTGAGTGACTGCATTACACGGATGTAACAATTTCAATTTCAATTAACACGAATCACCTGCTCTTAGGCAGATCATTCCCAAAATTGAGAAACTGCTTCCTCTATGCCCTACTCCACTTTTTGGCGGAGCCCCCTCTTTAAGGGGGCGGGAGCCCCCATGTTTACCCATTTGTCAGTTTGCCCGAAAAACTTGAAGCCCAACACGTCAGCCAACGGTCGCGTAACTAACTCGCTTCCGTCAGCTCCATTGTTGCCACCTTTCATTCCATTCCCATCACACTCCGCCATTTTTCCGCGTCGCTTGCGACGCTGCATAGGACTTGTTCTGCACATAAACTGTTAACTTCATACATCCCAGCTGAAACCACACACAGCCCAGTGAAACTGTGTGTGAAAGCATGCACTCACCCATCATAAGTCATCCTCTACTTCTGTCTCCAGCTTTGCATTGCCCGCCCAGAAATCTTCATGCACAACACCAGTTGCCTTGGCCCGTGGTTCAGATTCAAGGTAAAACTGCTGGCTTGGTTCAAGTGATTTGTTTTTCAAATCTGAAAGTGGTTTTTTCCTAGCTTCATGGTTTTCGGCCTCCCCCAGGGACAGCGTTGTTGTGCTTTCTATAGCTTTTTGTACCTTTTTAGGGCCATTTCGGGTGGGTGAGGTGGGGTGGGGGGTGGGGGGGGGAAACCTTTTTTTTTACTTTTTTTATAGCGATAATTTTGCTGAAACGGGGTCAAAACTAGCGATCGCTATAAATATAGCGGGGGAAAATCCCTGCTAGGTTCTCTTGTACAAGGGGCGTGAGTGTACTACAGGGGACAAGTGCGTACTACAGGGCAAACGAGTGTACCTCACAACACAAATCACCTGTTCTTAGGCAGGTCATTCCCAAAGTTGATAAACTGGTCCATCTCAGATATACCAACACCATCGGCTGCCTTTGTCTCCAGCCTTGCATTGCCCGCCCAGAAATCTTCATGCACAACACCAGTTGCCTTGGCCACGAGTTCAGGTTCAAGATGTGGCAGCTGGCTTGATTCTCTGATTGACGCGTTTTCCCACGTCACCCACACGTCGGCATGCGTGTTGGCATACGATGTGCGGGTACGGAATTTGGAGAGAGCACTGTAGCACAGCAGCGACTGGCTAGGGGACAATCTGCATGGGTTCAAGTGATTCCCGTAAATGCTTGGGTGTGTGTCTATGTGTGATTTCCACGCATTTGTGCGTGTGCGTGTGTGTGTATGTTTTCAGTGTGGAATATGGAGAGTGCGCTGTTGCACAGCTGTGACTGGCTAGGGGACAACCTGCATGTGTTCAAGTGATCCACATACATGCGTGGGTGTGTGCCTATGTGTGATTGCCGCGCATTTGTGTGTCTGTGTGTTTGTGTGTGTGTATGTGTGTGTGTGTTTTCAGTGTGGAATATGGAGAGAGCGCTGTAGCACAGCAGCGACTGGCTAGGGGACAACCTGCATGTGTTCAAGTGATCCACATAAATGCGTGGGTGTGTGTCTATGAGTGATTTCCGCGCATTTGTGCGTGTGTGTTTGTGTGTGTGTGTGTTTTCAGTGTGGAATATGGAGAGAGCGCTGTTGCACAGCTGTGACTGGCTAGAAAATAACCTGCACGTGTTCAAGTGATCCACATACATGCGTGGGTGTGTGTCTATGAGTGATTTCCGCGCATTTGTGCGTGTGTGCTTGTGTGTGTGTGTGTTTTCAGTGTGGAATATGGAGAGAGCGCTGTTGCACAGCTGTGACTGGCTAGAAAATAACCTGCTCGTGTTCAAGTGATCCACATACATGCGTGAGTGTGAGTCTATGTGTGATTTCCGCGCATTTGTGCGTGTGCGTGTGCGTGTGTTTGTGTGTGTGTTTGTGTGTGTGTGTGTGTGTTTTCAGTGTGGAATATGGAGAGTGCGCTGTTGCACAGCTGTGACTGGCTAGGGGACAACCTGCATGTGTTCAAGTGATCCACATAAATGCGTGAGTGTGTGCCTATGTGTGATTTCCCCGCAAAATTTAGAGAGTGTGCTGTAGCACAGCAGTGGCTGGCTAGGGGACAACTTGCATGTGTGGATATTTGCTATTACTGTCCAAGTGATACTCAAAAATGTGAATGTGTGTGTTTGTGGATATTTGTTTGCGTGTGTGCTTGCATATGTGGATTATTGTTTGAGGGTGTTTGTGGATGTTTGTTTGCTTGTGTGCTTGCATGTGTGTGTGTGCATGTGTGGATGCTTGTTTGCGTGTGTGCATGTGCGGATGCTTGTTTGTGTGTGTGTGTGTGTGTGTGTGTGCATGTGTGCATGTGTGGATGTGTGTTTGCTAGGGTTGGGCTGACATATAAACGTATGATCATACGTTCATATAATCATACGTATATTCATACGCTTGATTTTTCTCGAAACGTATGTTCATGTATAAACGTATGAGTAGTGTACGTCGAAAATTACAGCACACTTCCCGGCATTTAACTTTCTCAGTTTTCATTCATTATTTATTTAGATAGCTCATCGGAAAGCTACTGACTTCATCTATCACAATATGCAAGTATTAGGCAGCTTTTATTTGAGCTGCCTAATACTTGATTGCTGCTCACTGTTGCTAAGGATGCCCGAGGTACTTGGGGTAACGCCCCCTAAAGGGGTCGATACCTACTGACTAAGACTTGCCAAGTACCAATCAGCTTTATTGTAGCTGCCTCATACTTGGTAGCTAAAATAAAAGCAAATTTAACCTTTCAAGTGTACCATTTTGTTTAAATTGGGCCCAAAGTTTGATTTAGATAGCCAGATATCAGGCACAGATATCAGAGTGTCACCTAGCCTTCCATTCCATTGAGCTCCCATGACGGCTCGGTGGATTGATAGTGCAAGCCTAGTTCAACGTGAATAAGGACACTATTGCAAGATAGTTATATAGTTATATTTAGGTTTGGGCCGACATATAAACATATAATATACGTTTATACGTATAAATACGCCGTTTAGTTTTTCTCAAATCGACCTTATATACGTCGTATAACAAGCGTATAGTTTGTACTTTGAGAAGTACAGCACACGTCCCGGCACTTATCTTTCTTGGTTTTCATTATATTTTTGATTTGGATAGCTCGTTGGAAAGCTTTTGACCTCCTCTATCACAATATGCAATAAAATGTACCATTCACATGAACCATTTTATAAACATTTGTCCTAAAGGTTGATCTAGATTGCCAGGATGGCACACATATCAGAGCGCCACCTAGCCTTTCATTCCACAAGCTGTGCTCCTGCATGGACTTGAAGGATTGATGGTGCAAGCCTAGTGCAATGTGAACATGGACAATATTGCAATACCGTTATGTACTTATATTATTATACACTTTAACAGTTAAATAACAGACCAACTGGCATTTAATAGCTCCCTTAGATTGGCACCGCGCTTCTTGGTTGTGATTTCTTTTCTGAAATTTTGACAACTTAAACTTTCCAGATTATTTTTCTGAGAGTTGATATGTGATGCCAATGAAATTAGCTACGCGGCAATACCTTTGACACATAAAAAAGTATTTTCTCAAGAAGTGCCTAATTTGTATACACGTTTTTATACGTTTATATGCATACGTTTATATGGCTTATACAAACAAAAATATACGTTTGCTTCCCAACCCTAGTTATATTATTATACACGTATGCAGTTATATACTATACCAACTGGCATTGAATGGCTCCCTTAGATTAATATATTGGCACCGCGCTTCTTCTCCAAGTTTGGGCGGGTGTGCCTAAAGCTGAGGGCCAACCTCTCCTTTGAAAGAGGGGAAAAGATGATCTACATGGTTGCCAACGCTGACCTTGCCGACAAAGTCTACGTTGATGAGGAGGTGGCCTTGGATGCCATGGGCCTTGAGGACTGAACCAGGAGCTGACTTAGGGAGCTGCCATGAAGCTGCGACATACTCACGTACTTGGTCTGACACCTGTAGCTGACTCAGGGAGCTGCCTAGAAAGATGGTATGATCCTAGTGCAACGTGAACATGGTTTTAGGCAGTATGTTAACATTATTGGCGGTGAATAGCTCCCTTAGACTGGCACCGCGCTTCTCGGTCGACGCGCTTCTGGTCGTGATTTATGGTCTGAGATTTGGACAATCTAAACTTGTCCGATTATTGTTTTGAGAGTTGATATGTGATGCCATTGAAATGAGCTACGAGGCAATATCTTTAAACCCATGTACAAGTATTTTCTCAAGAGGTGTATAATTTTCCTCATACGTTTTCATACGTTTATATGTATACGTTCGTACGTTCATACGTTCATACGTTTATACGGCATATAAAAATCAAAACATATATTTGCTTCCCAACCCTATTGTTTGCGTGTGTGTGCATGTGTGGATGATTGTTTGAGGGTGTGTGTGCATGCGTGAATGTTTGTTTGGGAGTATGTGTGTTTCCTGTGCAGAATGCATGTGTTTAAGTGATACTCCTACACTTATTAGCGTGTGTGTTTGCGTGCAAATAAATAAATAGTAGGCATTGTCAAGAGGCGTGAGGTTAAGGGGGGCAGCCTGTTTGCCTGCACTGGGGCCAACCACCATCCTACCTGCTATGACCCTTGACATCTTTCTTCAAGTGCTTGGCATCCCACTCTGCTTGCCTCCCCCCCCACACACCCACACACCCATCCACACATCACACCACCACCACTGTACCTCCCCCCACACCCACACCCACACTGAATCCCCCCCCCCCCCCCCCCCCCCCAATCCCCCCTTTACCTGCTATGATCCTTGACATGTTTCTTCAAGTGCTTGGCATGGCTGTGTGGTGGAGATGCCATATTGGCCTGGTCCAGGACCAACTGGGTCAGTACCGTGGGCCCACCCCCTTTCTTACGATCGTTACCAAACAGCTGCTTCCCACTTGCATGTAGGAAGTTACGGGCCACCAGAGAACCGATTACACTCAAGATGGGCTGTAAGAAGCTGCCTGCCCAGGTTGTGAGGGGGAGCTGGAAGCAGAGGGGTGGAAGGTTGGGGGGAGGTTTGGGGGGAGGGGGGGAGGGGGAGGGGGAGGGGGGTAGGAAGGTAGGTACGTAGGTAGGTAGATAGTAAGTAGGTAGGTGAGGGAGGGAGGGAGGGAGGGAGGGAGGGAGGGAGGGTGGGAGGGAGGGAGGGAGGGAGGGAGGGAGGGTGGGAGGGAGGGAGGGAGGGAGGCATGGATGGATGGATGGATGGATGGATGGAGGGAGGGAGGGAGGGAGGGGGGAAGGGAGGGAGGGAGGGTTGGAGGGAGGATGGTGGGTTGGTGGGAGAGAGGGAGGGTGGAGTGGAGGGATTCATCTCTTTCTTCCACCCACCACCCCCACCCGCATCTCTCCCCCCAACAAACACCCACACTCACACACCCCCCCCGCCAACCCACCCCGCCCCACATGTATCGTGCTCTTGCCAGCTGTATCATACTTTTGCCAGCTGTATCCTTAACTTGCCAGGTCCCTGATTCACCACCCACCTGTATCGTGCTCTTGCCAGCTGTCACTCCACAGTGGGGCGATGCCACTGCAATAAAGTGCATGGGCTTGAGTCTGCCCGATACCAAGGTCCCGGATTCACTATCATATAGTAGCCCTAATGCATATCGCGAAATCAGCCCCCCCATAGAGTGGCCGATGACGGAGATTTCCTCAAGGCTGTCATGCTTCTGCGGGCAGGGGCAAAGGGATATCATGGTTGAGAAATTGGGATGTCTTTGGCACCCATTCATTGGGCATTGAGGGGGGAGGGGGGCCGCAGGGGTGCAGAAAAGGGTGACTAAGACCCCCAAAATGTGCTGTGTATGAGGCACCGCTGTGTGATACGCCCCATGAAGGGTGCGATGATTTAGACTTCCTCAAGGCTTTCGTGCTTCTGAGGGTCGGGGCAAAGGGCAATGGGACGATGAGCTTCGACAGATAGGACTTATGATTATTTGAGATAAACTAATGACTAGGCCTGATTTGTAAGTGAGCTGGGTGAGCTACACTCATTACCAGGCCTGATTGCTAAGTGAGCTGAGTGAGATTAACTCATGACAGTGATTTACTCCAGGCATCCATGCCTCTGCGGGTCAGGGCAAAGGGGATAGCAGTCACTGGTGCTGCACAGTGTTTTTTATTTCAGATTTCTGTAGTCCAGGTTGAGTAGCTACTTGGGCTACTCAACCCTGATTTCAGGATAGTTGCGTAGCCATCGCATGGCAGAGCGCGAAGCGCGGAGCCTGGGGGGGTCGGGGGGCAGCGCGTCTCGATATCGGGGGGTCCGGGGGGTGCAGCATTCTACGGAATGGCGACGGAATGGCGACGCGTCGTCGAAAAATGAAACACTGGTGCTGCAGACTGCTGCAGTCGCTTCTTGTGAAAATTAATGTTGTTGTTAGTTATGTGACGCTGTTTGTGATGCTGCGTATGCCGCAAAGACGCTGTTGTTATTGTTATTCTTGCTGTTGTTATTGAAGTGATGGTGTTGGTGTTGGTGGTGCTTATGCTTATGCTTATGCTTATGCTTATGCTTATGCTTATGATGATGATGATGCTTATGATGATGATGCTTATGATGCTTATGATGCTTATGATGATGATGCTTATGATGATGATGATGATGATGATGACGTTTTTGCTGTTTATGATACATGGACGGCATTGTTGGTGTTGGTGTTGGTGTTGTCGGTGTTATTGGTGATGGTGTTATCAGTGTTGGTGTTATCGGTGTTGGTGTTGGTGTTGTCGGTGTTATTGGTGATGGTGTTATCAGTGTTGGTGTTATCGGTGTTGGTGTTGGTGTTGTCGGTGTTATTGGTGATGGATGTTTATCTTGTGTTGGTGTATCGGTGTTGGATGTTTGGTGTTGTCGGTGGTTATTTGGTGATGGTGTTTATCAGTGTTGGTGGTTATCGGTGTTGGTGTTGGTTGTGTCCGGTGTTATTGGTGGATGGGTTATCTTGTGGGTTATCGGTGTTGGTTGTTGGTGTTGTCGGTGTATTGGTGATGGGTGTTTGTTATCAGTGTGGTGTTATCGGTGGTGGTGTTGTGTTTTCGGTTTTTAGGGTATTGGTGATGGTGTTATCAGTGTTGGTGTTATCGGTGTTGGTGTTGGTGTTGTCGGTGTTATTGGTGATGGTGTTATCAGTGTTGGTGTTATCGGTGTTGGTGTTGGTGTTGTCGGTGTTATTGGTGATGGTGTTATCAGTGTTGGTGTTATCGGTGTTGGTGTTGGTGTTGATCGGTTGTTATTTGGTGATGGTGTTATCACAGTGTTGGTGTATCGGTTGTTGTGTTGGTGTTTGTCGGGTGTTAGTGTGATGGTGTATCAGTGTTGGTGTTATCGGTGTTGGGTTGGTGTTGGCGGTGTTATTTGTGATGTGTGATCGTGTTGGTGTATCGGGGTTGGTGTTTGGTGTTGTCGGGTGTGTTATTGGTTGATGGTGTTATCAGTGTTGTGTTATAGGTGTTGCGTGTTGGTTGGTGTTGTCGGTGTTATTGGTGATGGTGTTTCAAGTGTTGGTTTGTTATCGGTTGTTGGTGTTGGTGTTGTCGCGTGTTATTGGGGATGGTTGTTATCAGGTTGGTGTTATCGGTGTTTTTTGGTGTTCGGTGTTGGCGGTGTATTGTGATGGTGTTATCAGTGTTGGTGTTATAGGTGTTGGTGTGGTGTGTCGGTGTTTTTGTTATGGGATGGTGTTTGTGATCAGTGTTGGTGTTATTCGGTGTGTGTTGTGTTGTCGGTGTATTGGTGATGGTGTTATCAGTGTTGGTGTTATCGGTGTTGGTGTTGGTGTTGTCGGTGTTATTGGTGATGGTGTTATCAGTGTTGGTGTTATCGGTGTTGGTGTTGTCAGTGTTGTTGGTATTGGCGTTTTCGGTATTGTTTGTGTTGTCGGTTTTGGTGTTGTTTGTATTGTCGGTGTTGGTGTTGTTTGTGTCGTCGGTGTTGGTGTTGTCGGTGTTGGTGCTGTCCGTGTTAGTGTTGTCGGTATTGGCATTGTCGGAGTTGGTGTTATCGGTGTTGGTGCTGTCGGTGTTGGTGTTGGTTTTGTCGGTGTTATCGGTGTTGGTGTTGTCAGTGTTGTTTGTGTTGGTGTTGTCGGTATTGTTTGTGTTGTCGGTTTTGGTGTTGTTTGTTTTGTCGGTGTTGGTGTTGTTTGTGTCGTCGGTGTTGGTGTTGTCGGTGTTGGTGCTGTCCGTGTTAGTGTTGTCGGTATTGGTGTTGTCGATGTTGGTGTTATCGGTGTTGGTGCTGTCAGTGTTGGTGTTGGTGTTGGTTTTGTCAGTGTTATCGGTGTTCGTGTTGTTAGTGTTGTTTGTGTTGGTGTTGTCGGTATGGTTTGCGTTGTGGGTTTTGGTGTTGTTTGTTTTGTCGGTGTTGGTGTTGTTTGTGTCGTCGGTGTTGGTGTTGTCGGTGTTGGTGCTGTCCGTGTTAGTGTTGTCGGTATTGGCGTTGTCGGTGTTGGTGTTATCGGTGTTGGTTTTGTCGGTGTTGGTGTTGGTGTTGGTTTTGTCGGTGTTATCGGTGTTGGTGTTGGTTTTGTCGGTGTTATCGGTGTTGGTGTTGGTTTTGTCGGTGTTATCGGTGTTGGTGTTGTCGGTGTTGATGTTGGTGTTGTCGGTATGGTTTGCGTTGACGGTGTTGTTTGTCTTGTTTGTGTTGTCGGTGTTGTTGTTATCGGTGTTGGTGTTATTTTTATTGTTTGTGCTGTCGGTGTTGGTGTCGTGGGTGTTGGTGTTGCCGGTTCCGGTGTTGGTGTTTCGGTGTTGGTGTTTCGGTGTTGGTGTTTCGGTGTTGGTGTTGTGGGTGTTGGTGTTGTGGGTGTTGATTTGTCGGTGTTGGTGTTGTGGGTGTTGGTGTTGTCAGTTTTGTCGGTGTCGTTGGTGATGGTGTCGGTATTGTCGCTGTTGGTGTTGTCGGCATTGGTGTTGTTAGTGTGGATGCTGGTGTTGTCGGTGTTGGTGTCGGTATTGTTGGTGTTGGTGTTGGTGACGGTAATGGTGTATGTGTTACTGCTTCTGCAGAAGTCGTACCTCAACAATATCACAAATTTCAGAAGCAAGCCGATGACCGCAACAGTCGATGCCATGGAAGGTATACTGGAACTCGTTTACACATGATGCGTGCACCATCACATCCTCACGCCCCACTTTTTGCTCTATCACATGCTTGCAGTTGTCCCAGTGGTCAGCACAGCTGCAAGTGGGTCAGTGGTGGGGTGGGTAGGTGGTATGGCTAGTAGGTATGGCTCGGTGGCATGGCTAGATGAAACGAAATTGATTTTAAAATCTACAGTTTGAGATGAAACTGATTTCAAATCTTCGTTTTGAGAGGAAACTGATTTTAAAATCTATACTTCATGAGCCACATGCTGAAGTGTTAAATACTCTCATGAGCCATAACCTATGTTGGAAACGTCATGGACCAACATCGGTGTTTGAGACGTGAAAATTGACGTTTGAACAGCCCTGATACGAACAAAGAAGCTGCTAAATAATAAATAAATAAATAGTACGCCTTATTACGAGGCGTGAGGTTGAGGGGGCCAGCCCGTTTGCTTGCACTGGGGCCAACCACCAATATGGTGGGTTTATATATCATACCATACATTTTGGCCACTTGTTGCTATACATAGATAAATAAATAGTACGCCTTATTACGAGGCGTGAGGTTGAGGGGGCCAGCCCGTTTGCTTGCAAAGGGGCCAATCACCAACTCAGCCTGCAACAGGTTTTTTTTTCCCGCTATGTATAGCAATCGCTAGTTTCGACCCCATTTCAACGGAATTATTGCTATAAAAAAGCTACAAAAAGCTATACAAAACTATAGAAAGCACTAAAACGCTGTCTCTGGAGAAGGCCTAAAACCATAAAGCTAGGAAAAAAACCACTTTCAGATTTGAAAACAAAATCACTGGCCTGCAAGTATTTCATAGCTTTCCTTTTCAGCTACCAGCAGCAGCTTCTAGGCAGCTCCCTTGGATCGCAACCCAGCCAACCAAATAGCAATGAAGCACATCTGGAAACTGACACAAACATTTGTCCAATACTGTTGAGATCTTTGGGCTTAGCTCAGAGGCTGGCTCAGGGAGCTGCTAAGAAGCTGCTGCTCGTAGCTGAAAAGAAAAGGTATGCTAAGTTATTGTGTATTTTATATTACAGTAGTTAGGACCTTGACTGGTCAAGTCTCACCAGAGCACCTCAAGATTTGCATCTTTGCATAGGCCTATGCCTATGCATTTGCACTCTTTGGTGTTGTTGCTCCTTGCCTTTCAGAATTATGTAACTTTGGGGGCTTCGAAAATGAGGTTGGAATACACCCTGGAGGTAAGGGGGGCAGAGAAAATGCAGTTTTCTGACTTAGAGCTTTCTGATTAACAGGACCTCCCTCCCCCAACCCCACCACCCACCCACCACCCACCCACCCCACCACCCACCCACCCACCACCCACCACCCACCACCCACCCCACCACCCACCCACCACCCACCCACCACCCACCACCCACCCACCCACCCCACCACCCACCCACGCCCCACACCACCAGCACCCACGCCACCCCACCCCACCACCCACCCACCCACCACCCACCACCACCCAGCCCACCACCCACCACCCACCACCCACCCACCACCCACCACCCACCACCACCCACCCACCACCCACGCACCCCCCACCACCCACCCCACCAGCCACCCGCCCACCCACCACCACCCACACCCCACCACCACCCACCACCCACCCACCCCACACCCCAGCCCCACCACCACCCACCGACCCCACCCACCACCCACCACCACCACCCCACCACCCACCCACCCCACCCCACCCACCCACCCCCCACCCCACCACCCACACCACCCACCAGCAGCCACTAGTGTACCCCCCCACCATATAGGATCACATTTTTTCCTTTACCTCTCTTCCTCTTGTTTTCCCTTTGTGATAATGCATGGTGTAGTCCAGAGGATAGCCAAACAGGCTGAGGGAACTTCACCACCCTCAGATTATCAAGATTATTGTAGACTATCAGGAGGGGCTATATTGACATGCACTTTAAAAACTGGTCCCAAACAAATCAAAAGGGCGCCAGGGAGGACTTGAGATCAAGAACTGGTAGATCATTTAATGACCACTGCAGGGCTTTTCTTACTGCTATACATAGAGTTAGACCTTTTGAACCCGTTTTTACAAAAGTATACAAAACAAGTTTTTTTGTTTGCCCTAAATGCCCCTAAAAAGCTATGAAAGGCTGTAAAAGCTATAATAGCAATATAAAGCACTTAAACGCTGTCCCTGGAGGAGGCTTAAAACCACAAAGCTAGAAGGAAAACAAAAATGAAAAAAAACTGGAGCACCAGTTCCTATCTACATTAGCCTAGCCTCAGAGCAGGAGTTCAAATAAGACAAGGGGCCAGTGTCTTCACCTCGCACTATAGTGCTTGAAGTAAAATTTTGGGTGCTTCTAGCAGCTTTGGGGCTCTAAAGACCACCCCAAAAGACTGTTTGGTCTGCACCCTAATAAGCTTATCCCTTATGCAAATCCATATGTGATACGTAACTCCAAGACATTTTGTTCCAAGCGCCCACTACAGATCTAGAGCTGGCAATTTTGAGCAGCGTGTGCTAGAGCTAAAGCTAATTATGCCCCCCAGAAGGGGGGGCTCCGCCAAAAACAGTCAATGGGTGCCCCACCTGAACAAGCCGTTGACACACATGATGAGGTGCTTGGGTGGACAGCTCATTATGTGTTGTCTGTTTTTGGCCTCTGGTCTTATCTGAGTACGGTGTGTGGGCCCTGCTGTCTTGGCTTGAGGGGAGAGTTTGGTAGACCTGAGGTGTGCATGCAACTGGCTGGTGGCCCTGCACTGCGGGTACCGACTGAGTTGGAGGGGGGAGTTGACGGGAGCTAGGGGAGGGGGTGTTCGGAGGTTCAGTTTGGAATTAGTCAGGGGAGATAGGGGAGGGATTGGTCGGGAGCTCGGCGTAGAAGTGGCTTGGGGAGCACTTAACAGTCTCTACCGGCTCGCTGGAGGTCGGTAGGGTTATGATTGAACGAACTGCCTGGTTGACCGCATAGCATGGATTTGGGTGGGCCTCGGAGTTCAGACAGAGAGTGTGCTTTATTCGAATGGAAAGAAGACAGCCGGCACGTAGTGGCCGAGGAGATTAGCTTCCAGGGGGGGGGGGGGGGGGGGGGGGGGGGGGCCGTTCGGCGAAAAGCAGGAGAGGAGATATGCCACAAGCCAACTGACTGCCAACGGCATTACCTCCTGTCAAGAAAAAAAAGTACCGACTCCTGACGCATGCTTATCGGCATAACGAGCAACTTCTTTGTGCTCGAAGCAAATTCTCCACCTGACACTGCTCTTGAGTGCACAACTTTAGCTACCTCGGTTGGGCGAAGCAACCCCAACTGCCCCTTCCCTTATAATTCGATGTTATACTTACTTCGATGCCAGACCTACCTATTCCAATGCCAGACCTAGCTACTTCGGTGCCAGACCTAACTACTTCGATGCCAGAACTACTACGAAGCGATACAACTACGATGAGGCTTTAGGGTGGGTGCCCAACTTCGTTACAATGTCGCGACCCTTCATCCCGCGCCTTCTTTCGTTTCCTGCGCTTATTGTGTAGGAGGGTGGACATTCGATGAGAGCACTGAACGCATAAAAGTACTGAGCTGCATGATGAGTTTCATGCTTGACGAGGTTGCACGCAAGATGGAGTAGCCCTTTCAGATTGCAGGGTGATGAGGTTGCATGCAAGATTAGGTAGCCCATTCAGGATGCATGATGAGAAGGTTGCATGCAAGATGAAGTAGCCCTTTTAGGTTGCATGATGATGGGGTTGTATACAAGATGAGGTGGGCCTTTCAGGATGCATGCATGATGAGGATGTAAGAAGGATGAGGTAGACCCTTGGGGTTGCATATTTTTGAAGGTAGCCCCCTGAGTCTGCATTGTGATGAGGTTGCATGCAAGATGAGGTAGCCCCTAAAGGTTGAATGATGTTTAGGAAGCCCCTATAGGTTGCATGATGTTAAGGTAGCCCCTAAAGGTTTCATGATGTTCAGGTAGCCCCTATAGGTAGCATGATGCTGAGGTAGCCCCTATAGGTTGCATGATGTTGAGGTAGCCCCTAAAGGTTGCATGATGTTGAGGTAGCCCCTATAGGTTGCATGGTGTTAAGGTTACCCCTCAAGGTTGCATGATGTTGAGTTAGCCCATATAGGTTGAACGATGTTGAGGTAGCCCCTACAGGTTGCATGATGTTGAGGTTGCCCCTATAGGTTGCATGATGTTGAGGTAGCCTCTTGAGGTTGAATGATGTTGAGGTTACCCCTTGAGGTTGCATGATGTTGAGGTAGCCTCTTGAGGTTGCATAATGTTGAGGTTACCCCTATGTGTTGTATGGTGTTGAGGAAGCCCCTTGAGGTTGAATGATGTTGAGGTAGCCCCTTGAGGTTGCATGATGTTGAGGTTACCCCTTGAGGTTGCATGATGTTGAGGTTACCCCTATAGGTTGCATGATGTTGTGTTAGCCCATATAGGTTGAATGATGTTGAGGTAGCCCCTATAGGTTGCATGGTGTTGAGGTAGCCCCTATAGGTTGAGTGATGTTGTGGTAGCCCCGTTAGGTTGCATGATGTTGAGGTAGCCCCTTGAGGTTGCATGATGTTGAGGTTACCCCTTGAGGTTGCATGGTGTTGTGGTAGCCTCTATAGGTTGCATGATGTTGAGGTAGCCCCTATATGTTGCATGGTGTTTAGGAAGCCCCTATAGGTTGCATGATGTTGAGGGAGCCCGTATAGGTTGCATGATGCTGAGGTAGCCTCTATAGTTTGCATGATGTTGAGGAAGCCCGTATAGGTTGCATGATTGTAAGGTAGCCCCTATATGTTGCATAGTGTTGAGGAAGCCCCTATAGGTAGCATGATGCTGAGGACCTCTATAGTTTACATGATGCTGAGGTAGCCCCTATATGTTGCATGGTGTTGAGTTAGCCCATATAGGTTGAATGATGTTGAGGTAGCCTCTTGAGGTTGCATAATGTTGAGGTTACCCCTATATGTTGTATGGTGTTGAGGAAGCCCCTTGAGGTTGCATGATGTTGAGGTAGCCCCTATAGGTTGCATGGTGTTGAGGTAGCCCCTATAGGTTGCATGATGTTGATGTAGTCCCGTTAGGTTGCATGATGTTGAGGTAGCCCCTACAGGTAGCATGATGCTGGGGTAGCCCCTATAAGTTGCATAATGTTCAGGTTACCCCTGGAGGTTGCATGATGTTGAGGTAGCCCCCGTAGGTTGAATGATGTTGATGTAGCCCCTATAGGTTGCATGATGCTGAGGTAACCCCTATAGGTTGAATGATGTTGAGGTAGCCCCAACAGGTTGCATGATGTTGAGGTAGCCCCTTGAGGTTGCATGATGTTGAGGTTACCCCTATAGGTTGCATGGTGTTGAGGAAGCCTCTATAGGTTGCATGATGTTGAGGTTACCCCCATAGGTTGCATGATGTTGAGGTTACCCCTAAAGGTTGAATGATGTTGAGGTTACCCCTATAGGTTGCATGATTTTGAGGTAGCCTCTTGAGGTTGCATGATGTTGAGGTTACCCCTACATGTTGCATGGTGTTGAGGAAGCCCCTTGAGGTTGCATGATGTTGAGGTAGCCCCTTGAGGTTGCATGATGTTGAGGTTACCCCTTGAGGTTGCATGGTGTTGAGGTAGCCTCTATAGGTTGCATGATGTTGAGGAAGCCCGTATAGGTTACATAATGTTGAGGTAGCCCCTATATATTGCATGGTGTTGAGGAAGCCCCTATAGGCTGCATGATGTTGAGGTAGCCCCTATAGGTTGCATGATGCTGAGGTAGCCCCTATAGGTTGCATGATGTTGAGGTAGCCCCTATAGGTTGCATGATGCTGAGGTAGCCCCGTTAGGTTGCATGATATTGATGAAGCCCCCGTAGGTTGTATGATGTTGAGTTAGTTCCTATACGTTGCATGATGTTGAGGTCAGAAACTCAGTCAGGCTAAATCCAGCGGAATATCCCTCGAGGTCTGCCATTGCGAGTGCTATCGCGATTGTGAAACGATTCAACGCTAAAAGTGATTTGTTGTTATTACAAAACCTGGGTCTCTAGTTCCGTACCTTGATGGCTCACTGTATTGTCATGTATAATCAAGGTTTGAATTCTAACTGGCTAGTTTGTTGATTTTTTAGTTCTGGATCTGTCTGGATGAAGGTATTTTGAATTACTATTTGGCTAAACCTTCGGTGATTTCCCCCAGTGCAAGCAAACGGGCTGGCCCCCTCAACCTCCCGCCTTGTAATAAAGCGTTATATTTATTTATGTATTTATTCGGCTAGATCTCAACCCAGTTGTGTAACACCTGTCAATAGATGGGAAGGAGAGAGAGAGAGAGAGAGAGAGAGAGAGAGAGAGGAGAGAGAGAGAGAGAGAGAGAGAGAGAGTAAGGGAGAAAGTCTGGTTGTTGTTGTTGAAGTCCAGGTGTAGCCAAATAGGCTTAAGGGACTCGCCAAATCTCGAAAAACACGATTAATTATCTTTTATCAGAAGGGGCTGAATATGGACAGCCTTTTATGAAATCCCCAACAAACGCAAATAAACGACGGAGACCCAATTTCCATGCTACTAGTCCCACGAACTGCTAAAGATGCCGAGCTGTCAAATTGCTGGCTACAGCCATGTAATCAAGTTCACGTTAAAGTTATACCACGACCTATGAGCACTGCCCAGGAGGAGGATTGATGATGGATTGATGGACGTCAAGTTTCATTACTTATATTGCCACAACGAAGTCTTGGGAGTCTATTACGGTTGTATAAAAACGAGTGGTTCAATCGTCGACCCTAAATACAGCTTTCTTTGACTTCAATATGAATTGAAATTTATGATGGTGATTGGATGTATATTGTCACAGTCTAGGGGGTTGACCAAATAGGCCCAATGGACTTTTCCAACCATGAAATGAAATTGAACTACGTTCCTTAGCTCCAGCCAGCAATTTAGCGCATTTTGGCGCTGTCTTCGGCAGTGAAATAAATAACTAGGGGGAAACAACCAGGGTACTTCAAATGGCCAAATTGGCCAGCGCTTTAGCGCACTTGATAACAAAAAAATTGTAGTGCAAATAGCGCAAAAAATGCTTACTGCGCCCACAGGGAGTTGCAAAAAACTGCGCTTAAAGCGCAGAGGGGGTCAACAAGTCAGCGCTCAAAAGCTCAAAAGCGCGCGCTTTGAATTACCCTGGAAACAACTAACCATTTCCCAATCATGGCAGAAGGGGCTATGACGAATACGCACTAATGAACTGAATCCCAAACAATCGATGATTACATGTCCTGGCCCCCTAGCTACCGGAATTTCAATGTGTCAAGAGGGAATTCTAAGTGAAGGGCACAAATACAAATGTTGTAGCGGTACGTGAAAAAATGTTTCGGGCACGGTGGTTCCTAAATGTCCAAATATTTGCCTGAACATGGCTAAAAAGGCGGGAAATAAAAAACAAAGTTACTCTTCTTACACTTTTCCCGAGCCAAAATTAAATGTTCGTCTGAAAACACTTACGGTATAACATAAGTGTTTAACGCTGGCAAGAAATTTGGAAGGCCTGTATTTGGAATACAGACTACGGTAGATAAGGCAGGTATCAGATATGGTATATTTTGGCCCAAAACAGCCAATAATGTCCATAAACATCATGTTTCAGGAATCTTATTAGGCTGTTTGATGGGGATGGCAGACATCGACCGGATACCATGTCACATCTTACCAAGGCAGCAAAACTGAAACAAATAAAAAATGCCACGTCAAATCTTACCAAGACAACAGAAACTTCATTCGGTCCCTTGCTTTCATCACTCCCATCTATCGACACTGTAGATTTCAACTCATGGGAAGCAAACCCTGACTAAGCACTTAGAAACCCCACCCCCACCCCACCCCCCAAGAACATTGCACCCCCACGGACCCCAGCCCCCCCAAATATTGCAACCCCACGGACAGTATCTCAACTCAGCCTTAGGCCGTGTTTCCAAATAGTTCAACTGTGGGCGCCAGCGTGGCACGAGTGTTTGCAGTGGGCACAGTTCAACTTCAACAGTTCAACTTTTCGCCGATGTGTCACGCCAGGTGGGCAGCCACGTCAGGGTTTGTCCGTCGCCCTCCCCCCTCAACAGTTCAACTGTTGAGCAATCCCGAACCCCCCCCCCCCCCCCCCCCCCCCCCCCCCCCCCCCCCTGTTCGGGATTGCTCAACAGTTCAACTATTTTGGGGGGAGGGCGGTGGACAATTTCGAGGGAGGGCGTTGGACAAAATCACAAAAGTGATACAGCAGCGAGCATCTTCGCAGATTCTCCCCGAGATCTGTCAACACGCCTCGAGTTGCGAGTAATTGGGAGCCAATTTCAAGTTGGATGGGCGAAGACATGAAAGAAAGGCGGGAATTAACCAGTTCGAATGATGATAGCGAGAGCCACAGATTCGACCGAAATCTCAATCTGACCACCCGATCCAATCGACCGGACGGAGCAGATGCAGAAGCGGCAGCGGTAGGAGGAGCAAGAGAACAAAAAAATAGTTCAACTGTGTATAGTAGACCACTCAACCCTACAGTTCAAGTTCGAGTGCTGAGCTGGGCCCTAAAACCTCAAGAAGTGCCTTGTCATCACGGCTGCCCCTCGAGCGCGTTCTGGTCCCTTGCCCCCCTCGCTGCAAGTGCATGCAGCTTGCTCGAAGTTTCCTCAAACCACCGCATCCACCGCTTACCACCGCCAGTGTATTATTTAGCTGCGCTCTTCACTTCCATATGTTCTCTTGCTCCTCCTGCCGCTGCCGCTTCTGCATCTGCTCCGTCCGGTCGAATGGATCGGGGGGGCAGATTGAGATTTCAGTCGAATCTGTGGCTCTCGCTATCATCATTCGAACTGGTTAATTCCCGCCTTTCTTTCATGTCTTCGCCCATCCAACTTGAAATTGGCTCCCAATTACTCGCAACTCGAGGCGTGTTGACAGATCTCGGGGAGAATCTGCGAAGATGCTCGCTGCTGTATCACTTTTGTGATTTTGTCCAACGCCCTCCCTCGAAATTGTCCACCGCCCTCCCCCCAAAATAGTTGAACTGTTGAGCAATCCCGAACAGGAGGGGGGGGGGGGGGGGTGTTCAACAGTTGAACTGTTGAGGGGGGAGGGCGACGGACAAATCCTGACGTGGCTGCCCACCTGGCGTGCCACATCAGCGAAAAGTTGAACTGTTGAAGTTGAACTGTGCCCACTGGAAACACTCGTGCCACGCTGGCGCCCACAGTTGAACTATTTGGTCCACTGGAAACACGCCCTAAGGGCGTGTTTCCAGTGGACCAACAGTTGAACTGTGTATAGTAGACCACTCAACCCTACAGTTCAAGTTCGAGTGCTGAGCTGGGCCCTAAAACCTCAAGAAGTGCCTTGTCATCACGGCTGCCCCTCGAGCGCGTTCTGGTCCCCTGCCCCCCTCGCTGCAAGTGCATGCAGCTTGCTCGAAGTTTCCTCAAATCACCGCATCCACCGCTTACCACCGCCAGTGTATTATTTCGCTGCGCTCTTCACTTCCATCTGTTCTCTTGCTCCTCCTGCCGCTGCCGCTTCTGCATCTGCTCCGTCCGGTCGAATGGATCGGGTGGTCAGATTGAAATTTCGGTCGAATCTGTGGCTCTCGCTATCATCATTCGAACTGGTTAATTCCCGCCTTTCTTTCATGTCTTCGCCCATCCAACTTGAAATTGGCTCCCAATTACTCGCAACTCGGGGCGTGTTGACAGATCTCGGGGAGAATCTGCGAAGATGCTCGCTGCTGTATCACTTTTGTGATTTTGTCCAACGCCCTCCCTCGAAATTGTCCACCGCCCTCCCCCCAAAATAGTTGAACTGTTGAGCAATCCCGAACAGGGGGGGGGGGGGGGGTGTTCGGGATTGCTCAACAGTTGAACTGTTGAGGGGGGAGGGCGACGGACAAACCCTGACGTGGCTGCCCACCTGGCGTGACACATCGGCGAAAAGTTGAACTGTTGAAGTTGAACTGTGCCCACTGGAAACACTCGTGCCACGCTGTCGCCCACAGTTGAACTATTTGGTCCACTGGAAACACGCCCTTAGTCCGTGTTGCGTCTCCCCCTCGCCTTCCAGGGGGTCCGCAGCGCAGCAATTCCGTTTACTTGGCAGTGCCAACTTGGCATCGAATTTGTAATTGCGCAATATTAATAAGAGAGCTAGAGGTGGTGGTGTTACTTTTCCTGTGTGTTACAGGTGGGGTTGGTTCGATTGACCCACTGGCCACGCTAGGGCTGTCTCGGTATGGATGCAGCGATCTTACTATATTATCATATTATGGGAGTTACCAGGGCCAGGATGGGTGTCGGTGCGGAATCCATGCTGTTCGGCAGGTGCCACGTGGGATCTGGGTGAAAGCTGAGGCATCAGATTTCGAATCGCCAGTTCGGGATTATTCGCAAAACGCGAGCTTGATCCTCACTCTGCCCTTTTTGGCGGAGCTCCATCTTCCAGTGAAGGGGGCGTGAGCTGGGGCGTGAGCCCCCATCACATGTTAACCCATTTGTCCGTTTGTGCGCGGACGCGTCCGAAAAATTGAAGCCTGACACGTCATCCAACGGACGTGTAACTAACTCGCTTCGGTCAGCTCCATGGCCAATGTTGCCACCTTTCATTCCGTTGCCAACACACTCCGCCAATTTCCAGCGTCGCTTGCGACGCAGCATATGACTTGTTCGAATCTTTCCGCCTCCCTCGCTCTGAACTGTTCGCGGAGTGCTCGATTTGCACATTTCTTCGAATCTCCTAGACGTCCTTGTTACTAGTCACTGCTAAAGCGTGTTGCGTGCCAATTGCAACACTAGGAATAAGTCTAGGACTAGGACTAGGACTGGTCTGTTCCATGTCGCCTCTCCCTCATCTCCCCCCAGAAGTCATGGCAGATCTGGTGCTGCGCGCCCTTTGTCTGGAGGCACAGATATGTGAAATATCCGCTGTTTGCCGCTTCTGGCATTCGATCGTGGTGCTCAATCTTGCGGAGGTGTTGATGCTCAGAGAGAACGGCAACATGTTCAGTGTCCTCCGTCGTGCCTTAGAGCATCACAAGTTGGATGTTGCTCTTGATCTAGTTTCCCGGTCAGGATCCTTTGAAGCGACTGCAGAAGCCCTGGTGTTGATAGCCAAGAATGGGCACACTGACTTGGCCAGGTCCCTGATGAATTCCCCACAGCATGCTGCCCGAGCTGACTACCAAGATGGAGAGGCACTTGTCCAAGCATCAGAAGGTGGCCACGTAGAGTTAGTGCACGTCTTGCTGGGTGCTCCACAGCATGCTGCCCATGCTGACTGCCAAGGTGGAATGGCACTTGCACGAGCAGCAATTGGTGGCCACATTGAGGTAGTGCGCGTCTTGTTAGATGCCCCAGAGCGTGCTGCCCATGCTGACTCCCGAGGTGGAGTGGTATTTATGAACTCAGCAGGAAATGGCTACACAGAGTTAGTGTGTATCTTGTTAGATACTGCGCAGCATGCTGCCCATGCTGACTGCCGAGAGGGAGGGGCGCTTGTGTTAGTAGCAAGAGGTGGCCACATTGAGGTAGTGCACATGTTGTTGGATGCTCCACAGCATGCTGCCCATGCTGACTGCCAAGGTGGACTGGCACTTGCGGCAGCAGCAGCAGGTGGCCACGCAGAGGTAGTGCACATCTTGTTGGATGCCCCAGAGCATGCTGCCCAAGCTGACTCCCGAGGTGGACTGGCACTTTTTCAAGCAGCAAGAGGTGGCCACGTAGAGGTAGTGCACATCTTGTTGCATGCTCTACAGCATGCTGCACATGCTGACTGCCAAGATGGAGAGGCACTTCGTCAAGCAGCAATTGGTGGCCACGTAGAGGTAGTGCGCGTCTTGTTGGATGCCCCGCAGCATGCTGCCCATGCTCAGTGCGGAGATGGAGAGGCACTTGTGGAAGCAGCAAGAGGTGGCCACATAGAGGTAGTGCGCATCTTGTTGGATGCCCCAGAGCATGCTCATGAAGCGGCACTGTTGGCAGCATCAGAAGGTGGTCACATGGAGGTAGTGGCCCTTTGGCAGGATTGATGAAACAAGTAGCACATGGTGGTCACTTTGAGGCAAGGAGCCTCTTGCAGGATGACCAAGATGGAAAGACGCGATTTGAGCAGTGAAATAATTGTCGGCTACTTTACAGAGCAATACTATTGTAGGTGTTCCTGATGTTGCCTTTTTGTTTGTCAATGATTGTATGAAGAGATTGGATCAACCATAGTTTGACAAGACTGAATGTTAATGTTACTAACGAAGATGGCGAGCAGCCAGTCAAGCCATGTAACCAAGCTCAAGCTCTCCGACTCTCAGACAATCCTTTGCTGCCATGAGCTAGCACAAGTAAGGGCATCCATCCTCTTGAGTATGTATGTATTTTTACACTCCAGGGGTAGCCAAATAGGCTAAAGGAACTCGTCCAACCTCAAAAACAGGAAAGGCAGTTTAAGAAACAAGCACTGGTATACCAAATCCCACCAAATTGTAAACGGGTCCCGGAGTTCGTGCTATGCAGATAATTGAACCTACCCTTTCTTGTCACCATTATATAGAATAATTCCTCTTGAGTGGAAATGCTTTCATTCATCTCCAAACATAGTTAAGATTGTAGGAAGATGAGAAGGGCAGACAGAGTAAGGAATGAGTTAGGCAATATTAGTGAGGCAGACCGGGTAAGGCAGACAGACACAGGATGTTCTGGGTTACTCCAAGATCTGCATTTCAAACGTAACATACCCTCAAAAATCCAGTCTAAGATGAAACAGACACTCCAAGAATGCAACTGACCTACAACTGGATCTGAGTCTGAGTCACACCTTGGGCGCATACCTCCTTTGTTCATTCTGCTTGTTGTACAGGCTTGAACTGCCATGTTATGATACAAGCACCTTGTGCGCATACCTCCTTTGCTCCTTCTGGTTGTTGAACAACCTTGCACTGCCTTGAAATGAAACAAGCACCTTGCGCGCAGACCTTCTTTGTGCATTCTGCTAACTGTACAGTCTTGTATTGCCTTGTTATGATACAAGCACCTTGGGCGCACACCTCCTTTGTTCATTCTGCTTGTTGTACAGCCTTGTGCAGCCTTGTAATGAAACAAGCACCTTGTGTGCGCACATACCTTTGTTCATTCTGCTTGTTGTACAGCCTTGTACTGCATTGTAATGATACAAGCACCTTGGGCGCATACCTCCTTTGTTCATTCTGCTTGTTGTACAGCCTTGTACAGCCTTGCAATGATACAAGCACCTTGGGTGCACACATCCTTTATTCATTCTGCTTGTTGTACAGTCTAGTACTGTCTTATATGATAAGAGCATCTTGGGCGCATACCTCCTTTGTTCACTCTGCTTGTTGTACAGCCTTGTGCAGCCTTGTAATGAAACAAGCACCTTGTGTGCGCACATACCTTTGTTCATTCTGCTTGTTGTACAGCCTTGTACTGCCTTGTTATGATACAAGCACCTTGGGCGCACACCTCCTTTGTTCATTCTGCTTGTTGTACAGCCTTGTACTGCATTGTGATGAAACAAGCACCTTGTGTGCGCACATACCTTTGTTCATTCTGCTTGTTGTACAGCCTTGCACTGCCTTGTTATGATACAAGCACCTTGGGCGCACACCTCCTTTGTTCATTCTGCTTGTTGTACAGCCTTGTACAGCCTTGTAATGAAACAAGCACCTTGTGTGCGCACATACCTTTGTTCATTCTGCTTGTTGTACAGCCTTGTACTGCCTTTTATTGATACAAGCACCTTGGGCGCACACCTCCTTTGTTCATTCTGCTTGTTGTACAGCCTTGTACAGCCTTGTAATGATACAAGCACCTTCGGCGCACACATCCTTTATTCATTCTGCTTGTTGTACAGTCTAGTATACTGTCTTATATGATAAGAGCATCTTGGGCGCATACCTCCTTTGTTCATTCTGCTTGTTGTACAGCCTTGTACTGCCTTGTAATGCTAAAAGCACCTTGGGCGCACACCTCCTTTGTTCATTCTGCTTGTTGTTCAGCCTTGTACTGCGTTGTAATGATACGCGCAACGTGGACGCATACCTCCTTCGTTCATTCTGCTTGTTGTGCAGGCTTGAACTGCCTTGTTATGATAGGAGCATAGTGGGCGCATACCTCCTTTGTTCATTCTGCTTGTTGTACAGCTTTGTACTGCCCTATGATAGGAGCACCTTGGGCGTATACCTTTTTTTATTCTTCTTGTTGTTCAGCCTTGTACTGCCTTGTCCTGATAAGAGCACCGTGGGCGCATACCTCCTTTGTGCATTCTGCTTGTTGTACTGCCTTGTAATGATGCGAGCATCTTTGGTGCACACAACCTTTTTCGGTCTGCTTTTTGTACAGCCTTGTACTGCCTTATAATGAAACAAGCACCTTGGGTGCATACCTCCCTAATTATTGATGTGTGTTGTACAGCCTTGCACTGCCTTGTAATGATACAGCACCTTGGGCGCACACATCCTTTGTTCATTCTGCTTGTTGTACAGCCTTGTACTGCCTTGTATTGATACAAGCACCTTGGGTGCACACATCCTTTGTTCATTCTGCTTGTTGTACAGCCTTGTATTGGCTTGTAATGATACAATCGCCTTGGGCGCACACATCCTTTGGTCATTCTACCAACAGCGCAACTCTCCACTGTGCAAGACTCTGCGAACAGCCAAGCCGGAGACTCCGTGCGGCAAGCTCCATCCCTCTCAAGCCCATACCCGGTCTATCCCGTGACGTGAATCTCCTTCGGCAAACGCGGTGCCCGTGCCTACTGTCTTTCATCATCCCTCCACCAACTCCATGCCCGCGCCTACTGTCTTTCATCATCCTGGTGCCCTGTTGCTCTCGAAATGTGCCCTCTGCTCGGCAGACCTATAGGGCCTTAATCGTGGCGCCTTCAGACACAGAATCCCTAAGACTACTACCGGAAGACCCCCTAGTAGAAAACTCTGCATGGGACGCTGCACGCCTTTTGTTGTATTCGGCTCTTTGTTACAAGTAGATAAGAGCACAGAAGTGTGCGAACAAAAAAGTAAGTAGCAAGACAGGAGGTAGAGAAGAACAGAACCTCCAGCGGTATCACGGCTGGCTTGGTCCCAGCCACTAGCTGGCTGGCGGTCCTAGTCACTAACTGACCGGACTGGGAGTGTACGCAACCTCCATGGTACGGCCTATAAGCCGTACCATAACTAGGGAACGGCAATATGATATCATATGATATCATACGATATCATATGATGCCGGCAGTGTGGCTAGGCTAAAGTTACCATTTATAGACAATATCATATGATGCAATTTGTATTGTATCAAACGATATCATACTCGCCTTTCGTCAAAATCAGATGGTATGCCGTAACTATAATTAATATAACACACCAGGTGCCGCTTCTCTGACATCTTTTGTGCATCTGCTCACACTTCGTGTATGAGGACCCTTTTTATTCTGGGGAGCCACAGGGATCATTCGGACGGATGTGTTGAATACCGGAATCAACAAATTGGCTTTGGGGAAGACGAAAATGGCCCCTAGAGCGCCCCCTCTTCTTTTTACGACCGTGTCAGGGTTTCTAGGTTGTAGCAGTTCTAGTGGTAGTGGTTGATAACAGGGTACTACTTATGGCCAAATTGACCAGCGCTTAAGCGCACAGCTCCAAAATAAAACTGCGCGGTGAGCTCACAGCCCCAAAAACTACAGCGCGGTGAAAAAAAAGCGCTACTAAAAAAAAAATGCGCTTTCTTCACTCTTCTGATATATTTTTTTTCTGCGCTTTTTGTGTGCTATTTTCTGCGCTCTGGAGTAGAGGGCTGGAACGATCGGATCAGGAGTTTAGGATAGCGCGTTGTAGGCAGAAACAACTCGAGAAACTGCGTCGAATCGCATAGGCTGACGCTCGGTTCACGGTATACAAGACAGTTAAGCCGACTATGGAGACAGCATCCAGGCAGAGGCAAAGCGTGGTCGCATGCCCCCCCCCCCAACCCGCCGGCCATCACATGCGCCCCGGCCTGTCCCACCCCTTCGTCCAGCTTCCTTCTCGGTTCGATTCCACGCGGGCAACAACGAACGAGAGCAAATGAGCAAAAGGCGAGTGCAAACAAGGAACGTGGAACGGGAGGCCAGAGGGCATTCATCATGAGGAGGAGGAGCGCGGAGGAAGAGCGAGGAGGAGCAGCAGGCGATAGAGGAGGAGTGGGAGGAGGACTGCACAGGGGAAAAGGAGTAGTTTCGAAACTTGAAGTTTTCAGCAATTCGGCAGGTTTGACTACTCGACTGGTCGATTCAGAAGCAAACAAACTTTCGTTTGGTGCGGGGGGAGGAGACTATCAGACTAGAGCAGTGACGAAATGGCGACAGCAGGGGCGGGGCGGGGCTGGGGCAGGGGCGGGGCTTAGGAGCGTTAGCGCTGAATGATCCCTCGAGAAGGGATGGGGGACCTGAAGACGTTAGAACTGCTTCGACAGAGCCTACAAGTTCAGTTATTAGGATGTCTGTTCGGTTGTTTCTGTTAGTGTTCAAATTCGACGGCCTGAGAGTCCCCCTACCTGGCAGCTTCCATGGCGACAACCGATGGTCATTGGCTGTCACACAATTTAAATCCCAAAGGGCAATCCAGCCCTTGAGTCACTCAATGACTCACACTCAAAAAATGAGAAAGCGCACGTGGGGACAGCGGTCTCTGCGCTTTTCTGCGCTTTCTCTGAGTGAGTGAAAATAGGAAAGCGCTGTGATATTCAAAAAAGCAGCGCGCTCCGCGCACAGGGGTTGATAAAAACTGCGCGAAAAGCGCAGATGGGCTCAAAAAGGCAGCGCGGGCCGCGCTCGCCGCGCGCGCTTAGTAGTACCCTGGTTGGAAACTCACCAGTTCCAGGCCATGTCCTTAGGGTTTAGGTGCAATGGCTGATCCTGCTGGGCTGGCCAGATCTAGCTGCATCGCTTAAATCGCTTACCTTGCTGTGCCAATCTCGATACCGATGGGTTTCATCGCTTGAATCGATATATCGCTCAAAAGAAAAACCCTGTTCCTGTACTTCTAGCCCCATGTCGCCACTTCCAGGAGCCACCATCACACCAGGGGGCAGGCCCAGCTCCGCTGGCACGTCATCCTTCACGTAGCCCAACACCTCACTGGCTCCAATCAGCTGGGGGAAGAGAGCGCGAATACGTCCAGCTGGCCATCCTTCTCCCTCCAGGACAGCCATGGCTGGCAGGTCCCAATCCCGACGACGGGTGTCAAATACTCCTGTCCCGCTAGCGTCACCACTCTGGCATGGCAGCAACAGGGGGATAGAAGTCTCAGACCCACACAATGTTTTCAGCCACATGTATAGTCAGACAGACGGGCGATGGGTGTCAAATACTCACCAATGTGTCCCCACCGTTTTTTAGTGCGCCACGTCGACATTCTGTCGCTGCATGGCAATGCATGTGTCCGGCTAACCTAGTCAGAAATGCCCCCCCAACACCCCTGGCGCTCTGCAGGGTTGGGGACAGCGCGTCTCACTGGGGTCGCACCGAGTCGCTCAATTTTCAACGAGTCGCACGGGAAAAAAGTGCGTGTCCCGCTTGCATCACCACTCCGGTGAAAGGCATACCATGGTTACCAAGCTACCATCTTTCGGTATAACATGTCTTTTTTGCGGTACATGGCTATGATGCGGTACATGATTATGTTGAGTTACATGACTGGTGCGGTACATGATTATGTTGCGGTACATGACTATGTTGCGGTACATAATTATGTTGCGGTACATGACTATGTTCCGGTTCTGTAACAGTATGCATGTATATGTCCAGTCCAGGGGTAGATAAATAGGATAAATGGACTTACCCAATCTTAACAACAAAAAAGGCAGTTTAAAAAACAGGAGGGGATCATTGAATCTACCACTTGTGTTGGCCTGGTCATGGAGCGCCCTACATTGGGATAGTATATAAGGTACATGCAGCATAACATTAATATCAAATCATCTGCATCTCCATCATGTTCTATGTTCGGAAATAATTAACGGGGTACAAAACATGACTACGTCTTCAGATCACCTCCATCACCATCCTGCCCTATTTAACTATAAAACATGACGACGTCTTCAGATCGCCTCCATCACCATCCTGCCCTATTTAACTATAAAACATTGATGGGCCATTAAACATGGCAATGTATTTATACATTCAGATCATCTCCATCACCATCCTGCCATATATGCCAGGATAAACCATTCAAGGTTCATAAAACATAACATGAGATGTATATCACCTCCATCACCATCCGACCCTATCTTCAGATTAATTAGGTTGCAAGGGACACCCAGCACAGTATCACTATATATTTATTTATACTTGATGCCTTTTGAGTCACAGGATCTAGTATCGCAATCAGATCTCCACCATGGCTTTTCCCCTCGCTGCCTAGAACTATTGCGATCGCTACCCCGTGTTTGGGAACAATAAACAAACGAAAAAGAAGAAAAAGAAAAAAAAAAAAGAAAAAAAAGAAGTAAATAAGAAAACAAAAAAGACAAAAAAGAAAAAAAAAAAAAAAAAAAGAAAAACAAAAACAAAAAATAGAAAAAAACAAAAAACAAAACAAATAAAAAAAAAAAAAAAAAAAAAAAAAAAGAAAAAAACAAAAGAAAAAAAGAAAAAAAAAAAAAAAAAAAAAAGATAAAAATGAAAAGAAAAAAAAAAAAAAAAACAAAAAAACACAAAACTACCAAAAAAAAAAACAGAAACAATAAAAACAAACAGAGGAAGTAAAAAGAACACAACCAACAAAACCAACCAAAAAAAAATACCACAACAACAACTCTTCCTTACCTCCTTTTCGGGAACAAAATAAGAACCTCCCCCCCTGCGCCTCCCCCCCCCCCCGGTCGGCTCCTCAGCCGCCTACTCAAATACGACCCGAGCCTAGGCCTTAAATACAAACCAATCTCCAAGTGGTACCCTACAAGACCCCCTTTCTATAACAGAAAAAAAATTGATCACCTCCATCACCACCCGTTCCGATGTCAGGATAAAACTTGTAAGGGTAAAGGTAAACTTGTCAGGGTAACGGTACCTTGTAAGGGTAAAGGTAAACTTGTCAGGGTAAAACTTGTAAGGGTAAAGGCCCTGTATAAAAGATGACAATGTAAGAACACATTCTGATCACCTCCATCACCATTCTGCCCGTCAAGTAGTAGTTGTAGTAGTCATGAGGCAAAAGGACGTGAGCAGTACGGTCCCAAATTTCCGGTTCATTGCGCTGTAGCCAAAGCAGCTTCGTTGCTGTAAAGCTGGGAACCTGAAACAATCGTGAGGTACCAGTGTTTTTTATTTCAGATTTATGTCGGCTTGGTTGAGTAGCTAGTCGGGCTGCTCGAGCCTGATTTCAGGATTGCTGCGTAGCCATTGCATGGCGCCAAGCCCGTGGGGGTCGTTGGGCCATACCTGACTACTTTAGCCAGACCCATGCGTTGCCGTGCAGTGACAGAATGGTGACGTGTTGTGGAAGAAAAAAAAAATCGCGAGCCACACTTTGTGAGCAAGAATCTATTCCCCCAAAAGTAACTCAGTAATTCAATCATCAATTCATCCATTTGCTTTATTTATTTTATTAATTCATGTTCCCATCTATTCACCCATCGATCAGTTCACCCAAATCCACTCATTCATAGTCAACTTAATTGACTCAAATTCATTCCCCATGCATTCATTCATAGTCCACTTATTTGTCTCGAATTCATTCGCTCATGCATTCTTTCGTAGCCCACTTAATTAATTCAAATTCATTCATTCATTCATTCGTAGTCCACTTAATTCATTCAAATTCATTTGTTCATTAATTCATAGTCCACTTACTTGATTACAATTTATTCATTCATTCATTCATTCATTCATTCATTCATAGTCCTCTTTATTCATTCAAATTAATTTGTTCATACATTCATTCATAGTCCACTTAATTCACTCGAATTAATTTGTTGATTAATCCATAGTCCACTCACATGATTACAATCCCTTCATTATTTCATTTATTATTTCACAGGTCACATAATTCATTTTAATTTATTCGTTCATTCTTTTGTTCATAGTCAACTTAATTGATTCAAATGCATTCGTTCTTAGTCCACTGAATTCATTTAAATGCATTGGTTAATTCATTCCCTCATAGTTCACTTAATTCATTTGTTTATCGATTCCATCATCCTTTTTCTCACTCGCTCACCCACCATCTTACTCACTCGTTCACACACCAATTCCTTCACATTAATTCACACAGTCAGCTAGCTACTTAGTTAGCTACTTAATTCTTAAGTTAGGCAGTTTTTTTAGGTATGATGGTTTGATTGTTTATATATTGATTATTTAGTCAGTCAGTTAGATAGTTAGTTAGTTAGTTAGTTAGTTAGTTAGCTAGCTAGTTAGTTAGTTAGTTAGTTAGTGAGTGAGTGAGTTAGTTAGTTAGTGAGTTAGTTAGTTAGTTAGTTAGTTAGTTAGTTAGTTAGTGAGTGAGTGAGTGAGTGAGTTAGTGAGTGAGTTAGTTAGTTAGTTAGTTAGATAGATAGTTAGTTAGATAGTTAGTTAGTGAGTGAGTGATTTATTTAGTGAGTGAGTGAGTTAGTTAGGTAGGTAGTTAGGTAGTTAGTTAGTTGTCTACCGGTAGTCTGTTTGTTTCTTTGTCTTTTGTTTTTTTTATTTATGTTTGTTTGCCAGCTGCTTATCTCACCATCACAGAATTCAGCTTTTGGCTGATCTCCTCAGCTTCTGCAGCACTCTCTGTGTCACACCATAGCTTACAGTCGCGCAACACCTACATGAATAAACAAATTAATTAATTAAATAATCAAATTATGAATTAATTGTTCAGTCGCACCATAGCTTACAGTCGCGCAGCATTTGATACATGAATAAACCTACCAACCAACCAGCCAACCAACCAACCAACCAGCCAGCCAACCAACCGACCAGCCAGCCAACCAACCGACCGACCGACCGACCGACCGGCCGACCGACCGACCGACCGATCAATCAATCAATCAATCAATCAGTCAATCAATCAATCAATCAATCAATCAATCAATCAATCAATCAATCAATCAATTGATTGATTAAGTCATCAATGAATTAATGAATTAATAAATGAATTAGATTTCAGTCACACTACAATACCGGAATCGTGTTGAGGGATAAAATGTGTAACATCCGGTCCCCAGCAAATTGCATGGACAGCCGTGGGCCACATGAGCGCACACATCACACACCTGGCCATGTTTATCCACCACCACCAACAAGCGCTGTTAGATCCACCACCAACAACAAGCACTGTAAGATCTGCCCCCCAACAAAATGCAAGGATAGCCGTGGGCCACACGAGCGCACACATCACACACCTGTCCATGTTTATCCACCACCAACAACATGCGCTGTAAGATCCACCACCAACAACAAGCACTGTAAGATCTGGTTTCCAACAAATTGCATGGACGGCCGTGTGCAGTGTGAGCTCACACATAACATGCAGCTTTATTTTTAAGGGAATAAGCAATGTCTTTACGTAGCACCCCAACAGGCTCTTACGTAGCACTGCCTAAACACCAAGGTACACTAAGGTACACGTGTGCCAAAACACCAAGGTACATTAAGGTACATATGTGCCAAAACACCAAGGTACAATAAGGTACACATGTGCCAAAACACCAAGGTACACTAAGGTACACGTGTGCCAAAACACCAAGGTACATTAAGGTACATATGTGCCAAAACACCAAGGTACACTAAGGCACACGTGTGCTTCTTGTAGCCTTGAAGAAAAGCTTGATCACATACCTGGCCATGTTTATCCAGCACCACCATGCCATGCTGCTGCCCGCTGACGCCCAGGCCCTTGACTCGAGTGGCATCAACAGTTGACAGAGCTTGCTTGATGGCTTTGGAACCACTCTGCACAAGATCAGGGTTTGGGCATACATGAATAGAAATGCCATGGCAACAGATCTTTCTTGATGGCTTTGGAACTACTGTGTGAAATGTTTCGAGTTTGGGGCATGCATAAATTATAAAACAATGGCAACAGATCTTGCTTGATGGCTTTGAAACCACTGTGCGCAAGATCAGGGTTTGGGGCATACATGAATCAAAGAGCCAGCTCACAGATCTTGCTTGATGGCTTTGGAACCACTTTGCAGGAGATCAGGGTTGGGGGCATACAGAAATCAAAAAGCCAGCTCACAGATCTTGCTTGATGGCTTTAGAACTACTGTGCACGAGATCGGGGTTTGGGGCATACATAAATCAAACAGCCAGCTCAAAGATCTTGCTTGATGGCTTTAGAACTACAGTGCACGAGATCGGGGTTTGGGGCATACATAAATCAAAAAGCCAGGTCACAGATCTTGCTTGATGGCTTTGGAACCACTGTGCACAAGATCAGGGTTCGGAGCTAACTTTAATCACGAGGTTTAATCACCACCGCTTGCTTCAAGGCTGAGGCCCCCTCTGCTAAGGATTAGGGTTTGGGGCTTACTTTAATCACTAAGTGCATTCGATAGAACTCGTAAAGCTCATAGAAACAATAACACACACACGCATGCAGCGACAGACAAAATCAAAATCAAACTACCTCGGTCCACTTCAATGTAGCTTGCTCCACTTAACCAGGAATACTCAACTATGTTATCCCATATACGCTTGTGCTCACCCACCCTCTTACCCACTAGCACCCATGCACACATGTGCAGATAACCCACACACATACACGCACACATGTGCAGATCACCCACACACATATACGCACACATGTGCTGATCACCCACACATCCTCCCACCCACACACATATACGCACACATATACGCACACATGTGCAGATCACCCACACATCCTCCCACCCACACACATATACGCAACATTGGCAAGATCACCCCCACCCACCCTTCTCGCCACGACACACATTACAACGCACACCATTGCCAATCAACACCCACCCACCCTCCCACTCCCCACATATATCACACACATGTTCCATATCAACCTCACTCACCCACTCCCTCACCCCCCCACACACATGTGTTACGTGCACACATGTGGCAGTTGTCAACACCCATCTTTCCCACATCTCCCGCCCCACATCATATACGCACACATGGGCAGATCACCTACTCACATATACGCACACATGGGGCAGATTCCACCCCAGACACCCATCCCACAAGAGGTCTACAAGCCACCATATACACCAACACATGTGGCTGATCACCCCCACCCCACACCCTCCCACCCACACACATATATGCACACATGTGCAATCACCAACACCCACCCTTTCAACCCACCCACATATTGACATATACGCACACATGAACGTCTTATCACGCCCTCGCACCCTCGCTCCTCCACCCGACAACACATATACCACACATGTGCAGATCACCCACTCACCCTCCCCCCCACACACATACACACCCACATGTACAGAATTCACCCCACACCCCTCCCATACACCCCACACACCACTATACGCACACATGTGCAGATCCCTACACACATATACGCACTACCATGGGCAGATCTCACCCCAACACCACACCTCCCACACACACTCACTATCATCAACACATGTGCTGACACCCACACCCACACACACTACAATCACCTTCCCACCCCCCCAGTATATTACCTCCATGTGCAATCACCCCCACCCACCCTTCAACCCACAACACATATTGACATACCACACATGAGTTGATCACCCACACACCCTCCCACCCACACACACTATACGCACTGCATGATGTGCAACTACACCACCCCCATCCCCACCATCCCCCCCCCACACATATGCTGACGACATGGGCAGATCACCCACCGCAACCCCCCCCCCACCGCCCTCCCACCCCCCACTCCCATATACATCACCCAGTGGGGCTGAATCACCCACTCAACCACTCGCACCCTACATACGTCGCATGCGACACGCTCTGATCCACCCCCCATCCAACCCTCCCACCACCCCATCGAACCGACGCATGCAAGCATAGGGCTGATCATCTAGTAAACTCAAAATCTCACCTACCCAAATCCCACAGCACAAAATGGGCTGATCACACACATCAACGCACACTCCGGTGCATATCACCCACCCACCCACCCCCACATCACATACAGAAACACACAAGGGCATGCCCATACCCCCTCACGCCAATCACCTACATTCACTCACCCACATCCACGCACACAGCGACATGACCCACTTGGATCCATGCGGATGGGGCTTGCTCCGTCCTACCAGGAATGCTCGGACTCTTTAAATCTGCAGCTTGCAACAGCCGCTCACCCACCCACGCACTCACATCCAACCACCCACCCTTCCACCTACCCCCCACACAATCACTAACTCACCCACCACTCATCCCACCCAGCCCACCTCCCTGCCACGCATCTGCCCATGCTCACTCACCACAGCCCACACTCCATCCACACCACCCCCCCCTTCCACACAGCCCCACACACACACTCCATCCACCCACCCCTCCCACAGCCACCTCCCCCAGAAATCCACTCGTCACGAATGTGCAGGATCCACTCACCCACACACCCACCTCACACCCACTCACCCACCCTCCCATCCCCCTCACCAACCCACACACTCCATCCACCCACCACCCTCCCCCCCACCTCGCACACGGGCAGATCCACTCACCCTCCCCACCAGTCACCACCCCCCCACCCTCCTCCACCCACTACACTCACATCCCCCACCCACCCTCCCACCCAAATCCATGCACGCAGGGTGCAGATCCCTCACTCACCCACGCATTCACACCCCACACACCCACCCTCCACCCTCCCCACCCACATCCATAGAACAGCATCAAAGCACAGGCCATAACTCCATCTCACCCTCCCCACGCATATTCACCCCACCAGCACCCACCCTCCCACGATCACCCCACCCTTCCACATCCCACAACACTTCTCCATCTCCAACCCCCACCCTCCCCCCCCACATCCATTGCACGCAGGGGCAGATCCACCCACCCTCCCACGCATTATCACACAACGCACACAACAGAGCCCCACCTCCTACCTCACACACTCAACATCCACGCCACCCACAGAAAGAGCCCCCTCCGCCCCCACATCCATGCACTGCAGTGGCGATATGAAGAGTCCACTCACTGTCATGGCCCACGCCATCCGCATTCACACCCCACAAGCACCCCTCCCCCACACCCAGCCGCTCCCATGCAGGGGCCGATCCACTCCACACACCCCGCGACGTGAGGGGTCAAACTCTCCAGGGGCACTCTGTGCTCCAAGCATACCGCGACAGGGGACACCACCTTCAATCCTGGTCGATGGGCTTGCTGTCCCGCTCCTAACCAGGTATGCTGGAGCTCTTTAATTGTTCCAATAACCTACCGTGCTCTCCGGGAGATGATCCTGTCGCTGGCTTGGTCAGTAGAGAGGTAATAATGCGCCACTGGATCACAAATCACTAACCGACATCCGTGAAGTCCCTGGTCCCCTAGGTCCCAGCCCAGATACAGAGGTTTGGACATGACGTGTTGCTGTGCATGTGTCATTGTGGTTGTATGTGTTGGTTGCATTCGGTGGAGTGGTTGGTTTGTGTGTGTGGGGAGGTGGTGGGTGGGGGAGTGGTGGTGTCTGGGGTGATGTGTGGGTTGTGTGTGTGTGGGGGGGGGGGGTCGGGGTGGCGGGGTGGGGGGGTGGGGAATGTGTTGGCAATGCCCCAGCAACAAAGAGTTATAAGTGATACGCATTGTGTCGGAGAGGTGTTACTTTCCGTGTCCGTGGGGGATCAGCTCTGTAGCTAAGTGGATCTCTCCAAGCTTGTTGCAGGCTGGCAACCAACCGACCGGCATTTTAGGCGAGGACCCCTGCACGAAGCCAGGCCAAACCCTCGCCCTCGCTCTCGCGCACCAGCGAGGCCGCGAGGGAAACGCCCGCGCCCGCGCGCGGGCGCGCCCGGCGCCCGCGCCCGCCCCCGCGCCCCTCCGACTCCCCTTCGTCAAATTCAGTTTTCGGCCCCGCTCATCAGGCCGCTCACCCTGACACAAACACGGCCGAAACACGGCATTACTAACGAAACACAAACCGAAGACCGTGCACGGTTTTCAATATAAGGAGTCAGATGCAGCCTCTGCCTTCTGAAGGCGAAGATAATTCGTGACTTGCTCCCATACGCCACAAGAAGTCTGACAATCTAAGGAATACGATTCGTCTCCCCGTGCGACTCCGCCCTAATCACTGCACCACTGAATCCCAGAATACCGAGCAAGCTGCTTCTCCCCTCACCTGCCAGCCCCTGAATCTGCCACCTTTCCTCCCCCACTTCCGCCCTCCTCAACCACTTTCTTCCGCCCCCCATACTATGATAGCCTTCTCCCCCCGCTGGTGTTGTCCGAGGACCCCCTCCGGATAGCTGAAGACACGCCGATTAGCGTACTGTGATCTTTCTTTCAGCCCCACTGCTCTGTCGTCAAGGCTGCGAGCAAGGTACTTGTTTTGGTCAGATAGCTTAGAATTGCAGGAACTGACGGGAGTAGGGGACAAGCTACTTATGTTTGCTCAGCATGCTTATGTAAGCATGCAATACTTGGCAGCATGCAGCATAGCCAGCATGCTTATGTAGGCATGCAATGCTTGGCACAATGGTGCTTGGACTATGCAGCATGCTTATGTCTGGCATGCCAGTTGTCTTGCGGCATGTGTAGGTACGGGTGCTTGCGGGATTAATGCCAGCATGCTTTAGTAGGCATGCAATGCTTGGCAGCATTATATGGCATGGTTTAAGCACAGCCTCCCCCCCGAAACACCACCCACCACAAACACACACATGCACACACACAAACACACCCCGGGCGACATTAACACCAAGATTTGCTTAGCGATGATGCTCACATATTTTGCTTAGATATGATCCTTGTATAGCTATATATGAAGCTTAAATATGATGCTTAGATATGTTTTTCTTCATGCTTAGATATGATGCTTAGACATGCTTTTCATGGTGCATAGATAGTATGCTTAGATACGATCCTTGTATAGTTAGATGTGAAGCTTAGATATGATGCTTAGATAGGATGCTTGTATATGATCCTTGTATCGTTAGATGTGAAGCTTAGATATGATGCTTAGATATGCTTTTCATGATGCTTTTATATTCTGCTTAGATATGATGCTTAGATATGCTTTTCATGATGCTTTTATATTCTGCTTATATATGATGCTTAGATATGCTTTTCATGATGCTTTTATATTCTGCTTAGATATGATGCTTAGATATGCTTTTCATGATGCTCAGATATGATGCTTAGATATGCTTGTCATGATGCATAGATATGCTTGTCATGATGCATAGATATGCTTGTCATGATGCATAGATATGCTTGTCATGATGCTCAGATATGATGCTTAGATATGCTTGTCATGATGCATAGATTTGCTTGTCATGATGCATAGATATGCTTGTCATGATGCTCAGATATGATTCAGTAAGTTGGCTAGCTTGTCATGATGCCATAGATTGCTTGTCATATCTCGATTGATGCACGTACGATATGCGTGTCATGATGCATAGATTTGCTTGTCATATGCCAGATCTGGAGCACTAGATATGCTTCTTCATGATGCATAGATAATGCTTTTTCATGATGGTCCCAGATATGATGCATGATATGCTTGTCATGATGCTCAATAGGCTTTTCATAGACATGCTCAGATATGACTGCAGAGTATGCTTGTCATGATGCTAGGATATACTAAATATGAACAATGATCAGAGTCCATAGCTGTCACTGCAGCTGGCTATCATATAACGATGTCATAAGACATATTCGTTTGCGTCTTGGTGCGTGTAGATCATGCTTGTCATTGATGCGCATGATACATTGTGCATAGATATGCTTGCTCGTTGGACATGCATAGATCGCTCTTTTGCATGATGCTCAGGATACGTATCACATAATATGCTATGCTCCAGGCATAACATATGCTTCAGTCTATGATGCTCAGATATGATGCATAGATATGCTTGTCATGATGCATAGATATGCTTGTCATGATGCTCAGATATGATGCATAGATATGCTTGTCATGATGCATAGATATGCTTGTCATGATGGCTCGATATGAATTGCAAGATATCTTGTCATGATGCATAGATTGCTTGTTCATTGAGGTCTCTCCAGATACATGAATTCATCAGAATATTCTTGTCATGATGCTATATACATATTTCTTCTTTGTCATCCTGATTTCACGGATGATGGCCTTTTCATGATTCTCAGCAATGATGCATAGATATGCTTGTCCCATGATGTCATAGAGTAACTGCTTGTCATGATGCCCCGCTTTTCTAAGGATATGACAATCAGCATAGCATTGCTTGTCATGTATGCATGATAGCTTGTCTGCATGAAGCTGCATGATATCGTCGCTTAGACCGATGCTTGTCATGATCATAGTAGCCTTGTTCCATGATTGCTACGTAGGCAATATGATTCATAGATCATGCGTTTGTCATGATGGCTCCGATATATGCATAGATTAGGCTTGCTCAGTTGATGCCATATTATGCTTGTCATGATGCTCGATAGGATGCATATATAGCTTCTTCATATGCATAGCATATGCTTTGGCATGATGCTCAATATGATGCATAGATATGCCTTGTCCATTATGCAAAGATATGCTTTTTCATGATGCTCAGATATGATGCATAGATATGCTTGTCATGATGCATAGATATGCTTGTCATGATGCTCAGATATGATGCATAGATATGCTTGTCATGATGCATAGATATGCTTGTCATGATGCTCAGATATGATGCATAGATATGCTTGTCATGATGCTCAGATATGATGCATAGATATGCTTGTCATGATGCATAGATATGCTTGTCATGATGCTCAGATATGATGCATAGATATGCTTGGTTCTTATCATGATTGCTTGTCATGATGGCCTCAGAGTATGCATGCATAGATTGCTTGTCATGATCACATAGATATGTCATTGTCATCAATGTGCTCATAATATGCACATGCCATATAGATGCTTGTCATGAGCATAGAATATGCTTGTCATGAATGCTCATATGATGCATGATATGCGTGTCATGATGCATAATATGCTGTCATGATTCCGCAGAATATGAATGCGTCATATATGCTTGTCATGATGCTAGATATGCTTTGTCATTATGCTCAATATGATGCATCATATGCTTTCATGATGGCATAGAGTCTGCGTGTCATGACTGCTCATGGCTACGACAATGCATAGAACTAGTGCTTTGTGTGCCTGAGCATGAAGCGCTTGTCCTTTATGCCTCGGAGTATGATGCATAGATATGCTTTGATCTTGATGCATACGTCTGCTGTGTCTATCGACTGCTCAGATATATGCATAGACTACTGCTTGGTCATCGGATGCATAGATATGCTTGTCAGTCGATGCTTATTCCAGATATGCCACCGGCATATATAATGCTTTGTCATTGCGACGCTATGCATTGTAGATATGCTTGTCATGATCGTCAATGTTGCATGCTACTTAATATGCTGTGTCAGGATGTCATAGATATCTGTTGTCATGAGCTCAGATATGAGGCATAGATAAGCGTGTCATGAATGCTCCACCTATCGTGTCATGATCTCCCAAGCAAATATGAATGCATAGATTTATGCTGTTTCATTCGTATGCCATAGATCCGCCTTGTCATGAGGCCATGATATCTGAGATGATATGCTTGTCCATGATGGCTTACTGGTTGTCATGTTGGCTCGATAGTGCATTGGCGACGATAGGCTTGTCATGATGCATAGATATGCTTGTCATGATGCTCAGATATGATGGCACTAGATGATAATGTCTTGATCATCGATGCATCTAGAGAGCTTGTCATGAAGCTCAGATATATTGCTTAGAGCATGCATGTTCAGTTGTTTGCATGTAGGATACAGGGTGTGTTGCATGATGGCATATTTATAGCTCTTGTCATAGGCGTCTACTCTACTGACATGTGTTGCTGACAGCCCCCAATCTACATTTTTACGCATACAGGTGCATATGTGAAATATCAGCACTAACGAGTGTTTTGTTATATAGGAAACACTAAATTAATAGAAAGTCAGCTTCTCAGTAATGGCACACACGAACCTTTGTGTCGAACCCCACAGGTCTAAACAACGAGTGGGCATGGACCTCCGCATTTCCTGTTCTTACGGACTCAGCACAGCTAATTCTGATTACAGACCAGAACGGTTTTTGAACCCCCACAGGTCATCTATAGCTTATGCGTGGACACACCGGCATTTTCAACACGTAGTCGGATTGGAGTGCGCATCATGGTCGCATTATCCGTGAAGAACTAAAGCTATTATTTTCCTATCGCAACAGCTAATTCTGATTGTCCGCCCCAGACGGTTTTCGAACCCCCACAGGTCATCTATAGCTTATATGTGGACACACCGGCATTTCTACGCGTCTGATTGGAGTGCAGCACAGCTATGTGCTCCGATTGCAAAAGCCATGAACGCTAATTCCCACCGTTCCCGACAACCATGCTAATTGTGGTTTTGATCTAGCACACGCTATTTCAGACACCGTACCACCTTGAACCACATTTCTCCTAGCAACTGGTCGGTGACTGTCTGCGCAGCAACTCCTCGAAACTTAGATGTGACCCGTTCGCAGGCTTCTCTATTGTCTGACAGTATTCATCAGCCAACTGGTGAGTGCGCGGAACTGTCCACCTGCTTATCACCTCGGAACTAACGGTCTGCACAGCAACTTGGAACTGACCGCTTGCCTAGCACCTTGAGACTGCCGGTCTGCACAGTAACTTGGACGTGACTGTCTGCACAGCAACTTGGAACAGACACGAGGGTCTGGCACAGAACTTGAACTGAACTACACACTGGCACATGCAAATCCTGGAACTGTCCGCATTGCCTATCAACTACTGTGTACGCACAGACGACGTCCTGCACAGCCCGTGTACGTTGACGGATCTGACACAGTCAAGCTTAAATCCGCCTTGCCCGCTGGCTCTTATCCACCTCGGAACTGTTGGTCTAAACAGCTGACCTTCAGAATACAGGACTGCTTCTTGCTTGGCGACCTTCATGAACTGACAGTCTACACAGCAACTTGGAAGTGACTGTCTGCGCAGCAACTTGAAAAGGACCTGTCTGTCGCACAGCAACTTTGGAAAGTGACCCCCGTTGTGGTGTGGATGTTCTGACAGCAGCATCTGCTGAACTCATTGAACGCTCTTGCGCACAGCAACTTGGAAGTGACTGTCGCTTGATTACTGAGAGGTACCTGTCTAAAGCAATAGCGCTGTGTGCGGAAAATATGGTCTTTCGTATTAGCATGGTGCGGAAGACATCTGGTACCTTGGCAGGCATTCCGGTTACGTCAGTACTATTGTACCCACCATGGTAACTGTGTGAAGCCACATGTCCGGGGTGGCTGTAACGCGGAGAAATGAACACAAGATACAACCATCGGGATCCATAGACTGGTCCGCCTCCCCGCTGGCTCGGCCGCGCTACTCACGGACAGCACCCCACAAGGCATGTCTCCGGCCACTCCAGGGGAGGGTAAGGGAGGTTTGGAGGATGCTGGCCCTAGCTGTGCTGTCTCGTGCCCCTCAATGTCCCTTTCTCCCTGCTGTGGGCTGGTAGGGGCAGAGGCAGCTTCTATTCATCATCCTCGTAGACCGCCACCAGACCACCGAGGCAGGCCCAGCAGCCCACTGCGGCCCTTGGCGTGTCTGTCGCCTACCTCAGCGAGTTCGCGCAAACACTGGGGAGTGCGTCCAAGTATGCGGATACAAGCACAGTGGTGAACAAGCTCATCACCGTGCTCAATGCAAGGCCAACCTATGGCCTACGGAGGCGGAGGGAAGAGATGGAGCGACACCCACCCCCACCATTCCGCCCGATCCCATTAATTAAACCTCCCCCCACCCATGTCACTCTCACCACTCAACACCCACCCCACCCACCCACACCCACACCCGACACCCACCCACACCTACACACACACTCAACTGCCCTCCCACCCACCCACACCAACCGCACCCTCCCACACACACAACGCATACACACCACTATCCCACACATCCCCCGCGACACAGCACCCCCAACCCCCACCCACCCACCAGGACACACTCATACTCCCGCACCCATACGCAATGCACAATTTGTATCCTGATCCTCCCCTCAACACTCCCCCTCAATTTCTTCGACATGATCCCAAAAATCTTTGATTATCAGACCAATGTCCATTGCCCCCCCCCCCCCCCCCCCCCCCCCCTACACACACCACACTGCCTATACCCAATCTGCATGTCCCATAACTTACTGCCAACGGCTCCCTTTCCCGCTCCACCGGCACGCTGGCTCAAGTTCTTTCGACATGACACCGTGCAAAGCACCACTGGCAAGCCGCACTAATGCCTCATCTACACATGGCATACCCCCTTTCACTCCATCATTGGTGACCACGCTGACTCTCAACCCATCCATTTCAATACCCATGCCCATGTCCTTGCTCCCCCCCCCCCCCCCCCCCCCCCCTCCACCCCCCACACACACACCTGCCTATCCTGCATGATTCCATACCTTACTGCCACTGCTCCCTTTAACGCTCCCACCTCAGGTACTTCAACACAACCCTGGAAAATCACACTGGCAGGCCACACTAATAAGTCATCTACGCTTGACAGACCCCCTTTCACTCCATCATTGGTGACCACAAGCTCATCAACCCAGCTATTTTGATTACATGCCCCTACCCCCCCACCCCGAAACGACCCACCCCCCACCCCCACCCCCCCACACACACACACACACTCACACACCTATATCTTGCATTACTCCATAACGTACTACGACTGCTCCCTTTAACGCTCCCACCTCAGGTACTTTGACATGATCCCTGCAAAGTATACTGGCAAACCACACTACTACGTCATATACGCATGCTACCCCTTCACTTCATCATCGCCAGCTCTTTCGCACCTGCTGATGCGACGACACCACGACGGCGACTCGAACTAAGCCTAAAGCCATCAATAATTCTCTGGTCTTGACTTGGTGGGCCTTGAACCAGCAACCCAGCGTATCAACTGAGCTGGGCCATGTAAAGGACCTGGCCAGGTCATGCAGGTCAGTTGTGTGTGTTTAATACTGTCATTTTGAACATGTGGGGTAGATGAGCTATAGGTTTATATCATGTTAATGGGTGGCCCTTAACCTAGTATCCTAGCATATCGACTGAGCTGAGCCATGTAAAGGACCTGGCCAGGTTATGCAGGTCAGTTGTGTGTGTTTAATACTGTCATTTGTGTATCATTCGGAAGGTAGATTGACTGTTGGTTATATCTTGTGAACCTCGGGCGGGGAGGCCTCCGCCTTAAACCAGCAACCTAGCATAGAGACTGAGCTGAGCCTGTCAAGAGAAGTTGCGTGTGTTGATCACGTTTTCCCTTTATGGCGATATCTTGAAGAAAAAAAGGAAAGCCAAACCAGGGTTTATGTAAACCTCTTTGACGCGCTTTAACCCACTTTTCCGGCCAAGCACAAGGTACAGGCTGGCCGTCTGGCCAGCAACGAAGTGGGTTGAAGAGGTTTACGCAAGAGATTCTTCAAGGTATCATCATAAAGCGAAAACGTGATAAATAATGTATTTTTGGCGGAGTCGGTAACCCTAACAAACGTACATGATAAGGTCATAAGGTCAGGCCAGAAGGTGCTAGTGCCTACCTGTCTGCAGAATACAATTCGTCCCCACATGGGTAGCCCACGGGTAAACATGCGTAGCCCACGGGTACACATGCGTAGCCCACGAGTACACATGCGTAGCCCACGGGTACACATGCGTAGCCCACGGGTACACATGCGTAGCCCACGGGTACACATGCGTCCCACGGGTACACATGCGTAGCCCACGGGTACACATGCGTAGCCCACGGGTACACATGCGTAGCCCACGGGTACACATGCGTCCCAGGGTACACATGTGTAGCCCACCCGGGTACACAGGCGACACGCCCGCACACGGGTACACATGCGTACGTCCCCGGGTTCACATACGTTAGCCCCCACGCTATTTCTGTCTCTCCAGGGATACAAGATAGTATAGGCAGGTATTCACATGTGCATGCATATTTATGTTGCTTTTTTAGGATCTACAGGTATTATGTGTTTGATTCGGTATGTGTTGTGGTTCATGTATAATGTGTCGGTAAATAATGATATCGTGTTTGTCGACTACATTAGTACACATGCATGTGTGGGTGTGTGTTACGTATGTTGGGTGTTCGATTCACAGCTTATCTGTTTGTGTGCTATGGGTTAGTGCTGTGTGTGTTGATTCTAGCTAATATGTGCTGTGTGTTAGTGTGATGGTTTGATTATGAATTCCCTAGTTATGTAAATCGGATGATTGTGTGTGTTAGTGTGTTGCATGGTTTTTGAGTCAAATGTGTGTCATAAATGTGTTTGTGTATCAGTTAGTATGATGTGTTTTGGAAATCATGTATAATGTGGCGTGTGTGTGGGTGTTAGTGTTTGTTTGCTGTGGATCATTAGAGATATTGTGGATGTGTTGTTCTTAGTAACGTCTGTGTGGCTTTATCATTTATTATGGGTGTGTGTGTGTTTATGGTGTTGTGGTCTTTGACTCAGGTAATAAACTGTATTTGTGTGTGTGTTGTTGTGTGGTGTTAATCATGTATAATTGTGTGTGATACCTGTAAACAAAATGGGGTTGTTATGTGGTGTTGTGTTTGATCTTGCTGTATTTGTGTGTGTGTCCTTAGTGTGGTGTTTGATCATGGTGTATTTGGCGTGCTGTGTTTAGCTGTGCTGCTGTTGATCATGTATATGTGTGTGTGTGTGTTAGTGTGTGTGTTTGATCATGTATATGTGTGTGTGTTAGTGTGTGTGTTTGATCATGTATATGTGTGTGTGTTAGTGTGTGTGTTTGATCATGTATATGTGTGTGTGTGTTAGTGTGTGTGTTTGATCATGTATATTTGGTGTTGTTAGTTGTGTGTGTTTGCGTGATTCATTGTTAGCCTGTGTGTGTCAGTTTAAGTGTGTTGTTTGAATCATGTCTTATGTGGGTGTGTGTTAGTTGTGTGTGTTTGATCATGTATAACTGTGTGTGTTGTTAGCTCGTGGTGTGTGTGCATTGTGATGCATTGTAGAGCTGGAATGTGTGTGTGTTGTGTGTTTGTTTGTCACTGTATCTGTTTGTGTTTTTTGTGTTAGTGGTGTGTGGTGTGTTTGACCTACTATGTATATAATTGCTGTGATCATCTGTGGTGTGTGTGTGGTTGAATCATGTCTATTGTGTGTGTGTGTGTTAGTGTGTGTGTTTATCATGTATATGTGTGTGTGTGTAGTGTGGGTGTTTAATCATGTAGAGTGTTGTGTTTGTTTCGTGTGTGTGTTTGATCATGTAGATGTGTGTTTGTTAGTGGTGTGTGTTTGTCATGTGTATGTGTGGTGTTGTGTAGTGTGTGTTGTTTGATCAATGTATATGTGTGTGTGTGTGTTAGTGTGTGTGTTTTCATGTGTATGTGTGTGTGTGTTAGTGTGTGTGTTTGATCATATATATGTGTGTGTGTTAGTGTGTGTGTTTGATCATGTATATGTGTGTGTGTGTTAGTGTGTGTGTTTGATCATGTATATGTGTGTGTGTGTGTTAGTGTGTGTGTTTGATCATGTGTATGTGTGTGTGTGTGTTAGTGTGTGTGTTTGATCATGTATATGTGTGTGTGTGTTTGTGTGTGTGTTTGATCATGTATATGTGTGTGTGTGTGTTAGTGTGTGTGTTTGATCATGTATATGTGTGTGTGTGTTGTGTGTGTTTAATCATGTATATGTGTGTGTGTGTTAGTGTGTGTGTTTGATCATGTATATGTGTGTGTGTTAGTGTGTGTGTTTGATCATGTATATGTGTGTGTGTGTTAGTGTGTGTGTTTGATCATGTATATGTGTGTGTGTGTTTTTTGGTTTAGTGTTGTTTATCATGTTGTGTGCGGGTTGTTAGTGTGTGTGTTTGATCATGTGTATGTGTTTGTGTGTTAGTGTGTGTTTTTTTTATCATGTGTAGTGTGTGTGTAGGATTTGTTAGTGTGGTGTGTTTGATCATGTACTGTGTGTGTGTGTGTTTAGTGTGGTGTTTTGATCTGTAATATGTGTGTGTGTTAGTGTGTGTGTTTGATCATGTGTATGTGTGTGTCTGTTATTGTGTGTGTGTTTTGTCACTTAAGTATATTGTTGGTGTGGTGTTAGTGTGTTGTGGTTTGATGTCTCATATGTTCTACATTGTGCTACGGTGCTGTAGTTTATACCTGTTTGTGTTCAGCGATCATGTGTATTGGTCCTGTGTCTAAGTGTGTGTGTTTGATCCATGCGTAACTGTGTGTTGTGTTAGTGTGTGGCTAGTTTAGATCATTATACTGTCGTCTGTAATGCTGTTAGCTGTGTCATTGTTCTCTGACTCTATCGTCTATACTAACAGGTTTTGTGTTTTAGTTGTCTGCTGTGTTTTCCGCATCATGTGTATGTCTTCGTGTGTGTTTAGTGAGTGGGTTTGATCATGTATATTTGTGTGCCTG
>JACBWV010000610.1:69622566-69817171 GCA_013435795.1 Chlamydomonas sp. ICE-L
CCGCCACCAGCACCAACAAACTAGTAAAAACCCCCACTTCCACGTTTCCCCCCACAAACACACAACACCACAACCACACAAACACACACCAACAAACTATCCCCCCCCAAAACCCCCCCCCACACCCCCTGTCACCGTTTCCCCACCCCACCCACCCACCACCCCCCCCCACCCACCCCACCAACAACCTATCCCCCCCCCCCCCCCCAACCCCCCCCCCCCCCCCCCCCCCCCCCAAGCGTCCCCCACCCCTCCCCCCCAGGCTGCCGAGGCACGGGCTAACCCAAGCCAAGCCGCCATTATCGTGTGTCATATGCTCCCCCCCTTCTGGTCTCGCCCCAAGAACAAGTGGAAGTCGTGTGCACCTTGCCCCCCTGTGGGCTATCAGCCAGCTGTGGCCGTAGGAAGGGCAATGGCTGAAACAGATTTGTAGGCAGGCTGTGTTTGTATGAGATGGTTTGTCTCAGTCTCAGATCTGTAGTGATCTCAGTCTTAGATCTGTGTGATCTCAGTCTGAAACAGATTTGTAGGCAGGCTGTGTTTGTATGAGATGGTTTGTCTTCCAGAATATGCTTTGTTCTGCTGTAATTATAATTTCGGCTATAGGGTTGGGGGAGGGTCAGGTGCCGGAACCTTGTGGTAATGACAAAACAATGGCCGTAGGAAGGACTATGGCTGAAATATACTTGTAGGCAGGGTGTGTGTGGAGGGGCGTGGGTGGGTGTGGGTGGAGCAGAGTGTGTGTGTGTGGAGGGGTGTGTGTCTGGGAGGGTGTTTGGGTGGGTGGGTGGAGCAGAGGGTGTGTGTGTGTGTGGAGGGGTGGGTGGGTGCGGAGGGGGGTGGGTGGGTAAGAACACTTGCATGTGTTTGTACGCATGGCAAAGTCTGGGGGTAGCCAAATAGGCCAAAGAGATTTCCCAACCTCAAACAATCAAGATCAGCTCAGGCTTACCAGGTGGGCTATTTTTATTTCAGTCCTGGTGATAGTCAATTTGGCTAAAGGGATCTGCACAACCTCAAATAATCCGGACTACTAATGCCAGGCTATCAGCAGGGGGGCTATCAGTAGGGGGCTATATGAAAATGTGCTTAGTAATCCAGTTTATATGCATGTTCATATGCCTGTTTGTATAAATGTTCTTATTCCTGTTGATGTAAATGCTCATATTCCTGTTTATATAAATGTTCATATTCCTGTTTATATAAATGTTCATATTCCTGTTTATATAAATGTTCATATTCCTGTTTATATAAATGTTCATATTCATGTTGATATAAATGTTCATATTCCTGTTGATATAAATGTTCATATTCATGTTGATATAAATGTTCATATTCCTGTTTATATAAATGTTCATATTCCTGTTTATATAAATGTTCATATTCATGTTTATATAAATGTTCACATTCATGTGGATATAAATGTTCATATCCCTGTTTATATAAATGTTCACATATCTCCATTGGTGCCTAAGTCAGACCCTGAGTGATACAGATGGATTGAGCCTATGCCCTTAAGTCAAAACAAAAAAGTTTTTTGCCAATAAGTTGCCCAACCACATCAGTTCAACATATAAATACTCGGATTTGGGTTTTCTCAAATGGTGGGAACCAGGTCATGTGAAACATGCTAATTTGTTACTATGGGGTTCCCTAAGTCGATACGGGTTTTACGCATGAAGTGATACGGAGCCTATCGCAACCGAAACAAGCCATTTTAAAAGAACACTGGGTACAATTTTTGTGTAACGTCTTTCCCTGCCAGTAGTTATTACAGAAGGTCTTGGAAGGCAGTTAACAGGCAGTACAGTTGAGTACGGACCCCCAAAACACTGATTATTTACATTTCGTGGGTGTCCTAAGTCTAGGTCAGAGCTGCGCAGCCTCAATTAAAACATTTTGGGCCTCAGGTTTGCTCTATTTTGAGATATAGCGTAGAGAACAACTTTTCTTATTTTTTGAAAATTCAAATTCAAAAATGTCAAAACAAATGAAAATAAATAATAAAAAAAAACTTTTTTTATTTGTCTTCAAACATCCACTTCTGAACTCAGTTTTTGTTTTGGAGTAGATCATTGAAAACACACCCTAATCCTGGGCCATGGTGTGGTAGGCCACTCAGTGACTGGGAGGTGAAATCTTGAGATGTACAGCTATTTCAGTAGATTCCTAGGCCAAGGCTGATGTGCAGCCTCCGACCTTGTAATAGGGGTTCGATAAGCCTTTCTTCCCGAGGTGCCTTTCTTCGGAATAGCTCGCGCGGCCTCGTATATGACGCGAAGTGGATTTGTATCACTAATTATCGCACATCTGATGTACTGCCACCGGCCTGCCGAACAAGTCTGCTCGCGACCAGATGCGAACGCGGACGAAAAGTAGCTGCACGCATAGCTGACACCTTCGCGAACAATATGAGCCAGACAGAATTCAATTCCGAGCAGTTTGGGTCATGTACGGCTCTGCGTCATATTCTTGTATCGACTTAGGGCGTTTTCGGACTTAGGCACCTATGGAGATACCTGTTTATAAATATACATGTTCATATGCCTGTAAATAATCTTTTTCGTGTGCCTATTTATACACAATGGGCAATTCTCCCTAGCCTTTCTGTCTACCCCTGGACTGAAACATACATACACCCATGTGAAATATGACGTATATTTCAATGAAGACATGAAAGCTTTGACCCTGTAGTGCGGTTCGATGTGCACCAAATTGAGTACAAATTCTGATTCCTTGCGAAAAGCAATGATATATTGCACTACATTGATGTTGTTTGGCCAACATATAAGCATAGTAAATTGCAATACAAAGTACGAAATTCCCTTGGGAAAAAAGGTTTTCTAAAAACGTCATAAAATCATAGACAAATTCGACTTTCTCCGACGGGAGACAAATTTCTTGGGAATGTTGGTTGAGATGAAATGAAGTAATAAAAGGGCCACAACATGGCTTGTTCCACCCGAATTGTTTGGCAGAGCCCCCCCCTCTGGGGCAGTGGGAGCCGCCAGGGTCACCTAGTTGTCTGTTTGACCAACCGACCGCCCACCCGAGATGAAGCCTGGCACGTCAGCCAACTGTCTCATAACTAACTGGATTCGGTCTGCTCGATTCCGTTGCCACCTGTCGCACCAATAACACTCTCCGCCAATTTTCTGTGTCGCTTGCGACGCTGCCTAGGACTTCTCTGGTATTGTGCGAAGCATGGATGGGATATGGATAGGGGCCGGCACATCATATGATTTGGCAAAAGGCGAGTATGAAACCATATGATATCATACAAATTGCATCATATGATATTGTCTATAAATGGTGACTTTGGCCTAGTCAGACTGCCGGCATCATATGATATCACATGATGACATGATATCATATTGCCGTTCCCTAGATATGGAAGCCGTTACGCTTCGTTCTTTTTATTTGTATTGAGAGGATTTTCACCCCAGGAAGTGGGACCCCGTACACAAACCAGCGCTCACCTCTTCAAGTGTTGAGCACATAGCTTTTCGTTTTGGCTACGAGCAGCAGCTTCTAGGCAGCTCCCCTGGCTTGCTACCCGGGAAAACCTAAAGCAACCTAGTGTAGCTAGAAGCCGACAGAATCAGCTCTCCAGCACTGTTGAAATCACGGGTTTTAGGCCAGGGGCTGGTTCAGTAAGCTGCTGCTCGTAGCTGAAAAGAAACAATTCAGGTATCTTGGCAGACAAGATCGAGTGGTCCCTGTAGCCTATTTGGCTACCCCTGGACTGTAACATACATATACCTACACTTGCACCCATGTAACATATGTAGGGACCGGCATATTATATGATGTTGACCGAAGGCGATTATGATATCATATGATATCTTACAAATTACCTCATATGATATTGTATATAAACGGTAACTTTGGCCTAGACAAACTGCCGGCATCATATGATAGCATAATGCCGTTCCCTAAAAATATGACAAGAAATTGAAGGCATATAAACTTGAACCATGCCCTTGGCTGGTTCCACCCCAAGTTTTCACCCCGAGTTTTCCTGCAGCCTATTTGGCTACCCCTAGACTGTAACATACCCATGCTTGCACCCATGTAAAATATGACAAGAAATTGAAGGCATCCAAACCTTGACCCTATCCATAGCAGGTTTCACCCCAAGTTTCCCTGTAGCCTATTTGGCTACCCCTAGACTGGAACATTCCCCTATGCTTGCACCCATGTAAAATATGGCAAGAAATTGAATGCATACAAACTTGTACCCTATCCATGGCAGGTTCCACCCCAAGTTTTCCTGTAGCCTATTTGGCTACCCCTGGACTGTAACATACCCCCATGCTTGCACCCATGTAAAATATGGCAAGAAATTGAATGCATACAAACTTGTACCCTATCCATGGCAGGTTCCACCCCAAGTTTTCCTGTAGCCTATTTGGCTACCCCTGGACTGTAACATACCCCCATGCTTGCACCCATGTAAAATATGACAAGAAATTGAAGGCATACAAATTTTGACCCTACCCATGGCAGGTTCCACCCCGAGTTTTCTCGCATTGCCAGGCGCATGGATGAGATTTGGACGCCGTCACACTTCTCGCTAGAAGTATTGAACAAGTCGGGCATTCCGGTAGACAAGATCAGAGTGGTGCCCCTAGCTGTCAACACGACCTACTTTGACCCAGACAGGTGGGCAGGCTTTTAGTCAAGGTGCTACTTGTAGCTCAAGTGCTACATTACGTACCTTGGTGTTTTGGGGGTGCTACGGAAGAGCTCTTCGTTTTTTTGCTGTTTTGGGCGCAACAGCTGCTAGTTGCACCCCGATGGCTAGTAGGAACACTATGGTGCTCCTTGTAGCTCAAGTGCTACATTACGTACCTTGGTGTTTTGGGGGTGCTACGGAAGAGCTCTTCGTTTTTTTGCTGTTTTGGGCGCAACAGCTGCTAGTAGCACCCCGATGGCTAGTAGGAACACTATGGTGCTCCTTGTAGCACAAGTGCTACATTACGTACCTTGGTGTTTTGGGGGTGCTACGTTAGAGCTCTCTGGGTTTGCTGTTTTGGGGGACAGATCCTTAACAAAAAAAGTTCCTAGTGGCATACCAAAGGCTACATGGAGGACCGTGGCCCTCAACCCTGAATCCTAAACCCTAAGCCCTAAGCCCTAAACCCTGCAGGTGGGAAGCTGCCAAGTTGCCCATGGGAGAGTTGGTATTTGGTGCTTCAAAACAAAGGCACAGCAACAGAGGCGGCGTCACTAGCCTTGGCAGGAGGAAACTTCACAGTATACGTGGTAGCAGTGGCAGCAGCAGCAGCAGCAATAGCGTCAATGGCGATCATAGCATTAGCAGCAGAGCCATTAATAATAATAAAATTAGTGGCAGCAGCAGTGGCAGTGGCAGTGGCAGCAGCAGATCCATTAATACTAATAGCATTAGAAGCATTAGCAGCGGCAGCGGCAGCGGCAGCAGCAGCAGCAGCGGCAGCAGCAGAGTTATTAATACTAATAGCATTGGCAGCAGCAGCAGCACTGTGACCCACAGTATTAGTCATGCAGGTTTTGGGGATATTGGAGATGTTAGACATACCCGAAGGAGCTTATCCGAGACTGCAACTAAAAATACTGACGCCAGTGTCGGGTCTCATCACACTGATGCCAGTGTTGAGTCTACAGAAGTGGATCGTCCTTTCGTGTTCTCGTCATGCTTCAAATGGGAGAGCCGAAAAGGCTGGGACGTTCTACTCAATGCTTATCTCTCTGTGGGTGTGGCTTGTGGGTATGGCTTGGCTTGTGGGTATGGCTTGGCTTGTGGGTGTAGCTTGTGGGTGTGGCTTGGCTTGGTGTGGCTTGTGGGTGTAGCTTGTGGGTGTGGCTTGACTTGGTGTGGCTTGTGGGTATGGCTTGGCTTGTGGGTGTAGCTTGTGGGTGTGGCTTGGCTTGGTGTGGCTTGTGGGTATGGCTTGGCTTGTGGGTGTAGCTTGTGGGTGTGGCTTGGCTTGGTGTGGCTTGTGGGTGTAGCTTGTGGGTGTGGCTTGGCTTGGTGTGGCTTGTGGGTATGGCTTGGCTTGTGGGTGTAGCTTGTGGGTGTGGCTTGGCTTGGTGTGGCTTGTGGGTGTAGCTTGTGGGTGTGGCTTGGCTTGGTGTGGCTTGTGGGTGTAGCTTGGCTTTGAAATGTCTGTATATTATGTATATTATTTATGTTATGTATGTTATGTATCAATGTATTTTATGTATTAATGTATTTTATGTATCAATGTATGTTATGTATTAATGTATGTTATGTATCAATGTATTTTATGTATTAATGTATGTTAGGTATCAATGTATTTTATGTATTAATGTATGTTAGGTATCAATGTATTTTATGTATTAATGTATGTTATGTATTAATGTATTTATGTATTAATGTATTTATGTATCAATGTATCGATGTATGTTATGTATCAACGTATGTTATGTACCAATGTATGTTATGTATTTTCTGCATCAATGCATGTTATGTATCAGTGCATATCAATGTATGTTATGTATCATTGTATATTATGTATCATTGTATGTTATGTATCAATGTATTTTATGCCTCAATGTATGTTATGTTCTGTATCAATGCATGTTGTGTTATGTATTGTTCTTACTGACTTGTACATCCTGTTGTCGCCTATTTAGGAATTCACATCTGCTGACAACGTTGAACTGTACATCCTGACAAAGCCCTTTCAAGGGAGTGACTACAAAGCTGACATGCAGTCATGGGTCACTAAGAACATTGGCGCTATATCAAATGCATCGATGCCTACTCTGTAAGCTGTTTAGGACTTTTGTTGTAATCTGGGTGGGACTCAATGTGCTGTGGGTGGTGGCATGGTGATGGAATGGGTCACTACGAACATTGGCGCTATATCACATGCATCAATGCCTACTCTGTAAGCGGTTTAGGTTTGTTGTAATCTGGGTGTGACTCTTTGTGGTGTGGGTGGTGACATGCGGTCATGGGTCATTAAGTACGTTGGCACTATATCACATGGTGATGGCATGGGTCCGTAAGAACATAAGCGTCATATCAAGTGAATCGATGCCTACTATGTGAGTTATTTTAGACGTTTGTTGCCATCTGGGTGGGACTCTTTGTGGTGTGGGTGGTGGCATGGTGATGGCATGGGTCCGTAAGAACATAAGGGTCATATCAAATGAATCGATGCCTAATCTGTAAGTGGGTTGAGACGTTTGTACTATATACTACTCCACCAATGCACCAATCGGGTCCACTGTTTTTATACTGGTTTGAGACGTTTGTACACTGGTTTGAGACGTTTGAGACGTTTGTACACTGGTTTGAGACGTTTGAGACGTTTTTACACTGGTTTGAGACGTTTGTACTATATACTACTCCACCAATGCACCAATCGGGTCCACTGTTTTTATTTTGTACGACTCGTCGCAAATTGAGCCACTCGTTGCGACCCCAGTGCGACGCACTGCCCCCTGAACCCTGCAAAGCGCAGAGTCGGGGGGTGGGGGGGGGCATTTGTGACTAGTTTAGCCGGACCCATGCGTCACCATGCAGCGTTGGAATGGCGACGCATCACACAAAAAAGTGATAGATAACGGGCTGCTACTTTACCTGGACAAAGCTACCAAGGCGCTTGACAGCGACCGATAACACTAAAGCGCACCCGTAGGGGTTCGAACCCCGCACATTCATCGATCAACGAGCTCAACCATAGAACCATTTGTCGGGGAAAAAGGGATGAGGAGATGACCGATCCTGGCAATAACGTATTTCTAGACAAGGGCGAGGGTGAGGGGGTGAGGGTAAGGGGGTGAGGGTGAGGATCAGGATGAGGGTGATTTCGGACAAGGGCGCCACCCAGCGGTCTGAGTAGCCTTCGTACTGAACAAGATTTTGGGTAAAGGTTAGCATGATCCTGTATGATTAGGGAACGGCAAATCATATGATGTTGACCAAAGACGAGTATGATATCATACAAAAATCATATGATTTGATGCCTCAGGCAAAAATTACCTAGTCAGACCGCCGACATCATATGATATCATACGATATCATATTGCCGATCCCTATGCATGATAGATACATTGGTGGAGGAGTATGCTAGATCCAGGCAATGACGTATTTCCGGACAAGAGCGCTACCCAGCTGTCTGGGTAGACTTCATACATCTGATAGGTGCATCGGAGGAGTATGATCGATCCTGGCACTCAGGGGACTTCTAGATGATACGTGATGCATGCATGTGTGGGGCGTGCCCACGAGAAGGGAGGGATGGGGCATGTGGCGTTGCCACTCATACAAACGCGTAGGCACACTAACTGCTTGAGAAAGAGAGCAGCCAAATTGCTGGCCGGAGCCATGTATGCACATATGTAACGTACGGTATGTTACAGTACAGGGATAGCCGAATAGGCAGTACAGGCAGTGCAGGGATAGTCGAATAGGGATAGTCGAACAGGGATAGTCAAATAGGCAGTACAGGCAGTGCAGGGATAGCCGAATAGGCAGTACAGGGATAGCCGAATAGGCTGAAGGGACTTGCCCAATCATGGTATCAGGAGGGGCTAAAAAGAACAAGGGGGGCATGCCCACCTCCGATGCTTTGTACATGGTCCTCCCTGTCTCACCTCTCCCATATCCCATACCAAACCAAACCAAACCAAACAATACCTAAACAAACAAAACCCTGCTGCCCTGTCCCCTCTCCCCTCTTGCCTCCCCCCCACCCCCACCCCCACTCCCACTCCCACCCCTTGCCTCCCTCCCCCACCCCCACCCCTCACCAGTGCACTACAGCTTTCATTTTTTGCACAGCAGCCCCACACCACCCAACCCAACCCGCCCCCTTTCAGCTATGTCATCCCCACGCATGTCAGCAATTCTGAGTACGTTGGGCTCCTGAAGGCATCAGACGCATATGTCATGCCCACCAGAGGGGAGGGATGGGGCATGCCCATTTCCGAGGCGATGTCCATGGCACTCCCTGTCATCGTCACGAACTGGTCAGGACCCACCGCCTTTGTGGACAAAAGCATTGGGTACCCACTGACGAAGTACACGCTAGTGGACGTGGGGCCAGAGGAGCCGTGGTGGTTTAGGGGGGCGCGATGGGCGGATGTGGACGTGCAGCATTTGCGTCAGGTGAGGGGAGAGGGGGACGTGGGTGGGTGAGGGGATGGGGGGGGGGGGGGGGGGGATGAGGGGGAGGGGGAGGGGGAGGGGGAGGAGAGAAGGTAATACGTGTTTGTCTGTGTGTACAGGGGGGAGAGGGAAGGGAGGAGAGGGGGGGGGGGGGGGGGGGGGTGAGGAGGAGTGGGGGAGGGGTGAGGGGAATATGTGTTTGTCTGTGTGTACACGGGGGGAGAGGGAGGTGGGGGGGAGGGATGGAGGGAGGTGGGTTTAGGGTTTAGGGTTAGGGTTTAGGGTTTTAGGGTTAGGGGGAGGGAGGGGGAGGGGAGAGGGGGAGAATTTTTTGTCTGTGGGTGTGGGTGTTTGGGGGGGGAGGTGGGGGGGGGAGAGGGGTAGAAGTGTTTGTCTGTGTGTGCAGGGGGGGAGATTGAAGGGGGGAGGGGGGTGGTTGAGGGGGAGGGGGAGCGGGAAGGGGGGAAGGGGGAGAGGGAGGTCCCACAGAACGTGAGAATTGTTTACCCAAGAAAAAAATCAGCTTCCTGTAGGTCCAGTTGTGTAGCAAAAATTGCTACGCAAGCCTCATTTCAGGATTGTGGCTTAGCACGGTATAGGGCGGAGCGCGATGCGCGGAGCCTCAGGGCGTTCATTCATTCATTCATCCATTCATTCATTCATACATTCATTCATTCATACATTCATTCATTCATTCATTCATTCATTCATTCATTCATTCATTCATTCATTCATTTTCAGGGCATTCATTCTCAGGGCATTTGTCGGGCAGCTCGTTGCACTGGATTCGCACTGAGTCGCTCAATTTGCGGCGCGTCGCACACACAAAAGCAAGTGGTATCCAGTGCGCAAGTTCATTCTGGTAGATGTGTAGCCAGAGGAGCCGTGGTGGTTTAGGGGGGCCGCGCTGGGCGGATGTGGATGTGTAGCCGTGTTGTCAGGTGGCTGGGTGGGTGGATAGGGTTGAAGAGAGCGGGGTGCATGATTGTCTGTGTGTGCAGGGGGGGACGAGGTCAGGGGGGAGGGGAGAGGGAAGGGGATGCCGATAAGTATTTGTATTTGTTTGTGCTCACAAGGGGGGAGGGGGGTGCGGGGAGGGGAGGGGGGGGGGGGGAGAGGGAAGAGGGGAGGGGAGATGGGGATGCGTGTTTGTCTGTGTGTATTGGGGGGAAGCAGAGGGCAGGGGGGCGGAGATGAAGGTTATGGTGGGTGAGGGGGAAGGGGGAAGGATCGATGTTTTGTTGTTTTGACGAAGCGTCGCCACTGCGTCGCCATTCCGTCGTTGCATGGCGACGCATTAACCCTCCGGGATCCACGCTCTGCGCTCTGAGATGCGATGGCTATTCAATAATCCTGAAATCTGGCTTGAGTAGCCCAAGTATCCACCACCACCACCAACACGATCCACCACCACCAACACCACCAACACCACAACGGGTGATGTGTCATGTATCCAACAATAGAGATGTACTGTGATATGCAGATGTACCGATGTACAGGTGGTACGTCATGTGGCCAACAATAGAGATGTACAGATATAAAGATGTACTGATGTACAGGTGATGCGTCATGTGTTCAACAATAGAGCTGAAGCGAGGATGAAGGGGGAAGCAGGACGGAGGAAGATGGTAGAGCATTTTTCTCCAGAGGCTGTTGGTAGTATCATTGCAGCGGAGATGGACAGGCTAAACAACATGCTCAGGTGTGTGTGTGAGTGAGAGAGTATGTGTGTGTGTATGCGTGTGTGTTTGAGAGTATGTCTGTGTATGTGTGAGGGAGCGTATGTGTGTGTGTGTGAGAGTATGTGAGTTGTGTGAGTGGGACTATGTGTGTGTGTATGTGTGTGTGAGAGAGTATGCATGTGTGTTTGTGTGAGAGTATGTGTGTGTGTGTGTATGTGTCTATGTGATAATATGTGTGCATGTGTGCGTGTGTGTGAGAGAGTATTTCTGTGTATGTTAGATAGAGTATGTTTGTTTGTGTAGGGTTTGCAGGCCAGCATTCGTCTTATTGCAGCAGAGATGGTCAGGCTGAACGACATGCTCAAGTGTGTGTGAGAGAGAGAGAGTGGGGTTTGAAGGCCAGGGTTTGTATAATTATAGGGGAGATGGTCAGGCTGAACAACATGCTTAGGTGTGTGTGTGCGTGTGTGTGTGTGTATGTGTGAATATTTAGGGTTTGTAGGTCAGGGTTCGTATAATTACAGGGGAGATGGGCAGGCTGAACAACATGCTTAGGTGTGTTTGTGTGCGTGTGTGTGCATGTGTGTGTGAATATGTAGGGTTTATAGGTCAGGGTTCGTATAATTCTAGGGGAGATGGGCAGGCTGAACAACATGCACGGGGGTATGTGTGAGTTTGTGTGTGAGAGTGTGTGTGTATGCAAGAGAGTGTGTGGGCGCGTGGGCGTGAGTGTGTGTGTGTGAGAGAGAGAGTGTGTGCGTGTGTGTGGGAGCGTGTGTGTGAGAAAGTATATGCGTGTGTGTGTGAGAAAGAGAGAGAGAGAGAGAGAGAGAGAGAGAGAGGAGAGAGAGAGAGAGAGAGAGAGAGAGAGAGAGGAGGAGAGAGATGAGGTAGAGAGATATAGGGAGAGAGAGAGAGAGAGAGAGAGAGAGAGTGTGTGTTGGGATTGCAGGCCAGCGTTCATCTAATTGCAGCGGAGATGGACAGGCTCAACAACATGCTCAGGTGTGTGTGTATGTATGGTACAGTGCTTTCAACCTGAGGACCCATGGTGCGGTGTTGATAAGACTGTCGTCTGCTGCGTGAGCCGGTACACCATGGGCAGCAGACGACTAGAGCAGGTCGTATCAACGTGAGCACATCAGGGACCACTCATCTTTGTTAGGCTCACGTTGCACTGCTCACCGTGTATTGGTCTGCCTATTCAAATGTATGGCACAGTTCAGGGGTAGCCAAATAGGCTAACGGGACTTGCCCCACCTCGAATCATCTTACCCCCCCCCCCCCCACACACACACACACACACACACACACACATACACACACACACACACACACAACACGTACCCCACCTATTCCCCCCCACCACCACCTACCCTCCCACCCACCCCACCTACCCACCCACATAATCATTCTAGACTATCAAGAGAGACTAGATTAGCAAGCTCTACCTCAATGAAAAGACAGAACTAAAGTTTGCAAAAACTCAAGAGTTTTTTTTTGTCTGGAGCACCTAGTGTGGCACCTCTTGGGGTGAACAAGTTATATGCAGCGTCGCAAGCGACGTTGAAAATTGGCGGAGGTGTGTTCGCGACGGGGCGACAGGTGGCAACAGAAGCGAGTTAGTTACGAGACTGTTGGCTGAAGTGTCAGGCTTCATCTCGATCAGACGGCCGGTCGGTCAGTCAGTCGATACTGGGTTGGCTAGACCTCTCGGCTGCCTAGGCAGTCGGGAGAGGTCATGCCCAATGCCTTTTAAATAGGTATTCATACACTTATACAGTACATTTATACAGCCCATGCCTAGCATCAAGGCAGTCGACTATTATATTCCTATGCCTTTTCGCTAGGAAGTCGAAAGAGTTGATAGCTGCTTGTCTATTATTCTAAAACATATGGCATAAAATCAATGACTTTCTTAAGATATACTTAGACTTTGACTTTGACTTCGACCTTCGGGGTTAAAATAAATGCTAATCTAAGTGTTTAGCATACAGGTGGATATAAAACCTATACACTTTCAATGCGTGTTTTGAGAATGCTAATGCACTTTAGTGCTGTAATTAAGCATTCTATAAAATTTTGAAGACAGCCCAACTCAAGTCGACCCTTTGGTTGAGCAGAGATTTAGCCCAACCAAAGTATATAGGTAGGGGGCGGCAAATAGATCTATATTGCCCAAAAATGTAGATTTATAAATAGCAAATAGGTCTATCGTGTATACCTACAACATATGCATTTACATCAGATAGACACCAAAAAATCCAGTCGAAGCGCCTGCAATATGATATGGTGCCATATGCCATAATTGTAAAACCAGATTTTGATTTTTGTAAGGTGCCCTATGCTGATTTTCAAGAATCCAGCTTCGCCAATACATATCTACATAGATATATCTCTACAAAGATCGATGTCTCTCCCTACATATATGTTTATGGTACATGAAAAGGCCCAAGCTTGTTAGTAGATCCGTCTAATACCTTATTCTTATCTTAAAGATCTTGCCTATGCTAATACCTTATTCTTATCTTGAAGATCTTGCCTATGCTAATGCCCGTGCTAAAGCTATCAAATTTTACATCTTTGCTGACCCCCCCAAAAGGAGCCATACATTTTTCGGTTTTATAAGCATATGAGGGTTTCATTTCAAGAGAAGGGGGGCAGGCTATTAGCCTTCCTCGTTCGGACGGACAAACCGGTAACCCTGGGGGCTCCCGCCTCCTTGAAGAGGGGGCTCCGCTAAAAACCTTTCACAACTAAAAACAAAAGCACCAAGTGTGGGGAAAATCAACATCTTTCTAGGCTCTCAAGAGGGACTGGATTAACAAGCTATACCTCTGACAATGAAAAGACAAAACTTACTGGCAAAAACACGAAGCATTTGTATTTATTTTCCGGACCACCAAGTGTGGGGCCACTGAAAATTTGGATGGGACAAAACTTGGCACACGCTGTTGTCCACTTTGTCATTTTTGGGCAACGCATGGCAGCTAGCAGCCAACTCCAACAGCCACTCAAGATCTTTCTATACCATCAGGAATGCTCGGTTGTGCATGTGAGTGGCTTCTCAAGTCTACGGGTAAGGTGTGGTTTTTATGACAAGGAGGTGCAAGAGGTAATATTATATTATATTATATTATATTATATTATATTATATTATATTATATTATATTATATTATATTATATTTGTATGACATGGAGGGGCAAGAGGGAATAAAAGGAGGTCCTTAATTATTTAAAAGTAAGTGTTGATTTTTAAATGATTTATACTTCGTTTTTAATTGTTTGATATTTGTAATTTACTCCTTTTTCATCATTTATGAGATACTTGCCTTTTTTTAATTATGTATATACTTTTTTATTCATTTACTTGCATTTTTTAATACTGCTACCACTTTGCGGGGGGCACACCGACAGATGCTGAGCAGTTGCTTAGGGGGTGAGACCCACTGTTTTGTAGTTCAGATTTATGTAGGCGAGGTTGAGTGGCTACTTGGGCTACTCAAGCCTGATTTCAGGATTATTGCGTAGCCATCGCTTGGCGGAGTGTATGGCGGGGTGCATGCGTCGCCATGCACGAGGGCATGGCGACGCAGTCGCGACGCGTCGTCTAAACAGAAACAGTGCTGAAGTCTGCGGGTAGTGACTGCCTATGGCAAGGAGACCCATCCTTTTGGGTGAACCTCCCTTCATTTAACCTGTATGGGCCAGCTAGCACCAACATGGTCAAGGCTAGTGCAAGGTGACCCATCCTTTTGAGTGTGAACCCTTTCATTCCAAAACAAATAAAACATGTGACGTATCGAACCAACCTGTCCGCCAGATCTGGAGAAACAGCGTGTGGGTGCCCGTTCCTCCATCCACCATCTATCTAACTAACTATATATCTATCTTTCCATTTATCTGTCTATCTATTTATCTATCTATCTATCTGTCTATATATTTATATATATATATATATATACTAGTACGGTAGCCCGTGTGGCCGGTGACCACACCTACTCTCACGAAGACCCCCCCCCCCCCCTCCCCCCCCCCCCCCCCCCCCCCCCCAATCATAGTACGGTGCCCGTTTGGCCTTTGGCCACACCTATTTGGGGCTGGTTACATAATGGTTCACACTGGAAGCCCCCTCCCATTCACACACCACCACCACCAAACCATTATCCGCCCCCTCCCCCCTTCTCTCCCGTTGGCCACACCTGTTTTGGGCTGGGTTACAAAACGGTTTTCTCTGCAGTGCATGCAACTTCAAACATTGACGGACGCATATCCCTTGCGATGGTCTCCCTTGTGCACCCACAAGCACACAAACACCACCGTACTCCCCCCCCCAGTTATCTCCACCCCCACCCCCACCCAACCATGTACCCCCGCCCACAAACATACTCCCTTACTCTTCCTGACATATTCCCTGACTCCATACCTTCCCCCACCCAAGCCATCCCACCAGCCCCCACCCTCTCCCCACTCTCATCCCTCCCCTCCCTCCTACAAGCACCCACCAGCACACACATACTCCATATCTGCCCCCCTCCACTTCAGCTGTGGGCTTTGCCATAGCTGAAAGGCAAACGGGACGAAGAGCATCGACAAAAGAAATCAAAGAAATCAGCTAAAAGCATCAGACCTGCTTCCCTGCCACCTCAGCTGTGATCGATAGTCGACCCCACTGAAAAAGCTGATCCTGCGCAATCGCAACTGTATTGAAATTGAAATTGAAATTGTTACATCCGTGTAGAACCGTTACCCACAGGACGTGAAGTTAAGGACACCATAGCGTAAGCCGGAGCTAGCTATAGTCACCGTAGGACCATCTCAGTAAAAAGAATTACCACCCACATCATGCCAGTGCAGCTTAATACGGGGTTTTTTCACCCCGGTTGGGAAGCACCGGCACAATACAGCTGGTAAGACAAAACCTGAGAGGGGGGACGGTCTGTGTGCTAGTCCCCGGGTATCGACCCGGGGTGTGCTTCAATAAAGTGTCTGCACTGTAAAATACTCTGCAAGCTAGTGATGGTGTGAGAGTGGACTGTGTCCGCCAGTTTGAGGGCACATGATCTCTGAAGTCCAAGAGTGGTCATAGAAGTCAAAAAAGAGGTTGGAATAGTACCAGTTGTTCCAACGGTGATAACTTCATAGTGAACAAGGTATCCAGCCGATCTGAGGCCATTTACTAATTCAACATGCCGGGCGTGTTTAGTGATAAACTTAGTAGCATGGTTGGTATCAGAGCAGTATCCAAGCTCAAGAACCCAGAGTTCTTTATCAGACATACAGGTAGGAGAGTCTATGTCAGGTAGGACGGCAAGATCAGGTCTCATTTTCTTCCAGTCCGCTACAGTAATAGTGGAGGGGCGTAACCAGTCAGGGAGACGTTTGCCCAGGACCCCCCTGGGGAGGTCCTCTTCCTTGCCAGCGTCCATGATCATTCTGCGGGATCCCAGGGCTCCGGTGCAAATGGCCTTGTGAATGAGTCGCACTGCGGCGTCATGTCTCTTGATATAGAGCCCCTTGAAAGTCCGGTGTGTGCAGCCCGCCAGGATGTGGCCCGCTCCGTCCTCACAGGTGTGGCAAATGGGGCATAGGGAGTTCGTGGGTGGGTGAGTGCTGGTAATATAAGGGAGTTTCCAGCGGAATGCAAGTTTACGGTTCCACAGTCTACCCCAGCGGGCTTTAAGGATGTGGAATTTAGTTTTATGTTGGATAAGGGTTGAGGTCCAAAATTTGTTACTTGCTTGAGGAAGTTAGTGGGGAGTGTTATCAGCCCAGGTGGTTGCATAAATCCCTTTAAGAGGGTGTTGGCCAAGGTGGCAGCTAGTGGGCAGGTTAGAGGTGATACCTTGTGTAAGGTTAGGTGCTAAAATTCGTGGGGGAATATCTCCCATGGGTGTGCGAGGAGGTTGAACTGTGGGCCAGTAAACATTGTGGCGGGGGATTTCCCTAGTGTTGTCAGTAAAATTGGTTGAGGTAGGGTGCTCAGCTGCCTTGCGTGCCAGAGTGTCTGCTCTGTCATTTCCAAGGATACCTGTGTGGGAACGGACTTTACAAAGAGTGGTGTGTGAGCCATGCAGGATGCGTTGAATGAGGTGTTTTTGAATTGATTGCAGTAATTCAGTGTGAATGGAACAGGTTGTTGTGGTAGGGTCATGAATCATTTTTTTTATAAGTTGAAGAGAGCAGAGGCTGTCTGTATGGAGGGTAAGAGATTTGTCATAATCAATGTTGAGAAGGGCTTGGTGGATGGCTACCAATTCTGCCCGGTTGTTAGTTCGCAATCGCAACTGTACATAACTAAAGCTTCTTCTTAGCGAGCATGTATTCAGTTCAGTATGTATGTGTTCAGTCGGCCGAAGAACAATCCTGTTCACCGCAACTGCTCCCGAAGTCAACTTGATCTGAGACTTGGAAACTTCGCTAGGTTCATCCATTCAACTTTGCCGCGTGCTCGCTATATCACAATGCACAGCGACGATAAGTTTATCGATGCAGTGGGAAGAAGTTGCAGTCAAGTTGCTGATTTGAGATGTTCGGTCAAGTTAGGGCGAGAATGCTCAGCGAGCTTTTTCATTCGGTCAACTTTGATGCGTACTTGCTAAGGCACAATGCGGAGCGACATGTTTCTCAATGCAGTGGGAAGTATTTGCAGTCAAGTTAGTAAAATGGGATGGATGCGATTCGGACATTTCTGACAGGTCAGCTGACTCACCACGTCACGTCCCGTTGTGCTCAGCGACAGGTCTCTTGACGCAAGGGAAAGGTATTGCAGAGATGCAGGGGGAAAAGGAGAAATCGGGCGGGATGCGCAACAGGTAGAATAAGCAGGAGGTGAAGGCTGCATTAGGCGGAATTCGCAGGAGGCCAATCAGGCAGAAGTTGAAGCAGGAGGGATTAAAAGCGGGAATTGGCTGAGCGGGAATTGGCTGGGCGGGAAGTCGGTTAAGTCAGTTACGCGATGACACCACCACGACCACGACCATGATTTCTTTATATATATATATATACTAGTACAGTAGCCCGTGTGGCCGGTGGCCACACCAACCCTCCCTCTCCCCCCGCACTCTCAGAGGCACACCTCTTCTCTCTACCTTTTTCCCTTCTGCTTGAGCTGTGGCCTCCCCCCCTGTCATACACGTATTCCCCCTCCCCCCCCCCCCCCCCCCCACACACACACACACACACACACACACACACACACACACATACACATACACACACACATACAGACCCACAGCATCCTCCACTTCCCCCGGCCTCTTCCTACCCAATCCACACACACTCTCTTTCTCTCACCTTCACCCCCAAAAGCCTCCCTTCCCCCAACCACCAACACGCACTCACACTCTCCTCCTCCCTACCTCATACCCTTCACTCCGGCTGCGGGATTTAATCTTGCAGGAAGAGGGGAAAGTGCAGACCAACAACTTGGGAAAGCTCAGATCCCGATCACCCCGAGAACACCGGACCAATGCAAATCCAAAGCTACAAACTTGCAGTTTCATCTTCTTGTGCAGTGCCCCAATTGATACTCGGTCAACTCTTGGAACAGCACAAATCGTATTTCACGATATTCTATACAACGAAAAGAGCTTTCAGATAAGGGATGAGAGGTGCAAGCGCGAGAGTGTGCAGAGGGACGGAATGGCCGTGGCGATCTGAACAAAGTTGAATTAATCGCAACAACCAGCCAACCATGACGAAGGCGATGCGATGGTATGGCGAAAGTGCGCATGCGTGAGATGAACGGTGGCAACGCTAGCAGGCGGAGAAAAAAAGCATGACGATCTGAAGGTCTGGCTTGATTATGAGTCTGGCGTAACTCCTGAGGTTGGAAAGCAAAGTTTTCACGTCTGGCTTGGTTAAGAGCAGCTTAGCAGCTTCGCGTTCATCCTGAGGCATTGGATCGCGTTGTTCAAGTCCGGCTTGATTATGAGCCTGGCGTAACTCCTGGGTTCGGGCAGCATGGGCATCACGTCGACTCTTGTTGGCTCTTCCCGGCTCTGTCCAGTTCTTCCTTGCTCATGCAAGCTTTGAGCGCTGGCTGGCGGTGTTGCGGGCCCTCCTGTCCATTAGGACCGTTGGCATGCATCATGGTCGCATGCTCCGTGAAGAAGCAATGAACTGAAACGATTATTCTGAGCGCCATGCAAAGCGAGGGTCAGCAGATGACCTCCGAGGAGAGGATCTTCTGGATCTAAATTGCTTGCAGTCATAGTATGGGAGGCAAATGTGGGGATGGAATGAGCGCGCACTTAGCTTTGCGCATCTGCAGTTTCGGTATTTGAAAATTTTGCTGGGCGGGGTGTTGCGAGTTGGGTTTGACGGAAAGTCGGTTACACTTCGCAAGCCCATGGCACGTGGGTACGCGATGATGACACCACCACGACCACGACCACGACCATGGTTTCTGTACATATATATATATATATACATCCATCTGTCTGTCTGTCTGTCTATATATGTATGTGTAGATATAGAGATATAGAGATAGATATATAAATATATAGATATAGATATAGATGTAGATATAGATATCCATCAACCAAGCAAGTAACCAAGTGTGCTGTCGCGCGGTAGTCTAATCTCAGGTGCAGTAGTGGTCTGCAATTGAAAGCAAAACCCACAGTAACCATTCCCCTGTGCAAGCGAAGATGAAAGTTCTTTCAATCTCACACTCCGTGGCAAGGCGTATCAAATTTCAATTCAAATTTCAATTCAATTTGCAATTCAATTCAATTTTCTTTTTTCCCTGGCAGATCTTGAGAACCATGCGACCGCTGCTACGACAGCGAATGGGTGGCTCCCCCTGGTGACACCAGCTAGACATTAAACCCCCTGAAAAGGCAAAACATTTTTTCATTTTCCATTTTCATTTTTGACTCGCAGATCTGGGGGACCATGCGACCGCTGCTTTAACAGTGAATGGGTGGCTCCCCCTGGTGACACCAAGCCCGCCTATTACAGCGGGAAGGAACCGTTTTTGAAGAAGATGGACACAGTGGGGGGGTTGGTTGCCTCATCAGACAAGAACAAGAGGCATCGGACGAAGATGGTGGGTCATTTATTTATTATTTGTTTGTCTGTCTGTCTGTCTGTCTGTCTGCTTGTTTGTTTGTTTGTTTGTTTGTTTGTTTGTTTGTTTGTTTGTGTACAAGTATATTTTCTCCTCAAAACATATCGCCTCATTGTGGTATTTTGTTTGTTTAGACAAGAGGGGGGTGGGGGGGGGGCTAATTCTAACCAAAATGACCCCGTCGTCCAATTTTGTAGAAGACCATAGAGAAGATGATGAATCCGGTTTTATTTCTCAATTTTGCCTGGTAGAAAAAGATTATGGGTCTCCAAAGTGTGTGCGTGTGTGTGAAGGGGGGGGGGGGGGGGGTAAAACTGACATTTTCAAACAATTAGGTAGTTTTCTGGGACATTGTACCCTTCAGATAGTCAAGTCATCCTCATAGCCATGGTGTTCTGCATCGAGGGTTGCATATACATGTTCACATTTATTTCCCTTGCTGAGGTCGTGCTAAGCATTTATGTATCGAGGTTGGTCTTGTCTCTTTAGCCTACCCTTAGACTGTAACATACACACATTACTACATTAGTGATGATTGAAGACCCCCCAGTTTTGAGGGTGGGCACATAACTGATGAATTTTATTTCCCTTGTCGTGCTTGATATCGCGGTATTTTGCGCGTTTGTGTATCGAAGTTAGGCTGGTCCCTTCAGCCTATTTGGCTACCCCTCACTCCTGGACTGTTACGTACACAGTAGGCTTGTGGAAAAGTCTTTGGATTCTTCTAAAACATAAATCAGGCCAGTAAAATTCTTAAACCGCTCAGGTACTATTCCATATGAGTGCTCGTGTGATGATTTATTTTATGCATGGCGCAGGAGGACCCAAGGCCACAGAATTTTCAGTCAGGCCGATCGATTTTTTCTGAGAACGGGGCTGTAATGGCATGTAACTAGGCGATATTAAAAGTGACTTTTCAGGTCATTCTAAGCACCTCATATAGGTGGTGTGTGTGGGGGGGGGGGGGGGTCAGCCCTCATTTGTTGTTTTGCTAACTTTTTACTCAGACCTCCAAATGAAATTCTGAGACCACCTATAAGTAGGCCTTGGTAAGGGTAGTCTATTGGCACCGCTTTGGACCTCATGCAACAAGTATTTACCCCCCCCACACACACACACAAAAACCCTCTCCCCAAACCCAAACCCAGCCCAGAGTATGAGAGGGTATGGGTTGATAACATGGGTGGGTAAATGGGTGGGTAATATGGGGGAGTGTGGGTGTGTGGTGGGGTACTGGGGGGTGCTACAGACCAAGGAGGCAGAATTTATGGGGAAGCTTGTGAAGGAGCTGTAGTAGTGACCAGTCCTGAATCCCACGCCTAGTCACATGGCGCACTTGGGCGTGCTTTAAATAATAATAAAAGCAGTCCTTGCAGGTCCTTGGTTACATGTTTGGTGTGTCTATTGGGGTGCCTTTATTGAGCCTCCCTGCTGCCACCATTCGCCTGATTGGGACGAAACCTGCAATGGCCTCCGGCCAAGGCCCATTGAACACTAAGGCCAAGTTGGGTGGGACCCAAGGGGAAGTGTAGCTGAAGCATGCTGAGATAATTGTCCTGCTACTTAGGTGCTACTGTTTTGTTTCAAATCATGAGAACACCAGTTTGGGGCTGCCCCCTGCAAAGTTGAAGTGTGACTGCGGTACTCGGGCAAACTGAGAAAACTGTCCTGCTACTGTTTTGTTTAATAACAACTCCAGTTTTGGGCCTCCCCCTGTAAAGGTGAAGGGTGACCATAGTACTCGGGCAACCCAGAGGGGGTGCAGAACTGATTGTTGACCATCACACAATCCCAATGTGGGAATTCTGAGGATGCCATTATGCGCGCCATACTGTAAACCCCCAGAATCCATATCTAAGTTTTTCAAAAAGGGGTCATTTCTATTGAAGGGGGGGGGGGGGGGGGGGGGGGGGGAGGGGTCAGCCCCCCCCAGGTTTTTAAGGCGTGGTGTGGCCTATCTTTTTTTCTACTCCCGCATGGCGCATCATATTGTAAGAAGCCTTGACAAGGCAGATGTAAACCAGTTAGTGATTTTGTTCCATTGGGATAGTCAAGTAACATGGTTTGGGGCATGCAACAAGTCCCCTCTAGTACACAATGCCCCCCCACACACACCCCACCCCACCCCCCCAAAATCCCTATTGTATGCATGGATGCATCTAGAAATCCAGGCTACATAACATGGTGTGCTACTCTGATGTTGGTGTGGGCGCACATGCTCGCTTGGATGCCTCTAGTCTCTATTTCCTAGCACCCTACATGAGCACTTGGCCCCTTGCATGGATCCCCATCCCCAAGAGACAGTTCAGATTTGAATGGGTGTCTCAGATGCATGCAACACGAGTCTGGTATACAAACCATGCGGAAAACACTTGAATCCCACCATGCTAGAACATGCTCGTGGGGACTTGAAAGCGGCAAAATACAAAAACGGCCGAAGCCGCGTGGTAAAGATCAAAAAAAAATCTTCTACTGGACTTGGCTCGGGTATTGGATAAAGATGAAGTGTAGCGCAGTAAGTTGACGACGTGAATTCCCCAAATAGCCCAGTGTGGAAGGCGAAAGGTACGGAAAAGCTTGATAGGTAATTTTTGGCAGCATCGGGACTTATGAACAAGCCTAGTTGAGTAAGTAATGATTGAAGACACCCCAGGGTTTTGAGTGTCAGATTAGGGGCCAAGGGGTCCTAACCCCTAAGCCCCACCAAACAATGTAACTTTGATGATGATGATTTTCAATGTTTCAAACATTCCCAATGGCCAGGAGACCAGCACCAATGGATAGGCCTTCAAATTCCCTGCAAAATGAGCCTAATTAGACACCATAACACTAAGTGGTGTCTGAGATAATAGCTGTAAAGTGGGTTCTGGAGCCGGGGGGTGGGTGGTGGCCTGCCGAAGGGTGTCTAAGCACTTCCTTAACACACGGGTCTGGCTGAGCTACAGTAGTCAGAAATGTCCCCCCGAACCCCACGGGATCCGTGCTTTGTGCTCCGCGGGGTTCTGGGGGCAGCGCGTTGCACTGGGGTCATACCGAGTCGCTCAATCTGCGACGTGTCGCTCACAAAACAACTGGTTGGGGTGATAGTTTGCTGTCCAAGTCAATTTTTGATGCATTTTGAATTCGAATTTGGATTTCAACATTACCCATGGAATCCAGGTTGCACACTAAGCGGATTTGTGTTGAAGGGATCCTCGCCCTTCCTCGCTGCAGCTGTTTGAGTGGGAATGTATGTTACAGTCCAGGGGTAGGCCAAATAGGCTAAAGGGACTTGCCCAACCGTGACAGGAAGGGTTAACAAGAAAAGGCATCAGTGAACTGAACCCCGAACAATCGTTTTACCACCGGTGGCCCTGAGTTTGTGATACAGTGATAATTCAATTCTACAATTATAATTAAATCGGCATCCCGCAATCACTACTGTGGCTATGCTGCAGGATGAGTTTCAGTCCAAACTTGAACTTGGACTAAGTTACATAGCTTCAGCCAGCAATTTGGCTGCTCGCCATCTTAGGTAGTAAAAACAACTTTTTCCACAGATTACCAGGAAAATGTGAAAGCAAACAAATCACTTTTCCATTTTCATCTTCTTATTATTATTACTATTATTATTATCTCATAACTGTTATTAATTTTTTTATTTTGATTATTATTATGATTATTATTATGATTATTATTATTATTATTATTATTATTATCATTATTATTATGCACGAAGCTTCCAGTCCAAGGCTTCTGAAAGAGAAACATCAAGAGCACTAATTAAATATATACAAATAGATTTAAATATTTATTTATATATTTTTCAAATATTCTTTATTAATTATATTTCAAAGAGAAACATCAAGAGCACTGATTTATTTCATCTGTCTGTAGGTCCAGTTGTGTAGTTGTCCAGTTGTTCAGTTTGTGTGGCAAAATTTGTGACGCATGCCTGATTCCAAGATTTAGGCAGCGCCCCGAGGGGTTTTAGGAGCAGCGTGTCACACTGGAGTCGCACCGAGTCACTCAATTTGCGATGCCTCGCACAAAAGAAATCAGTGATGAAGAGCCTCCCAAATCCTTAACAGGCTTGACCTTGTCAATATTTTTGCGAAAGGGACACGATCCGCGTAACAAGCTTAATTGTATGGATCGGCAACACGATATCCAGTGTTTTTTATTTGTACGACCGGGCGCACATTGTGGCGCGCGGTCGCCACCCCGTGCGAACGTCAGGTGTGCGAAATTCGGGCGAAATGGGCCCTTGGTCGCCACGATGGCGACCCTCAGGTCAGTGATTTGTGCCCTGGGTCGCACCTGGGTCGCACATGCCCAGCCCAGATAGCTAGGTCAGGCACACCCCTGGTGGAAGTTACTTAGTCAGAACTGTGAAAGTGACCCCAGGGATCATGCATGAGCCCACCCCAAGCCAGACAAAACAGATATACAACTCGAGTCATGAACTACTCGACTCCTGAAGACCTGGAGCTACTTTATTTGACTGATGGTTGATTGTTTGATTGTTACAACGGCATGGGGCATGAGCGAAATTTGTAGTTCTAAACCGCACGAGCCTGCGCTGCTCGTTTGTCGAGCGTCTTCAAGCCAGTCGCGGCTTTGAACCCCTACTCCTTTGAACCCCGTTAGAACAGCCATGCGACTATGTGAGTCTATACGCACCACCCACCCCTCTTCCAACATCCTACCAAAGCACCACCACTATCTCTAGTCGTCGACTTCATGGGAGAAGTCGAACCTTGGGCGTGGCCCCCTCCCCCTCAACCCCTGTGTTGATGGCTAGGCCCTGCCTTAGAGAAATTGCTTAGGCTGAGATCTAGGCCATACCGGCAGAGGTTGCACCAAGAGAGGAAACAGGTGTGATGAGGGTAGTTATTGTGGTTGTGTGTGTAAGTGTGTCTAGCGCGTGTGTGTGTGTACATGCTTGGCCAAACAGACGTGTGTAAAATAAAATGCATGTTTTTGACCCCCCCCCCCCCCCCCCCTCCCAAATGCTGACACCACAGTTGATCATATCACATTTTGCATGATGTGACATGATCAAGCAGACCCTTTTCTTATGATGCGCAAGGAATCTGTATTGATGATAACTGAATAGTAAGTATGGCATGGATTTTAGGTTGACCGGGCTAGGTTGTAGTACTAGACTAGTGTTAACTGTTCTGTACAAGTAGAGGCTTGAAAAAGTTGTCACAAACCAGTGTAAGTTTTTTTAACCCCCTGTGTGCACAGCACGCAGTTTTTGCGCTTTTTGCACTACAAAGCGCTGACCAATTTGACAAAATGTAGTACCCTGATGCCAGTCCCTACTTATTTGTGCTAAAAGGATGCTCGCCCTTCCTCACTACTGCGTCCATGTTACAGGATGGCTTCCAGTCTAAGTCGTCACGGAATGCGTCATCAAGAGCCTCCAAAAGCCTGGACAGGGGAAACCGTGTCAGTGCCTCAGTCAGAGGAACACGGTCCTAGTAGCACGGTGCTTTTCGTCAGCTATTAGCAGCAGCTTCTAGGCTGCTCTCCTGGGTTGGTATTCAGTCAGACCTGAAACATTCTAATACAACTTGAAGCTGGTATGATTAATTGGATTGTTACATGGTTTTTCAGCCAACCATGGGTTGCTCACCATCTTCCAATTCCAAGTCCTCCCGTGCGATACCTAGGAAACCAGGGAGGAAACTAATTGGATTAGACAAACAGAAACTGGTATAGATGAATAAATAGTGCATCTTATTACGAGGCATGAGGTTGACTGGGCCTGCCTATTTGCTTGCATTGGGGCCAAACACCAATGAAGCTGGCATAATCAGCTCGCTGGCAGTGCTGAAATCTTGAGATGCAGCCCAGCGGCTGGCTCACAGGCTCAGGGTTCGGCTTAGTGACTTTTATACATCTTTTGAGTCATTTACTTTATTGGAAATAAATCGAATTGTTACGGTATTGCTTTGGTCCAACTACAGAATTTGAATTTGAACTGTTTCATGGTTTTTATCCAACTCTAGAATTTGACTTTGAATGTTACATGGTGTTTTATCCAACTACGGTATAGAATCTGAATTTGAATTGTTACACGGATTTGATCCAACTCTAGAATCTGAACTCGAATTGTGACATGTTTTTAATCCAACTTTAGCCTGCTCAGTGCTCACCATCTTCCAATTCTAAGCCCCCCTGAGCAATACCCCCCGTTTTAGTAATAGAAACCAGGGAGTGTACTAACCGGATTAGACAGTTAGCCATGCTTGCAAGTTGACAAGCGCTACCTTGGGCACAGGACAGCACGAGTTGGTTGATTTTTAGTTGTGAAAGGATTTTAACCCCAGAAGGTGGGTCTCCCGACACAAACCAGCGACACCGAGGATTCAGTTCGAATGGCGTTGCCACCACTCCTCCAAAAGAGTAGGCGCTCTTTGGGGTTGGTGGGGTTGGTGGGAGATACCGACCCTAGTTACCGCCCTCAATGTAGTTGATTGATTTTGATTACCGCCCTCAACTAAGCAGATACACCACGGTTACACCGGTCACACTGGAGGAGGAGGAGGAGGAGCAATTTAGCCTAAGGGCTCGGCGCCCGTGAGCGCCCTCGGGCGACGCCAGCCGGCGTTGCGCATGACCTGCGGGTGCCGCATGGAAGCTTCGAGACGCAGAAGACCGAGACCGAGACCCAGACCCAGACCGAGACCCTGACCCAGATCGAGACCGAGACCCAGACCGAGACCCAGACCCGCCCAGACCCAGACCGATACACAGACCGATACACAGACCGAGGCACATACCGATACACAGGCCCAGACTGAGACCCAGACCCAGACCGAGACCCAGACCGAGGCACAGACCCAGACCGAGACACAGACCCACGAAACCACGACCGTGCGAGAGGTGACCGCCCGATAGGGCGGTCACCTGGGTCACCTCTAGTTTTGAATGAAAGGATTTGAAACCCGGAGGATGGGTCTACCTGCGCGAGTTGTTGGGGTTGGGGTTGGGACAGCGTAGCTGTCACTAACCCTTTTGATAATTTGAAATGGATATCCGGGGCCATTCCTACAATGTTTTCTTACTGTTTATTTCCTACTCCATATTTGTTCCCACTCGATTTTTCTGTTGGCCGTAGTCTCTAGCGCTCCAGTGTTAACGCGCAAGCTGGTGTTGTACTGTTGTGTAGTCGTTAGCCTGCGAGATTCGAGAAGCTTCGCGATCAAGGATTGGAGGCCCAAAGTCCAAGGTTAAAGGTACCAAGGTCCAAGGTCCCGCGTCGCAATGCCACAAGTGTACAAGGCGCATTCATTTCCTTGCTGCAGCATTGCGTTAGCAACACAGCTCAAGTGGACTGAGCTAGAAACGCGTCCCGTAAAGTCTAAAGCAACGGTCTGGAGTCTGACGTCCGTAACCACCTGTTGATCTTCACACTGCCACGCGTTGATCTTCGCACAGTCCAGAACGCGCATTTGATGACCGCACAGCGCACAGCCGTAGCTGTAGCCTGCGCCTAGTCTTGCTCGCCTGATGCTGTAGTATATTCCGTGCAATTGTAGCATTCCACGACCGTGGCTCCTACCACGCATTAATTGCTTCGGCACGCTCCGCAAACTCTACTCTACTCTACTCTACTCTACTCTACTCTACTCTACTCACTCTCTACTCACTCTCTTCTCACTCTCTACTCACTCTCTACTCACTCTTTACTCCACTCTCCTCACTCTCTACTCCACTCTACTCACTCTCTACTCACTCACTACTCAACTCTGCTCACTCTCTACTCCACTCTACTCCACTCTCTACTCACTCTCTACTCCACTCTACTCTACTCTACCCTACTCTACCCCACCCTACCCAACCAAACCAAACCCAAACCCATCCTAACCTCTATGAATCTACGATGAACACTCTGGAGAGGATGCTCGGTACAAATACCTTGGTGTGGTACTCAATGAGAAGGAATGCATGAAACATGCTTTAGACTACGTACCTCAACTTTTTTGGCCGGGATCAAGCGTGTTACAGATATTGGTGAAGAGTATTCAGTTAAGGATAGACCACACGCCATGCTTTGGCTGTTCAAGTCTTTTGCCCTATCTGCTGGAATGTATGGCTCTAAAATCAGGAGCACTGGTCTCATTCAACATCTTCTTGGTTCTACCAGCAGAAACGAAGTAGCATCAACAGATATCCACATGAGGCATGCCGGATTTATGAAAGGAGTCCTAGGAGTGAAGCGATCTGTCCCCCAACACATTGCATTAAAAGAAACAGTTCATTTACCTATTCATGATATCTGGTTGAAATGGTTAAATTCATTGATTCAAGGTTGGAACTCCATTGTGAAATACTGTGGTGGTAACTCTGGTATGATGGGGGACGTTGCCCTTGCCGATATCAAGATATTTGCCGATATGGCTAGAGACCGCAAAGACTGTTGAAGCAAGGATGTGTCTGATGCCCTGGCGACGTTGTATTCCTTGGAAGATTCCCAGGATGAATCTTTGGCCACCAATTTACATGGAGGTGTGGGACTTTCAAAACGTACACCAGTTAACTTGAACTAAGTGGAAAAGGTACTGTTGTCCGATCATCTTTTCTTTTACTGTAGTACCAAGTCATCAGATACACGCCCTAGAGATGAAAGCTCGGGATCACAATGAAGGAAGAATGTTGTGTTCCAGACTTGGATGTCCTTCTTATGGGATGAGAGTGGGAAACCTGATACTGTATGCCCAATTATCTCATCCCAGACCTACCTCACAAGGTGGTGGGTAATATGTCTGGATTTATAATTTCCTCCCACTACGGTACCTTCAAGGAGAAAATGATAGATGGAAACGTCCAATTGTTCCTTGGAAGGATCGAGTGTGTCACCTGCGTGATTACGGTATGGAACAGTTTAAGATGAACACCATGTGGTCTTTGAATGTACTGACGAAGCCTGACTGAATTCGAGAAGAAAGTATAAGAAGCTGATTTCCCAATCTGAGTGTAAATTCCTCTACATTACCATTTGTTGTAAGTTGAAGGTCGAGCGAAGCTTTGTCCATGAATGTATGAAGAGATTGGATCAATGTATTTTTTCGTAGGTAAAACGAAAAAGGAAGGGGAAAATGATTTGTTCGAGTTTACAATTTCCTGGTAATAATGTTTTTCCTGCCGAAGACGGCGAGCAGCCAAATTGCTGGCTGAAGCTATGTAACCAAGTTTAAGTTTTTTAGGTACGACCGGATATTGGTATACCGGCAATTAGTTAATTTGTACAGTTTCTATCGTTCAGAAAAAGATACGGTGGGAACAAAATGGAAAAAAGAAAGAAAAGGGAAGGAAATCCCCGGAAAACCAATATGTATGCCCGCGCTAACATTTTCCAAGTAAAAACAAATACCCCTGGAGACGGCGAGTAGCCTTTTTGCTGGCTGTAGCCATTAACCAGGTTCCAAGTTCTTAATACATTCGCGGTTGAAGTGAGGTTGATTCGCATGATCTTCCACTTCTGGATTGCTATTCAGATAATAATGTCGAGGAATCACCAGGGAACCACTCAGCTCTCAGATAGGGAAATCAGGCATACGTGCTCCAATCATTTATTCAACAGTTAGAGGCAGGCCGTAGTAGTTGATCAATGACATTAACCAAATCTAGTCCTGCCGAGTCCATTGTAACGGCCCCAGGTAGGTAACAATTCTTCTTCTACTTATGTCCCATTGAGCACTCGGGGGGTAAGCGTGCAGTGGAGACGGTGGCCAAGGGTGCCCATCATCAGTGATTGTTGTTACACTGTCTCGATGTAAAATGAATTGCATGATAAGTAACAAAAGGGTAAGCTATCGATGTCCTTTCCGATCAATGTAAAGCAAAAGAATAAAACATGAGAAGCTCAGTCAGTACGTGGGTCCAGGGGTTAAGGCGTGCACTTGCCAGCATTGCAGTTGGCAGGATGCACGCCACATGAACTCACGTCATCACCACTCACACCCCGGAGAGATACAATGGAGTGTGAGGGCTTAGAAGGGATAGGGCCAGATTAGCAGTGAGGAGGAGGTTATCGGGGCTGGCCAGCCTCCACTCGGGAGCTGCCTGGGAGGACAAGCCGATCGCTAGGCTACGCCTGTCACCATGCTCAGAAGTAGTCTAACCGCACACAGACTGTGGATTTCTTTCTCTCTTCTTCCGCTTTCAGAACAAATGAATCCTCCTCCTCTCGAACTAGAAGCTAGCACAGAAGCATAATGATAAGCTGGCAGCCTAAGAATCCTTCTTTACCAAGGAGTTCCTGGCAATGTTGAGAGCCTTGGAGGGGTCGGCAGAAACCTTGGCAACACCACCAGCAGAGTTGCGAGAGATGGGCACCACTGAGGCACTATTCCTGTCCAGTACATCAGTGACAGGCTGCTTGAGGGAGACGCGACCCAAGGGGTTGCTGGCAGTGGAGGCAACAGCTCCAGACAGCTCATTCTCCTTGGGCTGGATGTGGGCGCGGTGCTCGTGGTCCTGGGCGTAGGCAAGCTGATCACGGAAGCCATCCTGCGAGTGGGTAGGGTGCGGGTTGGGTTTGAATAGGGGTTGGGCTGGGTTAGGATTGGGTTGGGTGGGGGTTGGGCAGGGTTACAAATGGCTAGGCCTATGGAGAGTAATACTGTGCTGTACATTGAGAGAGGCGACCAAGGCAAACTTTCCTTTTCAGCTACACGCAACAGCTTCTAGGCAGCTACCTGACTGACTGCTCAGCCAAGCCTAACCTAGTGCACAATGAAGCTAACAGAATCTGCTGTCCAGAACTGCTGAAATGTTTGGGTGTAGCTCAGTGGCTGGCTCAAGGAGCTACTACTCACCGTAAATAAATGCTCGGGACTGAGTCTATGCCCAAAACTCTTGTCGTCGAGCACCCAGCGCAAGATTCACCAGGTATAGGGGGATGTGAAAAAACCCAGACAGGCCTGATATGCCTGATAGCCAACTTGATTTAAGCAACAACGGCATGAGTGTGTAACCCCGTATTGAAATCCGGGGCGTGTATACACATGAATGGGGAATAAGGAAGCCTTATTAGCCAAAAACTCACGTCGTTGAGAATCCAGCACAAGATCCACTTGACGATGTCCAGGGGGATGTACCAGATGGCGGACCAAATCCAGGCAACGATGACGTAGCTGGTGCAACCAATGACAGAGGCTGTGTAGCGAGACTCAGACAAAGCAATGGGAACAGTGTTGTGGAAGAAGGGGGTGGGATTACCAGTTGACAGAGATGAGAAGATTCCACCCTGCACCTCGAAGCGGGGGGAAATGTAGCCGTTGAAGCCGAAGGCAGCAATGAGGGTGGATCCAATCTGTCGAGGGAAAAAGGGAAGGGTTAGTGTCAAGTATAATATAATTGTATGTGTGGGGCGGGAAGGAGTAAGGCAAAGGGGTGTGTATGTTGATGTCTGTCTTGATTACAGGTTGGACGAGTTAATTGAGCCTAATTGGCTACCCCCGCTGCTGAAATACATTTGCACAGGCAGGATAAAACACGGTGGGCACAGCAAATGAGCTTAACTAAGATTCAATGTGCTCTTAACATACGTAATCGTTGCAATCCAGTCATATTGTCTCGCTCTGACCAGAATCTTGGTCAGTACAAAAACCCATACAAGGGAAATGTTCTTGTGCAACACATAATTGTCAGGGTCGGTATATACAAATGCACCTGATTGGAAATCTTGGTCAGGACTACGTTTGAACCCCTTTCCCTCTCAATGCTGCTCATAAGGGACCGGCACATCATATGATGACATGATATCATATTGCCGTTCCCAACTCATATAAGCGAAGTCCAAAGGGTCCAATGGGCTGAAAGACGCCCAAACTTGCCGTTCAGCCCCTAAGTAGCTATTGGCCTTACCTGGGCCATAATGAAGGCAATGTAGGTGGCGGCACCAGCACGGTCAGCAAGAGACCACTTCTGTGTTCGCACAACAAACACAAGAGCCTGTCCGGAGATTGAGACCTGTGAGAGAGTAGAGGAAAGCAGAAAGTTAATAGTAGTTATGAGCACAAGTGTCAGCACTAACTGTAGTGGACACACACTCACTGACCCACGCTATAGCTTTAACTGTCAGACAGCGAGAATCCTAGTGTATAAGACACACAATCCCTGACCCGCGCTACAGCTGTTGAAGTCAGACAGCACTAAATGTAGTGTATCACACTCAAGCCCCGGCCCCCCACCTATGCTTCTTGTCTTGGCGAAGAAAGAAAAATGCTACCAAGGGTGGGACCGGGGCTGTGTTTAAATGGTCGACGATAAATCTGTAAATATCTAGTGATCAGATGCTGACCATCAGGGCTATGTTTAAATGGTCGATGATAAATCAGTAAATATCTCGTGATCAGATGCTGACCATCAGGGCTATGTTTAAATGTTTAATGTTAAATTTGTAAATATCTCGTGATCAGATTACTATGCTGACTATCAGGGCTGTGTTTAAATGGTTGCTGCTACTCCTGTAAATATCTCGTGATGAGATGCTGCCTATCACAGCACTCACCTGGCTGTAGAGCAAGGAGCGCATCATGGAACCGCGGACATACTTCTGCTCAGTAGCGCATTGCACCATGATGCTGGGGGTACCTTCAATTGGCAGCCAGCCGGCAGGGGAGTCCTGACCAAATCCAACGCACTGGTTGTACTCAGTCAGAATATCAAAGTAGCCCAGGGTGTCACCACCCAAGGCACAGGCAGACACGGAGCCAAGGGTCTCGTAGTCTCTGGGCATGCTGGGGAACTGGCCCCAGATGGACTCGGCGACCTTAGCAAAGTCGGGGCCGGCGATGCGGCGCTCGCACCAGGCATCGAGCTCAGTGCGGCGGTCGTCCAGAGAGAACAGGCCGACCTTGTCGGCGAAGAAGCTGGTCTTGACAGCGGTCTGGTACAGAGCCCAGGATGAGAGGGTCAAGTACAGGCCATAGACAATACCCATGAGGAAAATATTCTTCAGGTTCCATGAGTTGGGGCTGGGAGAGGCAACCACCCTATCCTTGGCCAGGGCAATCATGGCGCCGTCATTGAAGACAGCCAAGATGACAATCAGAATGGTGGGGAAGTACCAGTCATAGATGACGGTGAGCAGACCGAAGGTGAAGCAAATACGGAAGGTCATGGACACGGTGTACTTGGCGTAGGTGGTCATGCGCTGGAAGATCTTCCTGGCACCAATGACAGCAGTGACGATGGTGGACAGACCAGGCTCGGTCAGCACAATGTCAGCGGCACCACGGGCAGCGTCCGTGGCACCGTCCACAGCAATACCCACATCGGCCTTCTTCAGGGCAGGGGCATCGTTTACACCATCACCGGTCATACCGCACACGTGGTCAGCATTCTGTAGGATCTCCACAATCTCGTACTTGTGCTCAGGGAAGACCTCAGCAAATCCGTTGCAGTTCTCGCACATGTCAGCCAGGTCCTTGAAGCCATGCAGGGCCTCCTTGTTTCCAGCCTTGGCCTTAATCAGCGTCTCAGAGGTGAACATGTTGCTACCCATGCCCAACATCTTTGCGGTCTCCTTGCCAATCAGCAAATGGTCTCCAGTGATCATCTTCACTTCGATGCCCTGCTTCAGACAGTTCGCAATGGTCGCAGCAGTGTCATGTCTAGGAGGGTCAAACATGGGAACCAGAGCAAGCATCTCCCAGTTTGTGACGACTCCACCGCTGCCATCACCCTCAGCAAATGCAATACCAAGAGAGCGGAAGCCTCGGTTGGCAAACTCAATCATCTTGTTGTTGACTTGGTCGCCGATCTCATCCTTGTTGTGTGCCTTGGCCAGGACGACCTGAATGGTCAAGTTGAAAGGTCGGGATTAGCTATGCTTGTGTAGGGTCGAGATGGGGCGGACACAATCTGCTGTCACAACAACAGCACGAGCTTACAGCAACCACTTTATCAGCCACACCAGCAGCACAACGCACCTGAGGAGAACCCTTGAGCACACGAATCTTCTGACCAGTGCGCTCGTCCAGGAGGGTAGCGATGGTAATCTTGTCAGTAGGGTTGAAGGGCACAAACTTGGTGAGCTTGTAGTGAACCAGGTCACCCTTGTCGGCATAGGAGTTGGAGAGCACAATGTCGATGGGCTCCTCAGTGATGGTGTTGGCAGAAAGGGCGGCGTGCTTCATGACATAGTCAAGAGGGCGGCCGGAGACGCACATCACACTCGACACATCGACGGAGAGCTTGTTCAGGGTCAGGGTACCTGAGACACAGAGACGAACAGGGATCAGAGCCAGGTCAGGATCAGGGTGGGCAACACACAAGAATCAGATTGGTCAGAGCTAGTTCAGGGTCAGGGTGCATGTGACAAAGGGATCATGGGGATCAGTACTAGCTTGTATGTTCAATTTAAAAGAGTATACACTATACATTATACACCAGGAGACATCTTCACGTACCGGTCTTGTCAGAGCACAGAATGTCTAGTCCAGCCAACTCCTCCACAGCGGACATGCGGGCCACAATGGCACCCTCCTTGGCCAGGTTGGCAGCTCCAAGAGCAAGGGTGACAGACAGCACAGTGGGCATGGCAATGGGAATACCACCGACAATGATGACCAACATGTTGGTCAGAGTGGGGCAAGCCTCTGCAGCACGGACAAGGGGAGAACGAGGATGTTAGATTGCTGCAAGTATACATATGAGGATGAGGATGTGGGTATACAAAGTAGATTATGCTTGGGTATTCACAGGTAAAAGGAGAAGACGTGGATGTTAGATTGTTGTACATGCACTCATGTGGAAGGGGAAAGTGGCCACATCCCGCGTGACACCTGACAAGAAAGCAGCCTCAACTCACCCTCTCCAGCTCCGCAGGAATGGTTGTAGTGACCGAACTGCACAGCCAGCTCAATAAGGATCCAGACACCAATCGTAGCCAGGCAGGTACCTCCAATGCGGTTCATGACAACCACCAGGTTGGCAACGTTGTTGGTCTGACCAATGAGAGCAGCAGCCCTGTAGGCAGGAATGACATGATAATAATCAGATTTTAAACCTTTAGTATGCAGGGCATCACCCATGTAGGCAGGAATGCCAAGATCTGACAGGAAAGCAGGAAGGTAGGCAGGAATGACATGATAATAATCGGATTTCCAACTCCAGTATACAGGGCATTCCCCATGTAGGCAGGAATGACACGATAATAATCAGATTTCAAGTATACAGGGCATCACCCATGAAGGTAGGAATGACAAGATAAGACAGGAGAGCAGGAAGGTAGGCAGGAATGACAAGATCAGACAGGAAGGTATATGAAACCACAAGATAAGGCAGGTTGGCAGGAATGACATGATAATAATGAGAAGTAAGACCTGAAGGCAAACACGAATGGCTTATAAGACAAGGAACACAAGCACAATCGAAAATGAATGACGAGCTCACAAACTCTACCAATGCTCCTTCTGGATATATGGCCAGATGTCCATCAAATGCATTGGTGGAGTGTGTGAACAGTATTCTGATTAAAAAAAGCAAAAAAAGAAAATTGAGTATCCTTGGCAGAAACTTAAGTATCCAGTAAGAAAGTATTCTGGCAAAAAAGGAAGTACCCTGACAGAAAAATGACACATACCTTCCGAAGAAAGTGTTGATTCCAGTGGCATAGACAACGCAGTGGCGCTCGCCTTGCTTGATGGCAGATCCGGAGTAGCAGACATCACCAGAGAACTTCTTGCTGGGCAGGGACTCGCCGGTCAGGGCAGCTTGATCGACCTGCACATGGGAGACAGTGGGTGTGGGCCAAGGCATATCAGCGCAAGTGTGATTGAGCATGAGCGTGTGGGTTCGGCAGTGGCACTGCAAGGCATCTCAGCGCGACTGTGATTCAGCGAGCACATGAGTTCTTCCATTTCAAACAACATCCTGGCATCATTAGGGAATACCCTGAAATGTCGTGGAATAACCTTGAATACCGTGATATCCTGACATAACCTATAATGATGCAAAAAAGATGTGTCCACAAACAAATGGATTCGGAAAGGCTTCTGAAGTAGTTCAAGCTTAACATGCAAACGCAGGTTGTGCTAGTCAAGCCCCCCAGTGGTATGGGCCTCAGAGGGTGTGCAGCTCATTCAGAACAGCGTGAAGGGAACGGATTTAGACAACCCTTTTAAAAATGAGTTTCCACTTATGGTGGCACTCTTTGGCGGCCTTGATATATTAAAAAAATGAAACAGCAAATCCAGGTGCAGAAGACAGGACAGGTGCACACACCTGCATGGGGACTTCTTCGTCATCATCGTCTTCATCCTCGGCCAGAATCTTGATATCCGCAGGTACGACATTTCCGATGGCAATCAGAATAACGTCACCAGGAACCAATTCAACAGCATCGATTTGTTTCAGAACACCATCTCGTAAGACACGAGCCTTGGGTGCTAGGGCAGCAGCCAAAGCCTGCAAAGCAAAGCAATTCAGTTGGCATTTTTAGTAGGGCCCGGCATATTACATGATGTTCACCGAAGGCGAGTAAAATATCATACAAATTGCATCATGTGATATTGTATATAAATGGTAACTTTAACCTAGTCAGAATGCCGGCATCATAAGATGTCACACGATGATATGATACCATATGATATTATATTGCCGTTCCCTAATTATAAGCAACACAATTAAATAAGCATTGTAAGCAAAGCAATTCAGTTAGCAAAGTGAAGCAATTCAGTTCGCATTTCAACTCTGTCGTGAAATGTGGCCTACAATGGCAATTCTTTCAATGCATTTATGCTGGCCTCTTTCCACCCAATATCCCTGAGTCAACTGACAGAATGCCTACAAGGGATTGTGATTATGTTGGCAGGGAGCAGAGGCAGCAATTGCATTAGGGGAGGAGTTCAAGGACGTATGTACAGATTCAGTGACCAAATGCGCAAGCGTCCTTGGCTGCACTAACAATGATGTGCCCTCTCACTTTGTGTTCACAGTTGGAATAGTTTCAGATTGACTGACAGACTGATCCACTCTTTGACTGATTGATTGATGGTTCAATTATCCTGGTGCCCACCTGGGCACTGCATGCGCATGCGCTACAATTGACAAGGCCTAAGAGGACTCAGGTCTCAGACGCTCATGGTCATCAGCTCCACCCAAAGAAGCAGACTGAGCGGGTCAACCCCAAGCCCCATTGGAAGTTGCCGATTATCTATTTATCATCTTCCTCTTACCTTGATAGCATTGTCAGCGTTGGCCTCCTCGTGGTAAGAAATGACGGAGTTGGCAATCAACAAGGCCACAATAAGAGCGAAATCAGCATAATCCAGCAAGCAGATGGAAATGATAGCCTGTGGAGGGTCGAGTGTGTGGTTGCAAGTCAGGTGTGAAAAAGACATCAAAAGGCAAGGGGAGGGTATCAGAAAGCAAGGAGGCGGAGTTAGACACAGTATGTTGACATCATGCTTAGCTGATGCCAGGAAACATCACGAGTAATACACTCAATTGAGGTGGAATCACTGCCACTTGAGAAAAAACAACTTGCAGACAAATTTGCATTACTTACAGCAACTTCCATAGCCCAAGCTAGGGGGTTCCACATGTATCCGAGGAAGACAAAGACGGCGTTCCGTGAGCTCTCGGGGAGCTTGTTAGGACCATACTCCGCCAATCGCAGTGCATGCTCTGCTGAGGTCAGACCAGCAGGGGTGGTCTGCAGAAAGGGGGGGGGGGGGGGGGGGGGGGGGCGAGACAGACAGGCACACTGTCAGTCTGTGAAGAGGAAAACAACTATCAAGCTCATCGTGGTTCAACAGCCAAACACGCCTCCACTTCTCAGCTAACAATCGAGGTAACCTAGCAGAAGAAAGTAAAATGACAGAATCGATACAGCAAAGCATGTATCTACGTGCGCAGCAATGCATTGGCAGGAAGGAGATAAGGTAGGCATATTGGACTGTGTCTGAAAACCTGCATGCACCTGCATGAACCCGTGGCATGTAACCTGGCCCTGCCCATCTACAATTACCTGAAGAATCTGCAGAGCCTCATTGATAGGCAGCTTGGCGAAATCGACCTCATCAGTGGTCGCGTCCTGGACGTCAACCTTCACCTCCTCCTTGCCTGATTCTACGACAGCAAGAATCAGATGGCGTTAGATGAGGCGAGCTAGTAAAATTGTCTATGCAGCAACAGAGGTGGCGGCATGCTGCAGATGGAGACGGAAGGAGAGCGGGTTTTGATCGACAGGTCCTGGTGCATGCTGCGACTAAAAGGCACGTCCAATAGCGGCAAAGGCGCGCGTGCCGCATCAACAGGTGTAGCATCGCAGAGCAGATATTTGTCATGATGATGATTACGAGCTGAGGTGATGAAGAAGCAGTAGGGTATGTTTCGACGGTTAATTGGGTCATGTTTATCATGTGTAAGGACCGCGGGCGCGTCGGAGGGGTGGGTGGGAGATGGAGCGAGATATCAGAGAGCATAGCACTAGGAGAAGGGGAAGGGGAAAGCATGGGAAGTCGGAATAGCGACTGACAGCAAACTTAAGACTTCCTGAACACTATATCAGCACAATACGAATCTCGGTATCAGAAGTCACCGGATACAACGCATAGGGACGAAGAGAGGCAATCACGTGTCACATGGGCAGCGCGATCACCATGCAGCACAGGTAGAGGCATAGGGAATGGTTGGAATACCAACAGCATGCAATTATCAACCACCAAGTCGTCCTGAAGAATAGTGGGGCCTAATTTCGGGGATTCAGTGGAGGCATGAGCCCGAGGCATCGAGGCGGCATCAAAGGTTAAACATCGAGGGTGATAGAGAAGGAAGCATCGCGATCAGTGACAACCCAATGTGAAGCCTATGAGATCGTAATGGTATAAGGGAAGGACGGTGGGCACCAACATACTAATCAATCGCGCGCAAAAGTGGCTTGGACGTCCTAGCGGGAACTCTAAAGGCCAAATTACTATCAACATCATGGCGACCGCGAACCGAAAACACCGCATACTTCATCACTCGCTAATCAGCATTCTGGAAATTTGCAACATCAAATTGTTACCCACGCATTCCAAATCTAGTAGCGCAAACTGCTGGGGCACGCAAACCATCAACCCAACTCCTGTTCCCTCCGCCAACCAAATATGGGAGCTTGCAAATCGACGTTGAAAAGAAGGCTTTCCGCATAAACTGGCACAATCTCCTAACACACTCGATCGCGCGATTAAGAAAGCCGTATCATAGGGTCTCCGAGTGAAGAGAAAGAACGGGAGGGCAAATGCTGTCACCAGTGCTGGCAATCGCGGCAACAAATCCCTCGAACTAAAGGATAGGCGATAGACGATAGGCGAGCATGCCATTACAGATAACGAGGAATAGCAATCGTAATTGGGAAATCAACATCGTGAAAATTAACCCTACATCCTCTGGACATCCCCCCCGCCATTACTCTACCTGCCATCTTGCAGCTCCTGTCTTCGACTTAAGGAGACCTAAATGCCAAACCTGCTCGCAACGGCATAGGAAAGCTGAGTTACAACGTGACAACAACGTATGCAGAGAAATTCGTGAAGCTAATGGTCATCACCGATATGATGCATTTCCCCCCATCACGACATTACTACCACCACGACTGAATCGTGGGAGCTAGACTGATTTGGTGGAGTCATGTGATGGCGCAGTTGCAAGGAACCACGAGGACAGGAGAAAGCAAGCCTGGGCGCTCAAATCGACTCTCACCGCGAACCTCCAGCAACGGAAAGCCTCAACTAGCAGCACGTGTTGTCGCTGCCGAGACCTGATTGGCTCGAAGCTGCGACCTTGGGAAGATGAAGTAGGGATGCAGGCACCACCTTTAGCTGATAAATCAGCAAAGGCAAAGCTAAATTCGGACTACGACGGAACTCCAAGAACACAATGACATGCTCATGAAATGGCTGCTACTTTGTACCCTCGACAACCCAGACAGTACACGAACCCCGTAAACCCTCAAATACAACTAGAGGTTCAAATCCCCCTCCGCCTGCCAGTCTCCATCTCCCGAGCCAGACCCGCCTAGATGAGACCTATCAGACCGCCTGCCTGGTACTGGTATGAGAGGTAAGAGCGGGTCAGACTAGAGGGGCGATCGGGTACCTTCTTCACGCCTTTCCGAGGTAGCTTTTGGCAGTTGTTTTTCCTGTTTGCAGCGATTAGCCCTTGTTTCTTACCCGACGAATGGTCTTAGCGACAACGAACATAAATGAGTACTGGATAAGTACGTCCTAAAATACGTCCCAAAGGGATAATACACATGTTGGATTCTGCAACCTACATGCACTTCGAGATAAGCATTTCCGTAAGAAGTTATGGTACCTCTTTCAGACAATGAGACGAGGCTGTAATTTAACTATATATTAACCACTCTAGGTTACACTATGAGTGTTCAAGGACAAGTCAGAATATACTCTTCATGAGCCAAAATCAATGTCTCTCGCAAAAACATGCCCCCTCACAAACCTGGGTTTGATATGCGAAATTAATGTTTTGAGCAACCCTGGATGACTTCTTGGTCAAATAACCACCGGTTTATTTCATTGTAAAAAAATATTAAAGGACAATCACTTATACGGTAGTACAGCATGTAACTTTTCTTGCAAGAAAATTATGTAACCTCACCTGTCCTATAATTGCCCTTCTACGATATCCTTGGCTTGCCTCCCCTTTCTCCTTCTTTGAAAGTCAGAATGTTAGTGTGTGTGTGTGTGTGTGTGTGAGAGAGAGAGAGAGAGAGAGAGAGAGAGAGAGAGAGAGAGAGAGAGAGAGAGAGAGAGAGACGTTTTTGTTTGGCCGACGCTTAGTTTATTAGCATATCTTGTTGCTGGACTTGAACTGACCCATCTTCAAGTTGCTTGGAAGGAGGGAAGGAAGCAGGACATGATCCATGCAGCCATGAAAGCTGCCATGGAACCTAACAGCAAATGGTGTCTTCGATGATCCCGGACAGGGGTGTGGAGACCGGGCGATACCCCGATGACAAGGTGTGATATCGCACTTGCCTCTCTTTTACCCAACCGGCAGGCGACAGCTTCCTTTTTCCCCCTTTTTTTGTCCCACCCCTCCTCCCACCCCTCCTCCTAACCCACCCCTCCTCCTAATCCTCAAAAAACTGCCATTGGCATAGCTCCATGGAGCAGCAGACATGAAAATGGCACCTGTGACCGTCCTATCCCGCCGTTCTGGCGGTGGTAACGCGATCAGCATGCGCATGCGGGGGACGATCGGGGAGATGGCACCAAGCCCTTCGTTGTCACGTGGGAGATTCATGCGTTTTGTGTACCTGCCCTCATCCCCGCGGCGTCTGCGTCTGCGTCTGATGACACAAATAGCCGTTGGCGGCCGTTGGGTCGCAGGACCGGCATGAGTGATGAGTTGTCACCCAGGGGCTGGTTGTCACCAGGTTGTCATGGCAACTTGTCGAGTACCGAAGCTTGTTGTCACATGTGACGGCGTGGGATAAGGCCCAATCAGATCTCGTGTAAACCCCTTAGCGATTTGCGGCGGTCTACCGAGTGAAAGCTCTCCTAAATGTGCACACACTTCGTGCACTCCACACAGTGCATTACATAACTTCAATCGGATGCATGCCCACGAACAAGCTCATCAGTGGGCGATGCTCTCCCTCTGCCTCCCCCGAGTACTCCCATATGAAGGCAACGGGATAGAAGGGACGAAACCCTAGTCAGCACGAGCCACCATGCAACTTCGCTCAGCTTCGCGCCCTGTCGGGCGTGATTCTGTCTCCCCCGATCCATGCGCGTTCGATCGTCTCAAGGAAGCTGCATCAGTCCAGCAACACGCAGTTGGGGGTGATTTTCGGGATCAGCGGACTATCACGTGAAAGCGTCTTGGAACATTCCAGGTGTCTGATCCGATCACCCGTCTCCACCGTTCACTAAAGCACATGCATCCGCCTCCGCCCAAAAGAGCGTGAATTTATATCATCCTTGTGCAAGCCGGCGCCCCTGATCACACGTGATTCCCCCTGGCACGCACCTTGTACGGTTCTAGTAGTCCCACCCCTCCTGCTATCTCATTGTTTACGGCTGCCACCTATTCCATGCGTTTTCCCGAAGACTTTTTCATCAGCAACCGCACGTTAGGCGCAGTGCACATGCAGCGACATGACAGGATGCCCCTCTTAACCCCGGCACCCTGCCCGCCCCCAGCTTTTCCCCCTTGGACCGCCGATACCCCGAAGCCCTGTCCGTAGCAGCCTTCTCTACCCGCGAGGGTTACTTGAAGCGGCCATCCTCCGCTCGGTTGGTAAGACCACGTTTGCAAGCAGTTCCTGCCTGCGCAGCGGGACAAGCTAGTTTGCCAACATAGCCCCTGCCCCATGATTCTGTCTGCAAGCACTGAGTAAACCAGCCTTTGTGAGCTTATGAGTAACACCACTGTTTCATTTTTGGGCTATGCGTAGCAGCTTCTTGGCAGCTGCTTTCCCCCCTCTTCGGGCCAAACCTGAAGCTAGCTAGTGAGTCTGTAAGTTGACATTACGGGCATTTCAATGCAGCTGAAAGCTTTAGGCTAGACCCAGTGACCCAGGGCTGTTAGAGCTGGCTCGAAGCTGCTGTGCGTAGCCCAAAAAGGAAACAGTGGTCACGCACATATGCCTGGAACTTTTTTTTTTAACTTGAGAAAGGAATTTCACCACATGAGGTGGGTCTCCTGACACAAACCATCGACACCGGAACAGCCGATCATCCTCAGTGTAATAGGTTATGCCAGCGCAATATCATAAGCCATCTAAACCTTAAAGTCTAGGGCTAGCACAGGGAGAGCCACCCTTTGGGGGGCAATCCTTCTGTACTAAAAAAATGCCCTGATCATATGTACATGAACCTTGCATGCACTTGAACTTGAATTTGGTAACACAGTTTCAGCCAGTAACTTGGTTGCTCGCCATCTTCGGCAGTAAAATAATTAACCAGGAAAATGTTCATGTATGGATCCACACAGCACCCAGATGAGCAATGCTGGATCACTGGATCACTATTTTTTTTCGGTGTGACGTGTTGCAAATTGAGCGACTCGGTGCGATCGCAGTGCGACGCGCTGCCCCCCATACCCCGTGGAGAATACAGCGCGAAGCCTGGGGGGTTAGGGGAGGCATTTCTGACTAGTTTAGCCGGACGCATGCGTCGCCATGCAGCGACGGAACGGCGACGTGTCGCACAAAAAAACAGTTGCAGGATTGTATGTATCACTTGACTGCCCAAACACGGGTTGAAGAGGGGGCTCGCCAAAACCCTCCGACATGCATCCATGCTAGCGTATCTGATATGGGCCTGCCTTTGGTTTCGGGGCCATCTTTAATCCCGCACCCAGACCCGGACCAAAATCCCCGTGCATCCTTTTCTGATGGGTCTACATGTCCAACTCCTCCTACCACTGTTTTTGGCTATGCGTAGCAGCTTCTAGGCAGCTGCTTTCCCACGTCTTGGGGCCAAACCTGAAGCTAGCTAGTGTGTCTGTAAGTTGACATTACAGGCATTTCAATGCAGCTGGAAGCTTTGGTCTAGACCCAGTGGCTGGCTGTTGGATCTACCTAGAGGCTACCATGTGTTGCCCAAAAATGAAACAGAGGTTTCCACCATACACGTGTCCACAAATCATGCATGGATTGGTGCTTTTATTGCTTTTAACACCCGTTTCTCATGGGTCAACGCTCACATGTCCAACTCTTCCTACCGTGTTGTTACGCCTGGTAAGCCTGGTAGAAAATCTCTGAACTGGTAGAAGGCAACCAGTGTACGAAATGCAACCTAGTGTGTCTGAAAGCTGACATAATCCGCTGTCCAAAACTGTCGAACTCTTGGGGCTTAGTCCAGTGGCTGGCTCAGGGAGCTGCCTAGAAGCTGCCGCTCGCAGCTGAAAAGATAAACATGCATTCATGGATAATTGGATCGATAAATCAAGTATGCATATATCAATGTAGCACACATGCATGGATTGATTAACCATTCATGCCAGGATTTATGCATATATCAATGTACCACACATGCATGGATTGATAAACCATTCATGCCAGGATTTATGCATATATCAATGTACCACACATGCATGGATTGATTAACCATTCATGCCAGGATTTACGCATATATCAATGTTCCACACATGCATGGATTGATTAACCATTCATGCCAGGATTTATGCATATATCAATGTACCACACATGCATGGATTGATAAACCATTCATGCCAGGATTTATGCATATATCAATGTTCCCTACATGCATGGATTGATAAACCATTCATGCCAGGATTTATGCACATATCAATGTTCCACACATGCATGGATTGATTAACCATTCATGCCAGGATTTATGCATATATCAATGTTCCACACATGCATGGATTGATAAACCATTCATGCCAGGATTTATGCATATATCAATGTACCACACATGCATGGGTTGATTAACCATTCATGCCAGGATTTATGCATATATCAATGTACCACACATGCATGGATTGATAAACCATTCATGCCAGGATTTATGCACATATCAATGTTCCACACATGCATGGATTGATAAACCATTCATGCCAGGATTTATGCATATATCAATGTTCCACACATGCATGGATTGATATACCATTCATGCCAGGATTTATGCATGTATCAATGATTCAATGTAGCACACATGCATGGATTGATAAATCAAACATGCATATATCAATGTATCACAGATGCATTGGACAATGTAACACTAATTAATATATCAATGAAGCTCACATGCATTGAACAATGTAATATACATGCATTGAACAGTGTAACACACATTCATATCAATGAAGCACACATGCATTGAATAATGTTATACACATGCACAGCTGAGTGGAGCACACATGCGGTGAACAATGTACACACATGCTCAGCTAAGTAGATCGCACATGCATCAAAAAATCAATCAATATTTCTATGAATCAATGCATGATGCGTGCATATACCAATGGATCAATGGATGATCCCTGTATATGTCAATGGATCATGCATGCATGAGTCAATGTAACATGCATTATGCATGCATGTGTCAATGTATCAAGCATGCATGTGTCCATGGATCATGCATCTTGCATGCATGTGTCAATGTATCATGCATTATGCATGCATGTGTCAATATATCAAGCATGCATGTGTCCATGGATCATGTATGATGTATGCATGTGTCAATGTATCATGTATCATGCATGTGTCATTGGATCATGTATCATGCATGCTTGTGTCAATGGACCATGTATCATGCATGCATGTATCAATGTCACTTGCAAGCATGTGTCAATGTATGATGCATGCATGTGTTCATGGATCATGTATCATGCATGCATGTGTCCATGGATCATGTATGATGCATGCATGTGTCAATGTATCATGCATGCATGTGTCAATGAATCAAGCATCATGCATGCATGTGACTATGTATCATGTATGATGCATGCATGTGTCCATGGATCATGTATGATGCATGCATGTGTCAATGTATCATGCATGCATGTGTCAATGGATCATGCTTGCATGTGTCAATGAATCAAGCATCATGCATGCATGTGACTATGTATCATATATCATGCATGCATGTGTCAATGGATCATGTATCATGCATGCATGTGACTGTGTATCATGTATCATGCATGCATGTGACTATGTATCATGTATCATGCATGCATGTGCCAATGTATCATGTATCATGCAGGCATGTGTCAATGTATCATGTATCATGCATGCATGTGTCAATGTATCATGCATGCCTGTGTCAATGTATCATGTATCATGCATGCATGTGCCAATGGATCATGTATTATGCATGCATGTGACAATGTATCATGTTTCATGCATGCATGTGTCAATGGGTCATGAATCATGCATGCATGTATCAATGTATCATGCATGCATGTGTCAATATATCATGCATGCATGTGTCAATGGATCATGTATCATGCATGCATGTGTCAGTGGGTCATGTATGATGCATGCATGTGTCAGTGTATCATGTATGCATGTGTCAATGGATCATGTATCATGCATGCATGTGTCAGTGTATCTTGCATGCATGTATCATCCATGGATGTGTCAATGGATCATGCCGGCATGTGACAATAGATCATGTATCATGCATGCATGTGTCAGTGGACCATATATCATGCATGCATGTGTCAATGGATCATGTATCATGCATGTGTCAATGTATCATGCATGCATGTGTCGGTGTATCATGCATGCATGTGACAATGTATCATGTATGATGCATGCATGTGTCAGTGTATGATGCATGCATGTGTCAATGGATCATGTATGATGCATGCATGTGTCAATGTATCATGCATGCATGTGTCAATGGATCACGTGTGATGCATGCATGTGTCAATGAATCAAGCTTCATGCATGCATGTGACTATGTATCATGTATCATGCATGCATGTGTCAATGGATCATGTATCATGCATGCATGTGTCAATGGATCATGTATCATGCATGCATGTGTCAATGGATCATGTATCATGCATGCATGTGTCAATGGATCATGTATGATGCATGCATGTGACAATGTATCATGTATTATGCATGCATGAGACAATGTATCATGTATCATGCATGCATGTGTCAATGTATCATGTATCATGCATGCATGTGACAGTGTATCATGTATGACGCATGTGACAATGTATCATGCATGCATTGTCAATGTATCATTTATCATTCATGCTATGTCAATGTATCATGTATCATGTATCATGCATGCATTTTTCAATGTACCATGTATCATGCATGCCTAAGTCAATGGATAATGTATCATGCATGTGTCAATGGATAATGTATTATGCATGCATGTGACAATGTATCATGTTTGATGCATGCATGTGTCAATGTACCATGCATGCATGTGTTAATGTGTCAATGAATCATGCATGCATGTGTCAATGTATCATGTATCATGCATGCATGTGTCAATGTATCATGTATCATGCATGCATGTATCAATGAATCATGCATGCATGTGTCAATGTATCATGTATCATGCATGCATGTGTCAATGTATCATGTATCATGCATGCATGTGTCAATGAATCTTGCATGCATGTGTCAATGTATCATGTATCATGCATGCATGTGTCAATGGACCATGTATCATGCATGCATGTGTCAGTGTATCATGCATGCATGTATCATCCATGGATGTGTCAATGTATCATGCATGCATGTGTTAATGTGTCAATATATTATGCGTGCATGTGTCAATGGATCATGCATGCATGTGTCAATGGATCATGTATCATGCATGCATGTGTTAATGTGTCAATGTATCATGCATGCATGTGTCAATGGATCATGTGTCATACATGCATGTGTCAATGTATCATGCATGCATGTCTCAATGGATCATGTGTCATGCATGCATGTGTCAATGTATCATGTATCATGCATGCATGTGTCAATGGACCATGTATCATGCATGCATGTGTCAGTGTATCATGCATGCATGTATCATCCATGGATGTGTCAATGTATCATGCATGCATGTGTTAATGTGTCAATATATCATGCATGCATGTGTCAATGGATCATGTATCATGCATGCATGTGTCAATGTATCTTGCATGCATGTGTCAATGGATCATGTATGCATGTATCATCCATGGATGTGTCAATGGATCATGCCTGCATGTGACAATATATCATGTATCATGCATGCATGTGTTAATGGATCATATATCATGAAGGCATGTATCAATGTCTGTTGCCAGCATGTGTCAATATACGGTATCATGCTTGCATGTGTTAATGTGTCAATGTATCATGAATGCATGTGTCAATGGATCATGTATGATGCATGCATGTGAGTGTATCATGCATGCATGTATCATGTATCATGCATGCATGTGTCAGTGTATCATGCATGCATGTATCATCCATGGATGTGTCAATGGATCATGCCTGCATGTGACAATAGATCCTTTATCATGCATGCATGTGTCAATGGATTCATGGATGATGCATGAATGGATCAATGGATAATGTATACATGGGTCTATGGATCATGCATGAATGTGTCAATGGATCAATGGATAATGTATCATGCATGCATGTGTAAATGGAGCAATGGATCATGAAAATATGGATCAAAGGCTGCCACATTCATGGTTCGATGGATGATGCATGCATGTGTCAGCGGATCAATGGATAATGTTTGCATGGATCAATGGGTGACACACGCATGGTTCAATGTAGCACACATGCCTAGTATGCATGTGACGATGTATCATGTATACATGGGTCAATGGATGGCACTTTCATGGAAACGGGTCTGTGGATCATGGTTCAATTGATTATCTATTGCCAATCATTGTTGAGTTGTGTTGTCACAACACAACACAGCATAGGCATAGGCTCTATGCATGGAAGGCAATGGACATGGTTCAATTGATTTGCATGCATATAATGAGAACGCATGTTGGGGCATGGTATTAAGGGAGCCTGTCATTCGGAGGTAGAGTAAGGGCGGCCACCTGACCTGGACATAGCTACCATGGCGGTTAACAGCGACCGTGAGCGCTCAGGCGCATCCGGAAGGGATTCAAATCCCACACCTGCATCGTCGAAATGAATGGTCAACCAGTCAACCATTCATTGAAACGGGATCATTGGCATGCATGAATCAATGGATCACGCATGTATGGTCGAATGGGTCATGCATACATGAATCCATTGATCTCGCACGCTAGCTTGCATGTCTGTATGAAGCACTCATGTATGTATGTAACAGTCCAGGTGTAGGCCAAACAGCTAAAGGGACTTGCCCAACCGTGACAAGAAGGGCTAGAAATAAAAAGCATTGATGAACTGAACCCCCAAACAATCGTTTTACCGACGGGGCGACGGGGGCCCTGAGCTCGTGCTAGAGTGAATATTGAATTATAAATTATAATAAGATCATCATCCCATATGGGAGGATAATTTAATTGTGTGATTCTTTACCCATGCAACCATCAATAGTTATGCATGTTAACAAATCCAGATCAATAGCGCATGCCTCAGTGCATCATGCATGTATGGCACTTGAACTTGAACTTGGTTACACAGCTTCAGCCAGAGATTTGGCTGCTTGCCGTCTGTAAAAACATTATCACCAGCCAACTCGAACAAATCACTTTTTTCATTTTTTTTTCTTTCATATTTCGATTTTTATGTATGGCACAATACATCACACTAGCATGGATCAATACACCCCCCATGCTTGGATTAATATGCCATTCGCATTTCATACATGGATTGTTGGATCATTATATGATCCATGCATGCTAACAATATCAATTAAACATGCTTGCATGCATGCTCAGATCACTTATATAAAGTAGAACATGCATGTTCAAATCACGTAGATCAATAGATCATATGTATCAACAGAACATGCTTGCATGAACGCTCAGATCCCATGGATCAATAAATCACATGTATCAATATAACATGCTTGCATGCATGCTCAGATCACATAGATCAAAAGATCACAAAAAAAATGAAAATTAGAACATCCAAGTAAGTCACACTGCCGGGGACAGTTGACCCTACTAAGGACGTGGTTTTATCGACACCGGTTCGTAAGCTCACCTTGCTCGAGGTTGGCAACGAGGCTAGAACCATTCACGTTTCATACGGTTGACGGCCACCGTGAGAACCGAAACGCTCCCGACGGGATTCGTACCCGGCGTCTCCTTCGATCAAGGTCGGATACTCTACCATTGAGCCACTCCGAGTCCGGATCGGAATAGATCAAATAGATAAATAGAACATGCTTGCGTGCACCCTCATATCACATAGATAATAGATCACATATATCAATAGAACATGCTTGCAAGCATGCTCAGATCACTCACACATAGATCAATAGATCACATGTGCGTGAAAAAGGTTTTGGCCACCCATGCAAGGACCTATATATCACCCATGTATGAATCAAGAACATATCAATCATGAATGCATCATAGCTTTTCTTTCCAGCTACCGGCAGCAGCTTCTTGGCAGCTCTCCTGGCTTGCTACCCAGCAAAACTGATAGCTATGTAGTTCATCTGGAAGCTGGAAAAATCATCTTTCCAGTACTGATGAAAGCTTGGTGCTGAGCCCAGTAGCTGGATCAGGGAGCTGGCTAGAAGCTGCTGCTCATAGCTGATAAGAAAAGCTATGGAATGCATTGCAAGATCACCCAACACAGTTTTCGCGTCGCAAAAGTAATGAGAACGCCTGGTGGGGCGTTGTATAAAGGGAGCCCAGTCTTTCGGCGGTAGTCAACAGGCTGCTACTTAACTTGGACAAAGCTACCATGGCGGTTGACAGCGACCGCTAAAACTAAAGCGCACCCGTAGGGATTCGAACCCCGCACCTTGTTGTTTCTTTGAGCTCTATCATCGAGCCATTCATCGAAACGGGTACGCGTTGCAAATTGAGCGACTCGGTGCGGCCTCAGTGCGGCACACTGCCCTCCAAACTCCCAGGGGCTTTGCACGGAGCCCCTGGGGGGTTGTGGGGCAATTCTGGCTAGTTTAGCCAGACCCATGCCTCGCCATGCAGCGACTGAATAACGACGCGTCGTCAGAAAAAAAACAGTGACCATGAATGCATCCCAAGATCCCCCATGGCATGCAATCACATTACATCACTTACATTTGGATCAACAAATCAGGCACCAGTATATCAATATATATATATGTACAGTATATCAATAGATTGCCCTGGCATTTTTTTAGAAGTTGTGAAGGGACTTCCACTCCAAGAGGTGGGTCTCCCGACACAAACCAGCAACACTGAGGATATACATGTACCCTCCTGGCCAATTCTTGGAGCTACCTTGCCCCTTGCACAGAACATTCACGTGATACTCACACAATCTTGGCTCATGGAAAGAGTTGTCAATAAACAAAAAAATAGTACGCCTTATTACAAGGCGTGCGGTTGAGGGGGGCACCCCGTTGGCTTTCACTGGGGCCAACCACCATGGGTTGCCAATATTGTACTGGTCCACAGATTTTTGATTAACTATATATTTTGCACTGTCGTACGATATCGAGGTTGTGAAGTACGATATGTTGTACGATTGTGAAGTAAGATATATCTAGGGTGTCAAGTAAGATATATTGTACGCTCATTAAGTGTGATAGCTCGTACCTTCTTTTCACAAAGGACCCTGAGTCCCTTTCCCCGCCTCCAGCATTAGGTAGAGGTGAAGTGGTCCAACCTTATTTATACCTGAGAATCTGAGAATCGTCGATTCATTCCAATCAAATTCATATGTATAATGCCTGATCTTTTTGAAGCCTCATTCAGTCTTCGACACCTGAATTCCTGGCTGCACGGATAATTATAGTGTGTGTTTCATGATTTTGTTTCTGTTGAGGACGGCGAGCAGCCTTTATGGCTGTTAACTATTTTGGTATCCTTGCCCTGAGCGACTCTCAGACTCCGTCCCTACCGACCAGGATAGGGAGCTTGTCTGTCCTGGTCAGCACAGTGTCCCAGGGCGACACTGGTCGGTGTAGGGCTAATGGTGCAGGAGTGATTGGTTGTGGGTCGGCATCTCCCGCTGAACTACAGGTGCCTATTCCCTCCTTATGTAGGAGTGGCTCTGCCGATCACATCGGTAAAATCCTTGAGTCTCGGGCTAGCGCACTGGGACCCATCCTAAGGAGGAAATCCTTCTTGTAAAAACAAAACGCACGACATGCAGCATGACATTACATTGTCATAGGCAGGCCAGTGTTGCCTACTAGTTCACGCTGACACTAATTGATTATCATTTTGTTACCGCCCTCAATGTAGCTGAGACTCGACGGTTACACCAGTTACACTAGTAGGTGGCACTTAGACCCAAGGGTGCGGTGTCGATTAGGGCCTCCGGCCCACGCCACGTCACAATGCCGCATGAATACATTGCATTTCATGTTTAAGTCTGCTTGACACCACGAGGGTGTGTGAGACTCAGTGCTTAAACAAACAGAAAAAGCACCCACAAACAAAAAAAATGTTCCGACCCATATGGACTGTCTGTCATCACCTCCCTGCACTTGTTTCCGAACGACGTCCACTGGTATCACCTGCAAAGTGCGAACCTGGTATTTGTCAGTTGTTAACATAGAAATTGCGCACATGCTAACCTTCGAACTGCACAATTGATAACTTGTGCAATTCCGAGCTCCGAGATAAGGGCGGTCAGTATATTTCTGGCATCCTTCGTTTATTTAAGTACAACCATATATTAGCTTATATCAATTGGGTAACAATGCAATAGTTTCCCCACCAGGAAGTTCCTGTCATATTCATTTAATATGTATTTACTTTAACATGTAATGTAATGTAATGTAATGTATTTACTTTAACATGTAATGTAATGTAATGTAATGTATTTACTTTAACATGTAATGTAATGTAATGTATTGTTTGCTTTGAATGAAGCAGTTTTTTTCCCTAGCTTCTGCGTTGTGTACGTTTTCTTAGTCGTTGGTATTATATAATAACTCTAGGTAAATTATGCTGGTCGACGTTTTCAAAAAAATGCAAATCATGTGATCATGGTTGGTGATCCATATAGTAGCTTCGCCTTTGGATGGCTGTGTATGGTGGTGGGTGGGGGGTGGGGGAGGGTAGTGGTGGTGGTGGTGTGTTCGTGTGTGATGGTGGTGTGTGTGTGGTGGTGGTGGGGGGGGGGGGGGGGGGGGGTATGGGTATGGGGGTACAGGTATGGGGGTATGGGTATGGGTGGGAGATTATGGGTGTGGGGTATGGTATGGGTAGTGTGTGTGTGTATGGGTAAGGGTGTAGGGGGTGCCGAAATTAGCTTACCCTGTCGTGTCAACATTGTACTAAGGACGAAGAATTCGAATTACGAATCCCACACTGCCTAGTTACGACAGTTTTTGCACCCTGGTTGACGAGTATGCATTCCGGTAGGGAAATCTGGTGCTTGCGCGAGTGGTCGGCGGTGACGGAACCATTGACATGTGGATGTCTGAGTTTTTTTAGTTGTGAAAGGATTATTACCCTTGGTATGGGTCACAACTCTTACCCCAGGGGGTGGGTCTCACAACAAAAAACAGCAAAACCGAGGTTGAATGTGCTTACTTCCCTGTTTGCCCATCCTACGACTACGAATGTGGGAAGTGCTGCAGTCGCTAGGGTGTTTCCCTTTCTTTATATTTGCATACTTAGTGGCAATGATTATGTAACAAAGACCAACAGATCTCCCCCTGTGACCCCTGTCTCTTTCCCTTCTTCAATTATATATTTATATTCCGGTACAGAAGTATATATATTCCCATTCAAAAATTCACTACCACTTGGAGCTTAATAACCTTTGCAGAGCCTTTGAATTTAAAGAAGTGAGAAAATCACATTCTTGATTGCCTCCTTAATAATATACGGCATACCTTGGAGTTGGTTGGATGGTTGGTGGGTGAGTCCCTGTCTGTAACCAAGTTTAAGTTCAAGTCCCTGTCTGTGCATTGGTGGTGGGTAGACCTAACTAGACAACCCTGACCAAACTAGACCAGACCAAACCGACGTCAGACAGCTCTTAACTCAAGGTATTATGTCTGAAGTTTTTGAGTCATGGAGGTTTAAGTACCCAAGTGACACCAATGCAGTTAGAGACATCCCTGATGAGAGAAGGGTTGGCTTTAAACGCCTCCGATACCAAAAATGGTTCGCAGCCAACAGCAATGATGAGAATGGCTTGATTCCCTTTACATCCGCCTTACATAAGCAGGATCAGATTCGTTCTATAGCACAGTTTAGAATGGGTTCCCATTGGCTGAACACAGAAAGAATGAGGGTGGTGGATAGAGCACACATCCCTCGCTCAATGAGACACTGTCAAATGTGTGGGTTCCAAAAAACTGAGGATGAAATGCATATGTTTGAGTGCCCTTTTTATAATGATATTCGCCTCCGCTACCAGAATCTGTTTACAGATATTTATAGGCATGTCCATGAGGATACCGACTTAACCGTATGGAATGTGGAATTCTGCGATTCCACATTCAGAACCTTTATGAATGGAAATGGCACTAAGTCTTTTTGGAGCAACCTAGCCGACTATCTTTCTACTTGTAGAAGAGCAAGACAGGAAGCCCTGGACTGCTTAGTGGCACCGTAATTTATTATCCCTTTTTTTTCTTCTTGAGACTTCTCATTTGTTAGCTTCTTACCTCCGCCACTGTAAGTGGTTGAGATCTGGGTCCTGCTCTAAGGGGTTTAATACCTACGCCACCAAAACGGTGGTTGGGAGTTTGGTTTGTTTGTCCTCGACACACCCCTGATGTAATGGGGTTTTTTGCTTTGTGGGTGCTTTTTCTTTTTGTTTAAAGCACAGAGTCTCATACACCCTCGCGGTGTCAAGTAGACTTTAACATGTAATGTAATGTAATGTAATGTAACTCAGAAAACTGCTAGAAATGGATGAGGACACATTTGTTTTGGAAATTACAAGACAAGGCCTGGTCATTTGCCTGGACTTACGGCCTGGACTTACTTTTTAAGTTGTTTCACCCCAGGAGGTGGGTCTCCCGACACAAACCAGCAACCCAAATGGCGTCGCCAGTACTACAAAAAGTAGGCTCACTGTGATTCAAGTTGAGAAGTAATCGTTGTGTTTAAAGAGAACTTGAGATAGGGAACTTGAGGCTCTGAGAAGTTTCGCTTAAATCTGTTTCCTACTACCACACAAGTTTGCGAAAGTTCACGACAGGATTGTAGCCTTACAGGTCACACCTGTCACTCTTTTGGGAGGGTTATTGCTGCAAATCTTGTTGTCAAGGCTGGTGTCAATATCCATATTGTTCCTCCGCCATTCGATGGCTGCGCAACAATCCTGAGATCAGGCTTGAGTAGCCCATGCAGCTACTCAACTTGGCCCACAGAATTCTGAAATAGAAAACACTGCGACAGAAGAATTGGAATTTGATTTGTTACATGGCTTTTCAGCCAACTCTGGGCTGCTCGCCGTCTTCCAAGTCCAAGTCCCCCCCGTGCGATACCCACGGAAAGCAGGGTGCCAAATAAGCGGATAAGACAGTTTAAAGACTTGTCCAGGTCACAACTGCAATACGACACAGGGACATATACCAACATTACCACTCTCCAGGCTGTTATGAAAATGAGCACTCCCACAGACAGTAGCTGCATACTATTTATGTAACAATATACCCCCCCCCCCCCCCCCTCTCTCCCTCTCTCTCATTCATTTATCCTTCATTGAAAGGAGCAAGGTATGCGATAAAACTCAGAAGATTTGGAATTCAAGGAAAGTAGGTAAACCCATGATTCCATGAGCAAAAAAAGGAAACCGCGATAGAACATGCACGCAACCCAGCAGTTTTCAGACCCTAGCTTTCTGTGGGTCTAGATGTGTAGCAATAGTTGCTAAGCAAGCAAAATTTCAGGATTGTTGCGCAGCTTGGAGCCCCAGGGGGTTCAGGGGGCAGCACATCGCACAGAGTCGCTCAAGGGCATATGCCCCCAACCCAATCCCATCTTCCAACATACCTTTTTGGCGGAGCCCCCCCTTCTGGGGGACCGGAGCCCCCCAGAGTCACCCGTGTCCTGTCCGATTCTCTGTCTGTTTTTCTGCACGTTCCAACCCCGGGCCTTACTGGCCCCTGGCCCCGTCGTAAACCCTGGCTTCGGTCTGCTGGACTCCACTTCCCATATCACCTGTCACTCCGATAGCCAACACTCTCCGCCAATTTTCCGCGTCGCTTGCGACGCGCCTAAGAATTGTCTTTTTGCCTATGAGCAACAGTTTCTAGGCAGCTCACTGAGCCAGACACTGGGCTAAGCCCCAAGTACTGGAAACATGATTATATCAGCTTCCAGATGCACTACTTAGCTTAAGGTTTACCTGGGTAGCAAGCCAGGGGAAGCTGCCAGGAAGTTGCAGCTGGTGGCTGGAAAGAAAAGCTTCGTACTTTTGCTGAGTAGCAATCCTTCTCTTCCTTGAGTAGACCATGTGCCTATTCCCCTGACCCCTTTGTGAGCAAATTATTGCTCACACAAGTTTTGGGGGCTAGTTTGACTCATGTGGGCCTGGCTACCTGACAGTTACAGAATCTTATTCCTCCTGGTGTACGCGATGATGCCGTAGAAGAGGTCGACACATCCCAGGAGGATAGCACCTGCAGTAGCCCAAAAGCCGCTGATGCTCTCCTCTGGCTGTGACCCCAATCCTTCACTTAGTTTAGTAGACCATGTTCCTGTTACCCTATAGAATCTTCTTCCTCCTTGTGTACGCGATGATGACGTAGAAGAGGTACACACATCCTAGGAGGATAGCACCTGTAGTACCCCAAAAGCCGCTGAAGCTCTCCTCTAGCTTGGATCTCATGTTCATCCCAAAGATGCCGGCTACCATGGCCCCAACAGCAGCAGCAAAGCTACCGATGGACAGGGTCAGCTCCAGACGGTTCACTTCAAAACGACGAGCACTGAGGGAGACCCCAATAGACTCCTCCAAATCACGAGCGCCTGCGATGGGAATGGATCACAGGTAAGTGGCCTTTTACCCAGGGTTGTTCAGGACGCTGCTTTTGCCTGTGTTGGATTGGAATCAATGTTGTTCAAAATGCCAATTCTTGCGTCTCATACACAGAGATTGGAGGGTCCATAGCAGGTTTTATTCAGGACGCAGCATCCTCCGTCACACGCAACGTCGAAGGGTCCGTTGCGCTGTAGGACGCAATGAGCGGAGGGTCCGTTGACCGGAAGGAAGGGTCCGTTGCGTCGCAGGACGCAGGCTATACAACTGGTTGCGTCTGAGGCAGCAGAGCTGGGGTACCCTGATTCTTCCAACCTCCTACAGAGTGCATACAGGATAGAAACTCATACCTAGCAACTAAGTGCATGCAAGATAGCCCCTTGCAGTAAAATACAATGGTCTAGTGGTAGACCAGATCGCTTGAGGATGAAGAGTCGTGGGTTCGACTCCCCCTTCGGTCGCTCTTGGCGTTGCAGGTCGTCGTCAACCGCGATGGTAGCTTGTCCAGCTGAGGTAGGAGACCGCTCCCCACCCGCGTACGACGGGCTCCCTGAACACCACGCCCCACCAGGCGTTATCATTACTTTTACATACTAGACACCTACTAGCACCCACCTACTAGCATACACGATACAAATTAAATGTATCAAAGGCCATCCACCTTCAAAGTGCATTGTGTCGAACTAAAAATTTCACACCAGGACTGCTAAAATAAACGTGGTAAAAGAGAGTTTGTAAATTGAGGAACAGTTAACCATCCCAAAGTAATCACCTACAAAGTGTATACAGGATAACAAGTCCTAGGCAGCGTCGCAAGCGACGCCGTAAATTGGCGGAGAGTGTTGGCAACGGAGTTGAGCGGACCAAAGCCAGTAAGTTATGAGACTGTCGGCTGACGCATCAGGCTTCGTCTTGGCGGGGCGGTAGCACAAACAAACAAACAACAGGGTGACCGTGGGGGATCCCGCTCCCCTGAAGGGGGGGCTCCGCAAAAAAAACTCATACTTACCAAATAATTGCACACAAGATAAAAACCTACAAACACCCATCCACCTACTATCATACATTATAAACACTCATAAGCCCCCCCCCCCCCCCCCCCCCCCCCCCCCGTGAGAGAATTCTAACCCCTTTGTATGCACTTATGTACGTTGTTACAGTCCAGGGGCAGACCAAATAGGCTAAAGGGGCTTGCCCAACCATGGCAGGAAGGGCTTTAACTAAAAAGCAGACCCCGTAGTGAGCAAAGTATTGCCCACACAAGCCTGTGGGGCTAGTTCGACTCCTGTGGGCTTGGCTACCTGATGGTCCCCAAAAAAGGCAAGTAAATAATAAAAAAGGCAAGTAAATCATTCATGAGCGGGCTCATCTTCAAGCAGCTGCTCTGCCTCCGACTGTATGCTCCCAGCTCTTTGGTGATAGAACTACAAAAAAGGTAAGTTGGTAATTAAAAAAAGGTAAGTAAATAACTCATACGAGCGGGCTCACCTTCAAGCAGCTGCTCAGCCTCCGACTGCGTGCTCCCAGCTCTTTGGTGGTAGTACTCAAGTAAATCCTCCACATCTTCTACTTCCTGCTCTTCCTCCTCCTGCTCGACCATCTCCTCCAGAGCTTCTTGCGCCTCTTGGATGTCCTCTTCACTATCGTCCAGTCGGGTTATCATGTCCTGGTCCTCCTCCCACGAGCGTGCCATCACGGAAGAGTGATCATTCCGGCTACGCTCCTCACCAGAGTCTTTGCCCGTCACTCCCTGGTCTAGTCTATCCAGCCTGAAGTTGACCCTCAGCTCCGCCAGACGCTCTTTGTCGTACTTGGCACGCAGGTCAGTCAGGCGTTCGGACCTCTGTTGACGGGCATCCTTGGGAAATGAAGAGGGTGAGCGGCGAGAGGAGCTGGGTAAGCTGCTGCTGCTGCTTGACGATGCTGAGTAGCTAGTACTAGCACTAGCGCCAGACTGGCGACGAGGTTGGGAGGAGGCGGCATAGGGAGAGGGCCCTTCCCCGTCGATCTGGTCCTCGATTTCCTCCTTCAGCTCTTGAGCTCTGGAGGGGAATGGAAACGGGTAAGGGAACATGTCAGATCCATTTTGGATACATGGTTTCCTTTTTGAGCTACTCTACTACTAAGCTTAAAAAAAGGCAAGAGGGTGCCCTTACATTGAATTCAATAGCGCTCTTATGCCTTTCAATTTTGCATTTAAATTACCAAAAAAACGTAATTTCAAATTATAATGATACAATTTCACGTTTCAATTTACCAGCTGCACGCATTCCAAGTGAGACGGAAACACTCACGTGGGTGGCATCTGAGGAGGACATTCTCTTGCCCTGGACGGCGATCAGCATTGGAGGGAAATGGAAACGGGCAAGGGAACTTCAAATCCATTTTGGATACATGGTTTCCTTTTTGGGCTACGCATGAGACGGAAACGCTCACGCGGGCGGCTTCTGAGGAGGACATTATAGCTTTGTATGGAAATGGAACCTTTATAACTCCCTCTCTATCTTTGTACTCTCCCTCTGCCTACGTCGCTCGTCTGCCTGGGGTCTGCTGCTCCCTCCATCTCCCCACCCTCAAGCCCCCTTCCCCCACCACTCAAGCCACCCAACCCAAACACACGTCTCCCCCCCCCCCCCCCCCCCCCCCCGCCCCTTCTAACTTCCTCTCTACCTTGGTATTCTCCCTCTGCCTCCATCGCTCCTCTCTCCAGTGCCTGCTGCTCACTCCCCGTCTCCCCACCCCCATCTCCACTCACTCGTCTTCCATCCCCCTAACTTTCTAACTCCCTCCCTAGCTTTGTCCTCTCCCTTTACCTCCGTCGCTCCTCTCTCCAGGGTCTGCTGTCCAGTCCGTCTTCCCACCCCCATCCCCACTCGGTCTCCCTACCCCCACTCACTCGTCTTCCATCCCCCTACCGTTCTTACTCCCTCTCTATCTTAGCACTCTCCCTCTGCCTCAATCACTCCTCTCTGTGGGGTCTCCTGCTCACTCCGTCTCCCTACCCCCACTCACTCATCTTCCATCCCCCTACCTTTCTAACTCCCTCTCTAGCTTTGTCCTTTCCCTCTGTCTTCTCCGCTCCTCTCTCCGGGGCCTGCTGCTCAGATTCAGCTCTCTAAGTTCATCGTCATCATCCATCAGTTCTTCTAGAATCTTCCGCGCAGTGTCTGCCTTAGTTTCTAGCTCTACAAGTGCACTCTTCACCCGTCGCAGCTCCTCCAAGTTCACTGGGTTAATGTCTCGGGGAAGGTTGGCCAGCAGGGTCTGAACACGCCGAGTGACAGCAGCCATCTCCAAATCCAGCTGACCTGGAAATGTATCATAGCGCATTTCAGTGAGTTGGTGCAATCCCTGGCTGATGAAAGAGAGAAAGGGGTATGGGCAAGGGTGGCCGGCAGGTCTACAGCTCTCAATCCTCTTTTGTAGGAGTGGCAACGCCGTTCAAACTGAATCCTCGGTGTCGCTGGCTTGTATCAGAGACACACCTCATAAGGTGAAAGTCCTTTCATAACTAAAACAAAAAAATCCTCCCCGTGCCTGACACCTGTTGAAAGAGAGAAAGGGGTACGGGCAAGGTTGGCCGGTAGGCCGACAGCCACAATGCCAGCAGTCATCCCAGAATCATGCTGACCTGGAAGTTAATCCATGGGCATTTCAGTGGGTTGGTGCAATGTCCGCCTAGCGTGACAGTTCAGTTTTCATTTCAGTGGGTTGGTGCAATGCCCGCCTAGTGTGACAGTTCAGTGTTCATTTCAATGGGTTGGTGCAATGCCTGCCTATTGTGACAGTTCAGTTTTGTGACATTTCAGTGGGTTGGTGCAATGCCTGCCTATTGTGACAGTTCAGTTTTGTGACATTTCAGTGGGTTGGTGCAATGCCTGCCTTTTGTAACAGTTCAGTATTGTGACATTTCAGTGGGTTGGTGCAATGCCTGCCTTTTGTATCAGTTCAGTATTGCCACATTTCAGTGGGTTGGTGCAATGCCCACCTTTTGTGACAGTTCAGTTTTCATTTCACTTTTGTGACTTTCCAGACCCCCGCCAATCGCAATTTCACCACTAACCCTGACAGCCTGGGCAGACGAGCCCTCTGTATATTAGTATCCTTAGTTACGAGCCCTCTGTATATTAGTATCCTTAGTTACGAGCCCTCTGTATATTAGTATCCTTAGTTACGAGCCCTCTGTATATTAGTATCCTTAGTTAATACAACAGCGACACAAATACAAGTATTACCCTTCCTGCATTGAACCCGACAACGGAAACAACTGCCACCAGAACCCGACCATGGGAACAACTGCCACCAGAACAAAACAATATGCTAACAAAACAACACAAAATCAATCAAATGCACTCCCTAAGCACAGCTTGTGCCCACCTGATGCAGCAAGCAAAGCAGCTTCCAACACCCCCCCTCATCCATCCGACATTAACACTCACAGCACAGCGTGTGCCCACCTGATGCAACAAGCAATTCAGCTTCCAACACACTCCTTCATCCATCGGACAAAAACACCCACGGCACAGCTTGTGCCCACCTGTTGCCACAAGCAATGCAGCTTCCAACACACTCCTTCATCCATCCGACATAAACACCCACGGCACAGCTTCTGCCCACCTGATGCAGCAAGCAAAGCAGCTTCCAACACACTCCTTCATCCATCCGACATAAACACCCACAGCACAGCTTGTGCCCACCTGATGCAGCAAGCAAAGCAGCTTCCAACACACCCCCTCATCCATCATTAACACCCACAGCACAGCTTGTGCCCACCTGATGCAGCAAGCAAAGCAGCTTCCAATACACTCTCTCACCCATCCATCATTAACACCCACAGCACAGCTTGTGCCCACCTGATGCAGCAAGCAAAGCAGCTTCCAACACACTCTCTCACCCATCCATCATTAACACCCACAGCACAGCTTGTGCCCACCTGATGCAGCAAGCAAAGCAGCTTCCAACACACTCTCTCACTCATCCGACATAAACACCCACAGCACAGCGTACGCCCACCTGTTGCCACAAGCAAAGCAGCTTCCAGCACTTCCATCTCAAAGGGAGTACTTCGCCTGTGGTCAGGGTCCTGCTCCGCGTAGTAGCTAGCCATGTATGCCGAGTGACTAATGCCCAAGTCCTGCCCTCGCTGCATTGACCCCGACCACGGTCTGCTGCTACCGGTGCTGACTTCACCGCTTTTAGTGGCCCTCAGGTGCGGTGCAAGGATGTCGAAGAACTTCTTGGTTGCTGGTGCTGTGGGCTCAAAGAGCAGAGCTTTATACGAGCTCACTATAGCCCTGTGGCAATAGAATTGGAGGAATGGTTTGGCGTGGTTTGGTATAGTTGAGTTTGGTTTGGTGTGGTTTGGTCTGGTTTAGCATGGTCTAATGCAAAAGATCTGCCCTCGCTGCATTGAGCCAGACCACGGTCTGCCGGAGGTGCTGACCTCACCACTTTTTGTGGCCCTCAGGTGCGGTGCAAGGATATTGTAGAACTTCTTGGTTGCTGGTGCTGCGGGCTCAAAGAGCAAAGCTTTGTATGAGCTCACTATAGCCCTGTGGCAATGGAATTGGTGGAGTAGCTTGGAGGGGTTGGTGTGGTTTGATGTGGTTTGGCATGGAATGTTCTGGGATAGTTTGGTATGGTTAGGCATGGTCTGGTGTTGTTCAGTATGGTCTGGTTTGGTCAAATTCGCCTTCATATGTGTACAACGGATGGGCTGAAGTGTGATAGGACACTACTGCTAGGTCGTGAGATTACATGTGATACATGAGGGATAGGGACCTGGGCATGTCTTTAAACTGTATTAATCCATCTGACTGCATTCTGTACTCAGGAGTGTGGTGTAGCCGTGTTTATACTACCCATGTGATTGCATTCTGTACTCAGGAGTGTGGTGTAGCCGTGTTTATACTCCCACTGTTTACTCCACCTGAAGACGGTGACCAGCCTGAAGGCTGATAGACCATGTAATAAATCAAATTCAATACATGAGGGATAGTTCATACCGGGCAACTGACAACGCGTATGCTTACCCACTTATCTACCTACTGACTTACCCACCTACCTACTTCCCCGCCTACCTACCTAATTACCCACCCACCTACTGACTTACCCACCTACCTACTTACCCGCCTACCTACCTAATTACCCACCCACCTACCTACTTACCCGCCTACCTACCTACTTACCCACCCACCTACTGACTTACCCACCTACCTACTTACCCGCCTACCTACTGACTTACCCACCCACCTACTGACTTACCCACCTACCGACTTACCCCCCCACCCCCCCGACTTACCCACTTACTTACCCTCGTATCCACCTGCCTACCGACTTACCCCACCTAATTACCCACCCATCTACTGACTAACCCACCTACCTACTTACCCACCCATCTACTGACTTACCCACCTACCCACCCATCCACTAACCCACCTACCACACACAGCACAAAATGCTTTGGTCTCTTTGAATAACGATCCTTTGAATATACCGATACCAGGGGAATCATCTTGCTTTTACTACCAAAGATGACGAGCAACCAAATTGCTGGCTGGGGCCATGTAACCAAGTTCAGATCAAGTTAGACCTAACACTGACCTTGGCAAGTCGTTCAACTGCTGCTGCAGAGACCTGGACATGTCTATAATCAGTATGAGTTGAAACCCCGTCACACTGCCCGATTTCTGTGGCGATTGCACGGGGGGGAAGTGTTGTATTCTGCAGACGGCTAGACGCCCAATTGCCTGCGCATAGAACCTTGCAACAATTATATAAAATAATTATCTGACACACATACATAAAATTATATTAAACAATTATCTGACACAAATATATACAATTATATTAAACAATTATCTGACACAAATCTAAATTAGCAGCCAAATTGATGTCTGAAGCCATGTAACCAAGTTCAAGCATGCTTACCTGACATCTCCAATGCACGGCACACACCCGCACACACAATTGTTTTTTTACTGTTCTTACCAGCAGCCGTCGGTAGCGATAATTTCGCTGAAACGGGGTCAAAACTAGCGATCGCTACATATAATGGGGGAAACAACCCCTGCTTACCTGACACCTCCAATGCAGATCAACAGCACGTTGTCTTTAATGGTGATGGAGGGGGAGGTCTTGTTGAAGTCCACACTTGGATCAATACGCCGTAAGTCTCGAGGCTGAATGCGGTGCTCGCGCAGCAAATCTCGTCGCCTCACGTGGACCAGGCGACAGTTCCCAGCAGCATCCATTTTCAAGACCTGAAGCATTGGGTCAAGGGCTGCATTAGTGTTGGGTGTGCAGGTTGGTGTTGGTTGTGTATTGGTGTTGGGTGTGCTGGTTGGTGTTGGTTGTGTATTGGTGTTGGGTGTGGGGTTGGTGTTGGGTGGGTGGATGGGGTGTGTAGGTGTGGGGTGTGTTGTGTGGGTGTTGTGTGTGTAGTGGTGGTGGGTTGTGATGGTTGTTGGTGTTGGTGGGGTTGTGTATGGGTGTTGAGTGGTGGGTGGTGTGGGTGTTGGTTGGGTGTATTGGTGTTGGGGTGTGGTTGGGTGTTTTGTTTTGTGTATTGGTGTTGGGTGTGCTGGGGTGGGGTTTGGGGTGGGGTTGGTGGGTGTGATTGGTGGGTGTGCTGTTGGTTGGGTTGGTTTGTGGGTTTGGTGTTTGGGTGTGTGAGGTGTGCTGGTTGGTGTTGGGTTGTTTGTGTATTGGTGTTGGGTGTGCTGTTTTGTGTTTGTTTTTTTTATTGGTTGTTGTTTTTCTGGTTGTTTTGGTTGTTATTGTGTTAGGTGTTTCTGGGTTGTTGTTGGTTGTGTATGGGTGTTGGGTTTGCTTGGTTGGTTTTGTTTTCGTGTCTTTGTTGTTGGTTTTTTGCTGGTTTGTTTTGTGTTGTTTGTTATTGTGTTGGTGTGCTTGGTTGGTGTTTGTTGTGTATTTGGTGTTATGTGTTCTGGTTGTTGTTTTGGGTGTTTATTGTCTAGTTTTTATTTTGCTGTTTTTTGTTGTTTTTTTTTATTTGTTGTTGGGTTTGCGGTTGGTTGTTGGGTTGTGTATTGGTGTTGGCTGTTGGCTGTTTGTTTTGGTGCTTTTTTTTTTCTTTTGTTGAGTTTTCATTTGTTGGTTTTGGTTTTTTATTTTTGTTGGTGTTCTGGTTGGTGTTAGTTGTGTATTGGTGTTGGGTGTTCTGGTTGGTGTTGGTTGTGTATTGGTGTTGGGTTTGCTGGTTGGTGTTGTTTGTGTATTGGTGTTGGGTGTGCTGGTTGGTGTTGGGTTGTTTGTGTATTGGTGTTGGGTGTGCTGGTTGGTGTTGGTTGTGTATTGGTGTTGGGTTTGCTGGTTGGTGTTGTTTGTGTATTGGTGTTGGGTGTGCTGGTTGGTGTTGGGTTGTTTGTGTATTGGTGTTGGGTGTGCTGGTTGGTGTTGGGTTGGTTGTGTATTGGTGTTGAGTGTGCTGGTTGGTGTTGGGTTGTTTGTGTATTGGTGTTGGGTGTGCTGGTTGGTGTTGGGTTGGTTGTGTATTGGTGTTGGGTGTGCTGGTTGGTGTTGGTTGTGTATTGGTGCTGGGTGTGTTGGTTGGTGTTGGGTTGGTTGTGTATTCGTTTTGGTTGTGCAGGTTGGTGTCGGGTTGGGTGTGTATTAATGTTGGGTTTGCTGGTTGGTACTGGTGTTGGTTGTGCTGGTTGGTTTTCAGTGTGCTATATAAGTAATGGGTACGCTGGTTGCTGTTGGTTTTAGTTTGGGTTCTGGTTGGTGCTGGGTGTGCTGGTTGGTGTTGGGATGGATGTGTATTGCTCTTAGGCGCATAGCTTTTCTTTTCACCTGTGAGCAGCAGCTTCTAGGCTTAGAAGCTGCAGCTCATAGGTGAGGTAGCCACTAGGCTTAGCCCCAAGATTTCAATTTTGCCACAGATAGGATTCTGCCAGCCTCAAGATGCACTGTGTTGCTATAGGTTGCATTGGATTGCAAGCCAGCAAGGATTGCTTCATTGATTCGGCTGGCCCAAGGCCCATGTGTGACCAACTGCTCCAACGGACACCAAACTATGCCGACCCATATCTAATCGATAAGTTACGAACAGCTGAGAGCTAGTTACGCTTCTCACTTTCCGCTGTCAAAAGGGCGATTTTTTCGGAGGGGGTCATTTTGTCTACGAAACGCCCTACACTGTGTTGCTGTAGGTTTCATTGGATTGCAAACCAGGGGAGCTGCTTACAAGCTGCTGCTGGTAGCTGAAAAGAAAAGCTACGGTTGGGTGTGCTGTGGTTAGTGTTGGTGTTGGGTATGCTGTATTGGTGTTGGGTGTGCTGTGCTGACTGGTTTGACTGTCTTCCACTAGGTAAGGCTCCACTGTTTCTTTTTAGGGCTACGCGTAGCAGCTTCCACCCAGCTCCATTAGCCAGCGACTGTGTCGATCCCAAAGATTACAATTGCATTGGAATGCCTGTCATGTCAGCTTCCAGGCGCACTACCTAGCATCAGGTTTGGCCCAAGGGTGGGTGAAAGGAGCTGCCTAGAAGCTACTACACGTAGCTTGAAAAACATTAGTTTAAGGCTCAGTATTCGGGTAGTGATTGATGGAGCCAGGCTGGGCTGGATGGGTGAAGGAGCGGAGCTTTTTTCCACTACCAGTAGCGATCGCTACCTGGGACCCTGTTTTGGCTAGACTTTCTGCTACCAGGAGACTCAAATCTCAGCCCCACCACCAGAATTCCCCTAAGGGCCGGCCGCCGACCCAAATCGCTACCAGGAGCCCTAAGCTTGCAAGACACCAAATCCCTGATCGATACCTGAAGATTCCCTATTGTGTCGCGTAAACTCTGTGAAGGAGTGGAGACAAGAATGCGCTGCAACCAAACCACCACCACTACTACAGCCTCACACCACCACCACTACAGCCCCACACCACCACCACCGCCACTACAGCCCCACACCCTCACGACCACCATCACACCACTACAGCCCCACACCACCACCACTACAGCCCCACTACAACTACCACCACTACAGCCCCACACCCCCACGACCACCATCACACCACTACAGCCCCACACCACCACCACTACAGCCCCACTACAACTACCACCACTACAGCCCCACACCCCCACGACCACCATCACACCACTACAGCCCCAAACCACCACCACACCACCGCCACTGTAGCACCACACCACCACCACTGTCCACCCCACACTACCACCACCACCACCACACCACCGCTATAGCCCCGCAACAACTACCACCACTACAGCCCCCCACCCCCACCACACCCCCACCATACCAGCACTACAGCCCTAAACCACCACACCTACATGTAACCCCAAAAATAAACATTGCACGGCTCATTGTAAGGGTACTGATTGATGGATCCAGGCCAAGCTGGATGGGTGGAGGAGTGGAGACAAGAATGCTTTCAGTTTGATTGTTTTGATGATGCTGATAATGGTTACATTTTTTCCAAGTCATTACTTTTACTGCCGGGCTCAGCTGGATGGGTGAAGGAGTGGAGACATGAATGCTTCATGAATTTACTTGTTTTTAAGTTGTTCATAGTCGGGTTCATAGTGATTTGATTTTTTTCCAAGTCATTATTTCCTCTGCCGAAGACAGCGAGCAGCCAAATTGCTGGTTGGAGGTAACTGGGTTTGAATTCAGAGGGATACAAGAGTATGACCTATAAAAGTCTAAATACTCCCTGGTATTATGGGTATCGCGGGGGGGGGGGGGGGCAGGGATTTTTTTTCCGCTATGTATAGCGATCGCTAGTTTTGACCCCGAAATTATCGCTGTAATTTTTTTTTTGCCCTAAATAGCCCTGAAAGCTACAAAAAGCTGTAGAAAGCACCAAAACGCTGTCCCTGGAGGAGGCTGAAAACCTTACAGCTAGAAGAAACCCACTTTCAGATTTGAAAAAAAAAAACCCGGGGGGGGGGGGTCCTTGGTTGTCGCAAGGGGACTTGGACTTGGAAGACAGTGGGAAGCCTAGAGTTTGCTGAAAAATCTATCAATCTAATTCAATGCGGTACGAGACCATAGCCTGCAGACAATCAAACAATGTTTTACATATTCGGCTACAAACACCAGCTTCTAGGCAACTCGCTGACTCATCCACTTGGATCTGCGCCGACAATTCAACAGGTGCAGATTACTGATGACAACAACGTCAAGGTGCAGTAGACTGCGTTAGGTTTGGCTGGATAGGGAGGTAGGGGAGCTGCTTAGCAGCAACGGCTTGTAGTAGAACAGGAAAACACTGCAGTCAAAGGAGAGCATAACGGTTCTTCGAGCCACTTAATTCTTCCTTCTGCCACCCCCCTTATTCTGGACCATAACAGTTATAAGTGTAAGTATAGCAGGGCTTTTCTTCTCATTTTTTTTAGAAGCTTCTTACGAGCTCCCTGAGCCAGCTACTAGTCTACTTAAAAAAAAGCATTGCTGTAAAGCTGTATTTGTACGCCAGCTTTCAGGTGCATACGCCAGCTTTCAGCTGTATCCTTTCAGCTGTATCCTGTATCCAGCTTTCAGGTTTTACTGAATAGCCAGCAAGGGGAGCAGCCTAGAAGCTGTTGCTTGTAACATTACAAGAAAAGCTATGACGTGTAGCTCTTTGGTAACCTCACCTCATAGGTGGCCTTGTTAGTTGGACCTGTTCCATCCCTCTCTGCATGAAACGAGGAGGCCTCACTAGCCTCCATGTCCTCATCGTCCCTCTCATAGGATGACATAGACCTGCTGTAGGAGCCTGAGGACAGGCTGTCAGTGCTATACTGCTGCCACCAGCCATCCTGTTCTGAAGCAGCAGTCTTCTGCAAAAGCCCACTCGAGGGTAAGTTATAGATAGGGCTGCTCTCAGGTATTCGGACGAAGTCCGCAGCTGCGGTTACTTTGTCGGCTGTTGCGGATGTCCTTCCCGACCATGGCGCGGGTGGTGGTTGCAGGCGCCCTACGGCTTTAAAGCTAACATGCTGGATGGAGGCGGTTTTGTTTACGTCAGATGGGCTAGGTAGCTTGAAAAGGGTGTTGGATTGCTCTTTGCTAGGCCAACCGGATTTTGTTGACAGCGCGGGCTGTCTACATGAGGTCAATTCTCGCGGGAGTGGGCCAGGTTTGACATGGCGAACTCCGTATATCGATTTATGAGAGCGCAAGAGCTGTAAAGGGGTGCGTGAACGGGATAGATCCATATATATAACTCCTGCTGAAGATGAAGGATGTCGATTAGCCATACTAGAAAGTCTGTGGAGTCTGATTCTCTTACGTCATCTGTATTGCTGTATCTTTTTCTTCCGTGACTCACAGCACTTGCCAGCAGGGCTGGCCAGTGCCAGGGCCTGCACCAGTGCCGGTGGAGAAAGTTTGTAGCAGCTTTGCCCGCCGCCACTCAATTCGAATACCTAACCAACAATTACGCCTTCAAGCCAAAGACTACTAGCACAGGCTTACAGGTAGTCTAAGTTGAGGAACCCTCTTAGATTCGTAGTGAGAAAAGCAGGTCGGTTGTAGTCGTAGTTCTGCGGGGCTGAGATAATGACAGGCGCAGGCATGGCCGCCATATGCTGGTCGAAGCCGGTCGAGAGCTGTGGCCGAGCCAATCACATGCACCAATCATGCACAGATGAGAGGGGTTCGGTTGGGGGTTGGGTTCGTTGGACAAAGGTGTCCTGTTCTTTTGGTTCATGAACTACCACCCTTAATTTCCCCAAGGTGGCATTCATGCCAGACCACGTTTCAGTTGGCGACTCTTTCGCACTTTTATTTCGTGAGCTGTTCTAGCGCGTGAAGCGGACAGAATTGACAGGTCATCCAGGTCATAATGCAACGTGTTCTCCGACATCGCGATCCTCTTACACCCAGTGATCCTCTTACGTACCAGTTGGCCAGGTGAGGGCAAGCCAAAAGCTTGGGTTGTGAACCGGCGGTACTGTACTTCAGATCACCTACAGGTTACCACACACTAGCCGTGGAAAAAGCTCTTTCTTGTACGCTGTCTACTTCAAGCTCCGCTTTGGAAACGACATCACTAGCTCTTCAATTTTAGCGATCGATAGCCATGTTCCCAGGTGCGTATTGTTGGCTCGGAAGCTTCCAGCTGACGGGACCTAGCTCCGCCTGATATCGCTGTTTTGTCTAGTTTTCGTTCAATTGGCTTCTGTCTGCAACTAAATGTCGCGTTTATTATTTTATGAACAGGAATGCCACCCGGAGGTCCAGGAGGCTTCGATATGTCGAAGCTGCAGGAGGCTATGAACGACCCTGCAATCAAGCAGATGGCCGAGCAGATGGCCTCGGACCCAGCATTTGCCGAGATCACAAAGCAGATGCAGGCTTCCTTTGCCGGCATGATGCCTCCAGGTGGAGCCCCCCCTGGTGGCATGCCAGGTATGCCCCCTGGTATGCCTGGTATGCCCCCTGGTATGCCTGGCATGGACCCTGCCATGATGGAGCAGATGATGGCCCAGATGCGTGGAGCCGGTGGACCCCCTGGTGGTGCCCCCGGAGGCATGCCTGATCCTACCCAGTACATGGACGCTATGCAGGGCATGTTCCAGAACAAGGATTTCATGCAGATGGCCGAGAAGCTAGGAAAGACCATTATTGAGGTGCGCTGTGTACTGCTCGTCCTATCTTCTTGGCCAGCATTCTGTTGAGATTGAGAGCAGGGGATCAGGATGCATGCGGCCGTTGTTTTCTGTGGCCATCTTTATCTTTGAGCTTCATCGTTATATGATGGGTTTGGACCCGTTGGATGGCAAGCTCACACAAGCTTGGCCCATCTCCACCGTTTGCCAGCTTGCACTGCTGCAGTGGAAGCCTTATCACTCTATTTACGCATTCTTGATCTTATGCTCCTTGCTGCTTAGAAAGATGCACAGGTCCAGAAGGGCACATCCCTGTTTATTTTGTGAGCTACAAGTAGCAGCTTTTAGGCAGCTCCTCCTTTCCCGTCCTTGGGCTGAACTTTAAGCCAGCTAGTGTGTCTGAAAGCTGACATGATGGGCATTCCAGTGCTTCTGGAAGCTGTGGGATTGACCCAGTGGATGGCTAATGGAGCTGGCTGCCTTGCGTAGCTCAAAAAAGAAACAGTGGGGCACATGGGATCACCTAAGCTACCAAATGTACGGGTTCCTGTTCAAAACAAGGATTGTCCACTTGACTGCAGATGTGATTTCTTCATGCGGGTGCTGGCCAACTTTAGTACATGTTTTACTACCCTGGTTTATATCTATCTGCCCGCGTGTGTTAGTAAGTGCTGTGGAAAATTGTGGGGTTTAAGATAGGTAAGTATGTAGGTAGAGAGGTACGTAGGTAGGTGACGGACAATTCTACTCATTGAAAATGACGAAACTGCGCATGCGTAGGCTAAAATCAAAGCTTGGAAGATTATAGATAGTGCAAACCTCATCTTCAAAATATTTGTGCATCCCCTCATAAACCCTGTCATATCACTGTCTCCGCCCCTGGGGTGCAGTGAGTGGACTAGTAAACTAACTCCCCTGTTTTCCACCTGAACCTTGAGCAGTCTGACCCCAACATGGCTGGCATGATGAAGAGCATGCAAGACCCTGAGCACAAAGCCAAGATTGAGGACGCCATGAAGGCTTTGAAGGAGGACCCCGAGCTGAAGCCCATGCTTGATGAGTTGGAGACTGGTGGCCCTGCAGCCATGATGAAGTGAGATGGGCAGCTTGGGTGGTTTCCAGATACAAACACGAGCCTAGGCAGATTCCAATTAAAAGACTATCCATCTTAAGCATGCTTGATGGGTTAGAAACTAGTGACCCTGCCCTGATGGACAGCTTGTGGGATGTAGGGTTATGTATGTATCCTGCTGTGGCAAGCTTCGAAAGCATGTTGATGGTGTCCTTCACCCCCCACCCAAGCCACTCACACACGGACAGACAGACCACAAACAACTAGCCCATGCCTGATGAGTTTGGGGGCTGGTGACCCTGCCGCCATGATGAATTGAGACATCATGTTTTAGAGTTTTCCCCACCAACCACCCTTGCATCATGAATCCATAATAAGGGTCCAAGACAACTTTGGGGGCGCGTAGGGTTTTAGATCCTGTTCGATGATAAGCTCTGAAAGCATGTTGATGGTGTCCTCTACCCTCTCACACCCATTACCACCCATCCATGCCATGCACGTGCAACCATTTTGACAAGTAAGATATAATCACAGATGCAAATACGTATATACAGAAACTTACACGGGCGATGACAGTTACCAATTAATGGACTTTCCATCTTGAGAAATTGTATACTCATCCCAGAACATAATGATTTGATGTCAATCCTTGTTGTTGTGTGTTATCAGGTACTGGAACAACCCGGAGGTACTGAGCAAGCTCGGAAAGGCTATGGGAGGAGCCTTTGAGTTCCCTGCAGGTATCGAGGAAGCAGCAGAGGGAGAGGAGGAGGAGGAAGAAGAGGAGGAGGAGGCCACCGTGCACTCCACCGCCAGTGCAGGTGAGGACGCTCAACTCCTGCCCCTGTTGTGTTCATAGCTCTTCTTTCAGCTATGAGCAATGGCTTCTAGGCAGCTCCCCTAACTGGCTCTTCAGCCATGCCTAATGCAACCTAGAGCGCCTTGCCAAGCTCAACGCAACGTTGATCACCAAGCTGACATAATATGTGTCCTAAACTGTTGAAATATTTGGTTTTAGCCGGCTCTGGGTGCTGCCCAGAAGCTAATGCTCGTAGCTGAAAAGAAAAGTCCTTGTTAGCGTTGTAAGCAACGCAGAAAATTGGCAGAGAGTCAAGCTTTGGACAGACGTACGGACAACAGGTGAATCTGGGGGGGCTCTGTCAAAAAGCTCCGGGGGCTGGAAAGTCACTGCAACTCACTTCCTTTACATCCTTACCAACACTAATGGCTGTGCCCCATACCCTCCAGGACTACTGTGCCATCAGGGCATTACATCAGCTTCTCACCTACCCACCCACCCATCCCCCCCCCTCCCCCCCTCAGTGTCCCACTGTTGTAGAGGCTGATATGAAAGCTCTTAAAAACATGTGAATTATACTTGTGAATTTCTATCCTGTTTTTATTTTAGCCTGTGAGGTGGCATGTGTCTCGTTGGCGTTCTCGTGGGGCGATCTTCGAGGGCAGGTGTGGTTTAGTGGCCAATGACTTTCCGTAGCTCAGTGGGCAACAGAAGGCCAATTCTGACTAGTTCAGCCTAACCCATGCGTCGCTATGCAACAACGGAATGGCGTCGTTGTAAAACAACTGTGGGTGACAGGCTTAGAGGCTTTCTCTGGTTATTGGAGGTGAGAGGATCATATGTAATGGGTTAAGAGAGCTTGAATTCCTCTCTTATGCAGCTCTTTCAGTGCATTATCTTAGAAGGGTGTCGAAGACCCTGATTGAGAGTGGACAGCATGCAAATATGTGTCGAGAGAGGGGGGTGGATTTGAAGGGCGTGGGCGGAGGGACGACAGGTTCAGATTTATCAAAATTCATTGTGGTTACTATTTTCCATTCCCACAACCCACACCCACCAACCACCACCACCACCACACAACCCACCACCAGGTGATGCTGCTGCATTGAAGACGCTGATTGAGGCTGGTGCTAATGTTGACGAGGGTGATGAGGAGGGCAGGACTGCCCTGCACTTCGCATGTGGTTACGGAGAACTGGAGTGCGCCAAAGCCCTCATAGCAGCTAAGGCCAAGCTGGATGCTGTCGACGACAACAAGAACACTGCACTCCACTACGCTGCTGGATACGGACAGGCTGAATCTGTGAAACTGCTTGCCGACAGGTGAGGGGCACACAGTTGTGTTAAGCTTTCTGTAGGTCCAGTTGTGTAGTAAAAGTGGATCCGGATAGGCTGAATCTGTGAAATTGCTTGCTGACAGGTCAAGGACTCACAGTTTTGTTAAGCTTTCTGTAGGTCCATTTGCGCAGCAAAAGTTGATGCAAGCCTGATTCCAGGATTGTGGCGAAGCACAGTCTAGTAAGGGAACGGCAATGATATCATGTCGTCATATCTTCAGTCTGACTAGGCTGAAGTTAACATTTATATACAATATCATATGATACAATTTGTATGATATCATATGATATGCTTGTCCTTAAGTATAGGGCGTAGCGCGTAGCCCCGGCGGGTTGGGGGGGCAGCCCGTCGCACTGGGGTTGCACCGAGTCGCCCGATCTGCCACTCGTCGCCCACAACGAAGTTAGAGGGGGAACCTCGTGAAAGCGATCTGTTTCCATGCTGAGACCCACCCAACATGAAAAGTACTGGCATATCATATGATGTTGGCTGAAGACGAGTTTGATATCATATGACATCATACAAATTGCATCATATTATATTGTATACAAATGGTGACTTGTGCCTAGTCAGGCTCCCAGCATCATATGATGACATGATATCATATGTTCATCGCCGTTCCCTACAAATGGATGCATGATTTATGCACACAATTTATACAATCCAATTCGTACTCTTGGGAACCACGCAGTAGCGCACACGCACACCAACATCAACACCTAACACCCCATTCAACAGACACGTACACCATGTAAGTGATCATCACAAACTAATTTGTCCCACTGAGCTGCTGATGTCTTTTTGCCATCAAGCCCTTTTTTGAACTTCACTAGACCTTGGTGCACATGTCCCCCACTCCTATACCCTACCACCCCATCACCCCTCCCCACCACCCCTAACCCACATGAGCACGTGCAAATTCTGAACTGCCGTATACCTTCATGTACATGCCTGGCATGAGCAATTGCGTTGGTTACGTCTCAACCCTTAGTACATATCGCCCGTCGCTCCTACAGATTGGGTGACTTGGTGAAGTGTTATTCGTAGTTAATGGCAAAATTGCAAATGCACATGAGCACTGTGTATGTATGTCCAGGGGTAGGCCACATAGGCGAAAGAGACTTGCCCAGCCGGGACAGGAAGGGCTAGGAAGAAAAAGCATTGATGAACTGCACTCTAACACTTGTCATAACAAGCAATTGAATAAAAATAACGTTAACGCCTGGTGGGGCTTGGTATTAAGGGGGCCCCGTCTGACGGCGGTAGGGAACGGGCTGCTACTTAACCTGGACAAAGCTACCATTGCGGTTGACAGCGACCGTGAGCGCTAAGCGCATCCGTAAGGATTCGAACCCGGCAACAAGCAATTGAAGTCACCAACCAACTTGCTCTCGCATTCTCTTCCTCGGGTCCTGCGGAGTAGGCCAAAGAGACTTGCCCAACCGTGAGAGGAAGGGCTAAAAAGAAAAGGCATTGATGAACAACCTAACACAAGTCACCAACGAACTTGCTCCCACATTCTTTCTGCATTAGAAAAATACTCCTGTACCCCAACACTGTCGTAGCAAGCGATTGAAGTCATCAACCAACTTGCTCTCACGTTCTCTTCCTCCCATCCTCCGTAGTGGTGCTGACAAGTCTCTGCTCAATGCTGATGGCAAGACTGCGCTGGAGGTCGCTCAGCTGAATGAGCAGGAGGACGTCATCAAGGCACTGGCTTAAAGTATCAGGTGTTTTCACTGTCTCAATGTAGTGTCATCAGCCATGGACGTTCGCTCCACCATGGTCCCATTTTTATGCTTTGAGTTGTTATTGGAACCCCACTGAAAGGATGCCCGAAAGTATCTATTTCGCTTCCGCTAGCAGCCAATGCTAGACCAGCCACGCCACATCCTAGCTCTTAATAATTATACTTGCTTGCCTCCGCTTGCCTCTCCTTCTGTCCAGCTAACTGCAAACTTGCACACGAAGTGATGTGTAAATGGACTCCTGAGGGGAAGGTCTAATCAGGCTTCAGCTTTCTTCTATGGGAAGTAGGTCGAGGTGGAACTGTACTACAGCCCGTCACATCATGTAATGCAACTTCTTTTTGCGACTGCCGCCATTTACCGCTAGCTTTCATTTTCAGCTACGAGCAGCAGCTTCTAGACAGCTCCCCTAGACTGGTTATGCTGCCGAACCTAAGGCTGTCTCGCTCACCGCTGGCGCAATCAGCTGCCCAGAACTGCTGGAATATTTGAGCGTAGCGCAGTCGCTGGCTCTGTGAGCTGCTATAACAAGTTCGGCATTAACTCGTGTTTGTGTACGGGTTCCCTGGAGTGGGGTGAGAATCCATTCAGTACACAAATGCTGGGCTGTTTGCCATAAATTTGGTGAGCTCGTGTTTCATGAAGAAGCTTTCAATTTATATTGGGCACCGCGTTTCCAGAACCAAGAGGCATGCGTGCATGTCACAGTCCAGGGGTAGGCCAAATAGGCTAAAAGGACTTGCCAAACCGTGATAGGTAGGGCTAAAACGAAAAAACATTGATGAACTGAAAACCAAACAATATGTTTTATCGACGGGGGCCCTCGTTCGTGCTACAGTGATCATTTAATTCTGCACAATAATTAAATAATCATCTCATCTGGGATAATAATTTAATTGTGCTATTCTTATCGTATGTTTTAATAAAAAATAAGAATTATTTACATCCTTCAAAAGAATCAGGATTCATGAACAGCCTCATGCTGGAGTCTTTATCCACCAATTCAAGTCAATTTTTCTATCCTCAGCGTACAACGGACATTATAATATGAAATATATTTATCTTCTACCCCTCTTAGACCGACAACCACCATATCACAGCAATTCTAAATTATGCCAGAACGAGAGGGAATCCTTTCCGTTTCAACATTTCAGTTGCCAGGTCGAAGTCTTAGTGTTGCCATGCATTTAATATCATTGCCCTTCTGCGCAATCCTTTACGTCTTGTTAAAAGGATATAGCTGTAAAAATCTTGCGTGTCGAATAGAACCTGGTCCTCATGAAGTGCATCATGAAAAACCGATTTGGGTGAGAACACGAAACCCTATGTTTTCCCTCTTTCTCCGTCAGTCTACAAGTCTTGGCGCACCAAAAACTCCTGTCCCTTAGTTTGTAATACACTCTAACGTTTCACCCCCCAGTAAAACAATGTACATAATTTAGTTCTTATGTTCTATACAGCACATATAAGATAAAAGTGAGGTTTATGCTGCACAACCCTAGCACAGAACAGCCGTATCTTCTGCCAAATGCTGGCAGGCACCTGTCTAGTAACGGGCTGCATATCTACACAGGACGGTCTGTTTGTTCCAGTCCAGAGGTAGGCCAAATAGGCTGAAGGGACTTGCCCAACCGTGACAGGGAGGGCTAAAAAGAGAAGGCATTGACGAGCCGACCCCCAGACAATCGTTTTACCAACGGGGACACTGAATTCGTGCTTCAGTGATAATTGTATTGTATGGCAGTAAAACCCACCCACCCTCACCAGACACCTGCCCCAATTGGCACGCATGCCAAGACGGGGCTAGTTACATGCTAGCTGGCTGCAAGCACACAACCTTGACTGGCATGTCTATAAATCGGCAAAACCTTACAGTACAATAAATACAGAAAGCAGTACCAGTATAATAATTGTATCAAGGGGGGAAACTCATGTATATGGACGCTGGCAAACTGGAGGACATACCTAGTGGGGTACTGGGGAACAGGCAGCCCTCGTGCCTGAAAACCCCTAACATGGCACAACTCACGTGGGACAAACTCAGACCAGACCTCCTCCTGACCCCTGATCAACAAAAATGCTCCAATCCCACCTCCTGCTCCCCCATCCACACAGTGGAAGTCGTTTACTGCTGACACCAACCACTCGTTTAAATGTGTGGAAAAAGGGAAGACCCAGCACTACTGCACAAGACTGCAGGCTCTGACAGATCAGGAATATAAAGTGATATACTCAGTTGTTACAATGGGTACCATACCCATCCACAAACTTCCCAACCTCACCCGCTGAGGGATCTCCAATGTAGCCACCTTCAAGCTCTGCACTAAACTTCACACCCACGCCACAGTCCATCGTCCCGTGCTGACACATGACAGCCCCCCCCCCCCCCCCCCCCCCATTGATGGTTGGTCCCAGTGCAAGTAAACGGGCTGGCCCCCTCAACCTCACGCCTCGTAATAGGGCGTACTATTTATTTAATTCTACACTTATAATTATGTAATGAAATCGTCATCCCAAAGGACAGGCAACAATAGCAACCTCATTGCCTCAAAACTCTTGATGACCCAGACAAGTAATTAAATTGTCTTATGTGTGCTACTGTGCTCGATAGTTTCTGTGGGTACGGAGGGACTTGGGATTGGAAGACGGTGAGCAGCCCGGATTTGGCTGAAAACATGTAACAAACCAATCCATCATGCCAGCTTTATTTTGAACTAGCTTGTTTCAGGTCCGACTGAATAGTAAGCCAGGGGAGCAGCCTAGAATCTGCTGCTAATAATGGTAGCCTATGAAAAGCACCACTGTAATTTGTTCTGCAGTTTGCATCTAGGCCTCTCTTTCCTATCGTTCTATTCTATTAACACCTCATGGCCTCACAACTCTTCATCATTATCTGATACGGCCCCTTCAGCCTCTCCAGCCTCTTCAGCTTCAGCTTGAACTTTTCGTAAATACTCCTCACGTTTTTGTTCCATCATCTTGGCCCTCCTCCTGTCGACCTGGTTCTGCTTCTGTATTCCTAGCCAAGTCCCCTTCACTGGGGGAAGTTTTTCTTTCTTCTCGCCTTTACCGATCTTAGGAAGTGCTCCCATCATGGAGTCGGCAAAGGACACTGGCTTTTTCCTCACGGGTTTGCTCCGTTGCTTGAGCCGCTCCTGCATCTTCTTGTACCAGATGACACCTCTGCCTTGTGAATTGATCACCTTCAGCTCCTCTAAAGGGTAGCTTTTGTGTGATTTCCTCGCATATGATGACCCTCCAACGAAGACGGATTCCACCTCATCTTGCTCGGTCAAGGCCATATCTTTCACCTGCATCCATCAATCCATGGCGCAGTGGCCGTTCAGCGTGGGAGGAGGACATATAGATAGGATTTTCACCCCACGAACTTGAACTTGGTGACATGGCTCCGGCCAGCGTGCGTGTGCTTTCAGGGCCAGGTGCTACACTAGCATCGTCAGCACATAGGTTGTTCCCCAACTACCCCATACAGGAGTGAGTCTGACCCCTTACATGAGCGCTGTTTGGCCTGGGACGGCAGTGTTGGTTAAGCAACCCAACAAGCCTGTACCTGGACGCCATCCTTGGAAAGTACCACATCCCTGAAAGCTACCTGAAGATCCCATCCCGTGCGGGCCAAACCGTCCGCTACCCTAAGACTCCACTATCCTGCCCCCCCGGGGCGGCCCTGATTTGAGCCGCCTACCCAAATCACTACCTGAACCTCACCCTAGGAAAGTACCAACTCCATGAAAGCTACCAGAAGACCCCCTTTCTGATACGAAACAAATCTCTGATGGTGTGTAGTACGGCTAGGCTCCTGAACTGACTGAGTATTGAGAAAAGGCACAGAGAGCAAAATCTTCAAACAAACAAAAGCTCTAACAAGTGCCAACATGCATTGGATTCCCACTGGACTGAACATACTGTTTTTAATACCCTCAATAGAAGCGTGTTCTCCGCCTGTATTTCTGAATTATTAGTGGCGCTGGTTTGGCCACCAGAGTTTCTCTGCTGAAAGATGAGTGCCTAGTGGCAACATACCTTGGGCTCCCAATGGACTGAACAGAAAAATTAAATTGGTATGCCTTGCCACGGGTTTGAGGTTGAAGGAACCTTTCCATTTGCTTGCACTGGGGAAAGTTACTGTGAGTTTTGTTTTCACAGACCGCTACTGCGCCTGAGCTGAGACTACCGCGTGATAGCACGGAGGACAGGATTTTAAATACCCTCAAAATAAGCACTTTTTCTTCCCGTGCAACGCGTCGCAAATTGAGCGGCTGAGTGTGACCCCAGTGCGACCCCGTACCCTGCGGAGCCGAAGGGTTAGGGGGGGCATTTCTGAATACCTTAGTCAGCCCCTTGCGTCGCCATGCAGCGGTGGAATGGTGCTGCGTCGCAAAAAAAAGTGAAAAGAAGCATGTGGTCCTCAGCTATGTGATCTTTCAGCAGCTGGGTAGTTTCTTTGACCTTTGCGGGTGTTCAGACACCACTCCTAGTGCATCGGCGGATGCAAGGATGGGTGCCTGCCTGCCTGTCTGTCTGCCAGCCTGTCTGCCTGTGTGCCTGCCTGTCTGCCTGTCTGTCTGCCCGTGTGCCTGTTTGTCAGCCTGTCTGTCTGCCTGTCTGTCCGCCTGCCTGTGTGCCTGTCTGTCTGCCTGTCTGCCTGTCTGTCAGCCTTTATGTCTGCCTGTCTATCAGCCTGTCTGTGTGACAGCCTGTCTGCCTGTCTGTGTGACAGCCTGTCTGCCTGTCAGTCTGTCTATCAGCCTGTCTGTCTGTCCGTCTGCTGGGACAGATAGTGTACAATGAGTGCATGGGTGGATCCTTGAAATGGAATACGATTGGATACATTGAGCAATGGAAGAGCAGGATCATACATGCGCGGGGACATGCAAGGGTATGTGCATTCTTTCATCTTTAGGGTACTCATGGCAGCTTCCTGATAGGTCCAATAGTCAGCCACTGTGTCAAACCCAATGCCTGAAGTTGCATTGGAATGCTTGTCATATCAGCTTTTCGACACACCAGCTAGCTCCAGCTTTGGCTCAAGGACAGGGAAAAGGAGCTGCCTAGAAGCTGCTGCATGTATCCCCAAAAGAAAACTGTGGGTGCGTGCAGGCTTAAGTGCATTAGATGCTTGCAAGGGAGGAAGAGGCAATGGCTCATGGAGCCAAATCCAGAGCTTTTCCCCCCGCTACCAGTAGCGATCGCTACCTTGGATCCTGTTTTGGCCAAACCTTCTGCTACTGTGAGAGTCGGACCTCGGGCCCGCCCACAACCCTCTTGGGCTGCCTACCCGAATCGTAGGTGGGTGAATGGGTGGGTGAATGGGTGGGTGAATGGGTGGGTGAATGGGTGGGGGTGGGTGAATGGGTGGGTGAATGGGTGGGTGAATGGGTGGGTGGGTGAATGGGTGGGTTGAATGGGTGGGTGAATGGGTGGGTGAAGGGGTGGGTGGGTGAATGGGTGGGTGAATGGGTGGGTGAATGGGTGGGTGGGTGAATGGGTGGGTGAATGGGTGGGTGAATGGGTGGGTGAATGGGTGGGTGGGAAATGGGTGGGTTGAATGGGGGGTGAGGGGTGGGTGAATGGGTGGGTGTGAATGGTTTGGTGACAATGGGTGGTGAATGGGTGGGTGAATGACAGTGGGTCTGGGGTGAATGGGTGGGTGATGGTGGGTGGGGTGAATGGGTGGGTGAAGGGTGGGTGAATCGGGTGGTGAATGGGGGGTGGTGAATGGGTGGGTGAATGGGTGGGTGAATGGGTTGGTGGGTTGAATGGGTGGGTGAATGGGTGGGTGTGAATGGGTGTGTGGGTGACTGTTTGGGTTGGTAATGGTTGGGTGAATGGGTGGGTGAATGGTGGGGTGGGTGAATGGTGGTGGGTGAATGTGTTGGTGGGTGAATGGGTGGTGTTAATGGTTGGATGGTTGTTGTAAATGTGTGGTGGGTGAATGGGTGTGTTAATTTTGGATTAAGTTTGGTTGTTTGGTTAATGGTTGTTTAATTTGTTGGTTGGTGAAATGGTTGGTTTACTGTGTTGTGTTAATGGTGGGTGTTTAATTGTTGGTGAATGTTTTTTTCCTTTGTTTTTGCATTTTTTTTTTTTTGAATTTTTTTTTTGTATGACTTGTGTTTGTTTTGATTTTTTTAATTGTTTGTTTGTTCATTTTTTTTCATTTTTTTTTGACATTTTTTGTTTTTCCTTTTTTTTTTACTTTTTTTTTTATTTTTTTTTTTTTACTTTTTTTTTTCTCTTTTATTTTTTCCTTTTTGTTTTTTTACTTTTTTTTGAATGTTTTTGTTACTTTTTTTTTTTTTCATGTTTTTTTTTTTTGTTTTACTTTTTTTTTTACTTTTTTTTTTACTTTTTTTTTTCCTTTTTTTTTAATTTTGTGGTTGTTTTAATGAGGTGGGTGAATGGGTGGGTAATGTGGGTGGGTGGAATGGTGGCCTTGGTGAATGGTTTGGGTGAATGGTGGGTGAAGTCGGTTGCGTGGTTGTGTGAATGGGTGGGACTGAATGGGATTGGGTGAATGGGTGGGTGAATCGTGGTGGTGGTAGTGGTGGTGAATGGGAGGTGGTGTGCAATGGTGGTGAATGGGTGGGTGAATGGGTGAGTACTTTGACTATCACACAATCCCTGTTTGGTAATTCTGAGGATGCCATTGTGTGCGCCACAGTGTAAATACTAAAAATCCAGATATAATTTCAAGTCATGCCTCTTATTTCTATTGAAGGGGGGGAGGGGTGGGGGTGGGGGGTGGGGGTCAGCCCTCATTCCAATAAGGCATTACAGGCTGATTACAGGTCATAATTGTTGTTTTCTTACTCCTGCATCCAACAAAGAAAAAAGCATACTAAATTCTAGGAACTTTCATGTTGCATATCTTCAAGGCAAGCCTGTTTTAGTTTCCAGAAACTCCATATCAGAAAGGATCATAGAAATATGATATCTTCATATTTTGAAAGTTTGAAAAAGGTTTATGTTATTAGTCATATGGCACAAGCTGAAAATATCACGAGTTGAAAGCTGAAAAAATATGTATGTCATTAGTAATATGGCACAAGCTGGAAATCAGAATTACAAGCTGACAATATATTTATGTTATTAGTAATATTGTGCAAGCTGAACATATATGTATGCTATTAGTCATATGGTACAAGCTGATAATATATGTATGTTATTAGTAATATGGCACAGGCTGAAAATATATGTATGTTACTAGTAATATGGCACACACTGAACATATATGTATGTTTAATTAGTAATCTGACACAAGCTGAACATATATGCATGTTATTAGTAATATGGCACAAGCTGAAAATATATGTATGTTATTAGTAATATGGCACAAGCTGAACATCTGAATTTAATCTTACAAATATGCATCAAACTCCTACATTTAAAAAATGCCGACACAGTGTCAACTTACCAGCAAAGCATCCAAGGTAGGAATAGGCGTCTATACACACACACACGCACACACACATTAACACACACACACACACATACAAAAAAGACACACATTCGAATACTTGTACACACACACACACAACAAACACACACACAGTGTCAACTTACCAGCAAAGCATCTTCCAATTCAAATGCTGTCAGGGTAAGTGATTCCGGGTTAACCTTTGTGAATGTTACGGTGTCCGCATACGTCTCCTTCATCAGTTTGATCAGGTGCAGTGCTATCTCCTCCGCACCACTCTGTGTCAGGAAATGTGTGTGTGGTGTGCGTGAGAGGAAATGTATGTGTGTGTGGTGTGTGTGTGTGTAAGGAAAGGTGTGTGTGGTGTGTGTGTGTGAGGAAAGGTGTGTGTGGTGTGTGTGTGCGAGGAAAGGTGTGTGTGGTGTGTGTGCGAGGAAAGGTGTGTGTGGTGTGTGTGTGTAAGGAAAGGTGTGTGTGTCTTTTGTGTGCGAGAAAAGGTGTGTGTGGTGTGTGTGTGTTTAAGGAAAGGTGTGTGTGGTGTGTGTGCGAGGAAAGGTGTGTGTGGTGTGTGTGTGTGTAAGGAAAGGCGTGTGTGGTTTGTGTGTGTGCAATGAGAGGTGTGATTAGTGATATAGGCTCAGTTGCTTTCCAGCTTTCTGCAGGTCCTGTTGTGCGGCAAAAGTTGCGACACAAGCCTGATTTCAGGATTGTGGCGTAGCACAGTATATGGCGGAGCGCCAAGTGCTGCACTAGGTGTAAGGATAGGTAGCCCGTTTCAGTGATACAATTGGTCTAGTGGTACACCAAATCGCTGAAACGAAGCGGGGTTGGGGGTTAGATTCCTCCTACGGTCACCCTGAGCGTTGCAGGTCGTTGTCAACCGCGATGGTAGCTTGTCCAGTCAAGGTGGTAGACCATTCTCTGCCCGCGTACGATGGGTTCCCTTAATACCACGCCCCACAAGGAGTTATCATTACTTTAAGGATAGGTGTGTTCAAAGATAAGCCAGCACTCTCAGTGCTAATCAAAGCCATCTCTTACAGCCCACACAGTGCTGATCCATGACAGAACACTGATTGCTCATCAATTACAGCACATAGAGTGCTCATCAGGTCAAGCACAGTTAGTGCTGATCATGATTGATTACCACAAGATGGTCACAATCCGCTAATAATAATGCTAATATTAATTGTGCAAAATGATGTACCTTGGTGTTCGGCATGCACTCCAACGCCAAAATCTCAAAAGATCTGCAACACCCAAAGATGCTGCTCGATTCCTGTTTGTTACTGACTTTGCATGTACGTTCCAGTCTAGGGGTAGACCAAATAGGCTAAAGGGACTTGCCCAACCGTGAAAGGAAGGGCTTAAAAAGAAAAACACTGATGAACTGAACCCCAAACAATCGTTGGACCGACGGGGGCCCTGAGTTTGTGCTACAATGATCATTTAATTCTATGACCTTGAATCAGGTACCCTCACAATCAGCAGAGATGCAAAGCCCTGAGGGTCCCATGTTGACTAATGGGCAGTGTTTTTATTTATATTTATGTATGTCAGGTTGAGTAGCTACTTGGGATACTCCATCCTGATTTCAGGATTGTTGTGAAGTAATTGCTTGGCGCAGGGATATTTTTTCCGGAATACATTCCGATCGGAATATGAGACCCCATTTTGGCCGAAATTGCCGGAATAAGAAACTTTTTTTTTACTGAAATTGACAAAAAATGACAAAAATCGGAATAAGGATCCTGTTTTGGGAGGAAAATAGGGAAGAATAAAATAAAAAGGAATAAGATTTCCTCTTTTTAATTTGAAAAAAATATCCCTGGCTTGGCGGAGCGCTAAGCGCGGAGCCCAGGGGATTATTTGGGGGGGGGGGGGGGGGGGGGGGGGGGGGGGGGGGGGGGGGGTAGGTAGCTAAACCCATGCGTCGCCATGCAACGACAGAAGGACAACGCAGTGGCGACTGGCGACGCATTGTTGAAAATAAACTGTATGTATTCTGCTGGTATTCTGCACTCTTTTGCGCACACGACAGACACAGTGGCTAACCTAGAAGCCTTCTTTACAGCAAGGTGATACAGGCAAAAAATAATTTCGATGAAGTGCATATGGTGGCTATGTGTTGTTGCCAGAGGTCAAGAGACTGCTATTATACAAGCGCATGGACAGAGAAGCATAATTAAATATATACCTGTATATACAGACAACCACATGTACCACAACCACCACCACCACCACCATGATCAGAGCATCCATGCCTTTGTGGATGAAGCAGATGTTGAGCGATCACCGTTAATGTGATTATAACAACGTTGCACATTGGTGATGGAAATGGTATCATCAATGACATGCAGCTGACCCTCATGCCTCACCCCTGCCCCCATCACATGACCCACCCAAACACCCATCCCCCATCACCCCAGCTCTGCCCCCATCACATGGCCCACATGTATGTACCCACCCCAAACACCCATCCCCCATCACCCCAGCTCTGCCCCCATCACATGGCCCACATGTTCTAACCCCATCACATGGCCCACATGACCCACTCCAACCCACGTCCCCCATCACCCCATTCTTGCCCTCATTACATGGCCCACATGACCCATCCCAACCTACATACCCCATCACCCCTCCCCTGCCCCCATCACATGGCCCACATGACCCACCCAAACCCACATCCCCCATCACCCCATCCTTGACCCCATTACATGACCCACATGGCCCACCCCCATCACATGGCCCACATGACCCACCCAAACCCACATCCCCCATCACCCCCCTCCCCTGCCCCCATTACATGGCCCACATGGCTCACCCCCATCACACGGCCCACATGGACCACCCAAACACACATTCCACCCCAGCCCAGGCCCCACATCACCCCAACCCAGCCCCCATTATATATCCCACATGCACCACCCTAGCCCCCATCACTCTAGAGGGTTTCAAATGCATCACCTGAGTTCTGGTTGGATCTTCACGGAGCCTGAGGAAAGCCAAATGTTTACCGTTTTCTATGAACTCGCTAGCCTCTTCAGAATCGCAGCGCACGAGTAGCAGCAAGGACGCGAGCAAGAAAAAGTGGCGTGCTTCTTTCATCATGAGGGCGTCTTCTGAGGGCGAATTATTCGCGATCCGAGCGTCGTACACCTCCTCAGGGGTAAATAGTTGTAGCTTACTGAACCATGCGCGCAAGGGAGATATGTAGAGGAGTCGGAGGCGTCGGCAAAGGAAATTGAAGAGGAGTGACAGTAAGGTTCATGTTTTCACCCTTTTCACGTGGTGTGAGTCAGCCCCCCGCCCCCTTTCGCCAGCCCAGGTCAACTTTGCGGGTAACCGCTCCGCGCTCCCTCATCTTTCACCCCCCTTACATAGCCCTGCCCTGGTCACACATAGCTAACGCTCGCGTTCAATCGTGATTGAGAACGTCAAGCGGCAGCATACCGAGAATATAATCCCAGCAATTTCAAATCCGCATGTCCAAAGTCCTAAACTCCTGTCATGGTCCCACCTAACTCAGAAGCTCGGACAGCGCTTCCCTACCTGCTTCCCACTACGGCCATGCCCGCGTGATCACGAACCCAGCAGCAATGGAATCTAAAGACAAATCCCTAGTGGAGATACTGAACGTTCGACAAAAGGTGCGGTCGGCCATCTGCAGGTACCCTCACCCCTTGGAAGCTTCCATGCAAGCTCTTTCTTTTCGGCTTTTGTCAACAGCTTCTATACAGCTCCCCAAGTCAGCCACTGTGCTACACCCAAATATTTCAGCACTTCTGGGCAGCTGATTGTGTCAGCTTCAAGATGCACTAGGCCGCATTAGGTTTAGCTGAATAATAGCTCCATTAGCCAGAGACTGAGTCAAGCCCATATATTGCCGCTGCATTGGAATGCCTGTTGTACCAGCTTTTATGCGCACTACTTTGCTTCACTTTTGGCCCAAGGGTGGGTGAAAGGAGCTGCCTAAATGCTGCTACGCATAGCCCAAATAAATAAACCCAGCTCCATGAGTGTTGTGGACCACATACGTTTATTTATGGATAGGCAATATGATACCATATGATATCATGTCATCATATGATTTCACATAATGCCGGCAATTTGACTAGGCTAAAGTTACCATTTATATACAATATCATATGATGCAATTTGTATGATATCATACTCGCCTTTGGTCAACATCATATGATATGCCGGTCCCTAGTTATAGGTGTTGTGTTGCCATCACACAATTGTGGCTATGAGTGCTGCGCACTGTGTGCCATGATTCATCTAACCTTAGGTGCTGGGTATCACATCAAATAATTACTTGTCCCCCCACCCTCACTCACATTTGGTTAAAATATGCGGCGCGTCACCGCATCGTGGGGTGCGTCTGGGGTTGACGAAGTATTAAAAGACAGACATCAACCACACGGGGGGGGTGCAATTTGCTCGACAATAAGAAAAGACCCCCCCCCCGCTCAGCCCCCGTCCAACACGTCGCACCCGCCCACACGCCCACAACCACCACCACCCACACACACACACAAACACACTTCACATCACTCACTCAACTCACTCACTCACTCAAAACGATCACTCACTCAACACTTCACTCACCGCACGCACTCACCTCCAATTTGTTCAGGTCCAAGATCTGCAGAGGAGGTTGAACTTCTGTGTTGAGAACCTGGGTGTGTTAGGTCCTGGGAGCCAAGGTGGTGGCCTTGATTCAGGTGAACTTGCAGTCGCTGCGATTAATTGTAATAAACAACAACAAATCGGGTCTCTCTCTATCTCAAATAACTTCTCCTCTTACTTTGAGTTTTCTCTTTGTTCGGGAATGTCAGTTAAATCCTATACTCACTGCCCAGATAAGCTTTGTATTTTGTTACGGGACCCCCCCCCCCCCCCCCCCCCCACACACACACACACATACCACACACCACCACCACCACCCATTTTTTTCTTTCGACAACGCGTCGCCATTCTGTCGTTGCATGGCAGTGCATGACTCCCGGAACCCCCCAGGCTCTGCGCTTTGCGCTCCGCCATGCAATGGCTACGCAAACATCCTGAAATCAAGCTTGTGTAGCCCAAGTAGTAACTCAACCCTAAACCCTAAACCCTAAACCCTAAACCCTAAACCCACAAGTAGTAACTCAACCCTAAACCCTAAACCCTAAACCCTAAACCCAATTAAAAAACACTCCCCCCCCCCCCCTACCCCCCCCCCCCCCCCCCCCCCCCCTACCCCCTCCTAATCCTAACCCCCAGGCGACCCTGCATCAGCAACTGCAGCCGTGTCGCTACGAAACAGCTCTGCCATCCTCCAGGATGCTCTAAAGGCAGCTGTTGATGCCCTCCAGTCTGATGTCGTACTGCAGCGGGACAACCGTGGACAAGGGCTCGACAGCAAGGCAATACAGCATCAGCAGCAACAGCACCAACAGCAGTGGCACAGCAAGGCCACTGATGTTGGGGTGCAGTTCCCATCTCAAGGGGGTGCTGGGAGTGTACAGTCAGCTCACCCTGTCCATGGTGTCAACATTAGGGTGCAGTACTCCCTAGCTGCTGGGTCAAGCACGGCTGATGATAAGCGGGGTGAATACACTCCGTTTGGGTGGGTTACCTATGAAAAAATTCAAGTAGGTGACAATCTAATCGATCCGAAGACAAAATATTTATTCGCTAATATTCCGAATACAAATAAAGCAGCGGATCAGAGTAGGAGAGACAAATCCGATGCAGACAGCATTGGTGGCAACAGTGGCGGCGGTGATTTTGAGGCTGAACTGCTAGCTACAGAAGCTGCTTCTGCACCCCCGGCACATGCACATAGGGGCAGCATGGGTGGTGAATGTGGTGACAGTGGTGATTTTGAGGCTGAACTGCTAGCTGCAGAGGCTGCAACTGTGCCACCACTTCTTGTTCTCAGAGTCAGCCAGGGTGGTGAAAGTGATGTTGGTGATTTTGAGGCTGAACTGCTAGCTACAGAGGCTGCTGCTGCTGCACCCCCAGCACATGCACAGAGGGGCAGCATTGGTGGTGGCAGTGGTGGCGGTGATTTTGAGGCAGAACTGCTAGCTAAAGAAGCTGCTTCTGCACCCCCAGCTCATTCACATAGGCGCAGCATGGGTGGTGACAGTGGTGTCGGTGATTTTGAGGTGGAACTGCTAGCTGCAGAGGCTGCTGCTGCACCCCCACTCCTTGTACTCAGAGGTAACAAGGGATGTGAAAGTGATGGTGGCAATTTTGAGGCTGAACTGCTAGCTACAGAGGCTGCTGCTGCACCCCTGGCGCGGGCACAGAGGGGCAGCATGGGTGGTGACAGTAATGGCACTGGTAACTGTGATTTTGAGGCAGAACTGCTAGCTACAGAGGCTGCTGCTGCACCCCTGGCGCGTGCACAGAGGGGCAGCATGGGTGGTGACAGTAATGGCACTGGTAACGGTGATTTTGAGGCGGAACTGCTAGCTAAAGAAGCTGCTTCTGCACCCCCAGCTCTTTCACATAGACGCAGCATGGGTGGTGACAGTGGTGTCGGTGATTTTGAGGCTGAACTGCTAGCTACAGAGGCTGCTGCTGTACCCCCACTCCTTGTACTCAGAGGCAGCCAGGGTGGTGAAAGTGATGGTGGTGATTTTGAAGCGGAACTGCTAGCTACAGAAGCTGCTTCTGCTCCCCCGGCACACACACATAGGGGCAGCATGGGTGGTGACAGTGGCAGGGGTGATTTTGAGGCAAACCTGCTAGCTGCAGAGGCGCCACTACGTCTTGAACTCAGAGGTAACAAGGGATGTGAAAGTGATGGTGGCGATTTTGAGGCTGAACTGCTAGCTACAGAGGCTGCTTCTGCACCCCCGGCACATGCACATAGGGGCAGCATAGGTGGTGACAGTGGCGGCGGTGATTTTGAGGCTGAACTACTAGCTACAGAGGCTGCAACTGTGCCCCCACTTCTTGAACTCAGAGGCAGCCAGGGTGGTGAAAGTGATGGCGGTGATTTTGAAGCGGAACTGCTAGCTTCAGAGGCTGCTGCTGCTCCCCCAGCTCATTCACATAGGCGCAGCATGGGTGGTGACAGCAGTGGCAGTGGTAACGGTGATTTTGAGGCCGAACTGCTAGCTGCAGAGGCTGCTGCTGCACCCCCGGCACACACACAGAGGGGCAGCACAGGTGGTGACAGTGGTGTGGGTGATTTTGAGGCTGAACTACTAGCTGCAGAGGCTGCTGCTGCACCCCCAGCTCATTCACAGAGGGGCAGCATGGGGGGTGACAGTGGTGTCGGTGATTTTGAGGCGGGACTGCTAGCTGCAGAGGCTGCTGCTGCACCCCCACTCCTTGTACTCAGAGGCAGCCAGGGTGGTGAAAGTGATGGTGATGATTTTGAAGCGGAACTGCTAGCTACAGAAGCTGCTTCTGCTCCGCCGGCACACACACAGAGAGGCAGCATGGGTGGTGACAGTGGCAAGGGTGATTTTGAGGCTGAACTACTTGCAGCACAGGCAGCAACTGTGCCACCAGATGCACGAGAGAAGGGTATGAGTGGCGATGATAATACCACAGACAAGAGGGGTGATAAGAAGACGGTCCTGTTCGGTTCCCGTCCCTTTGCCCCTCAAGCCTTCGGAGCTCCCCCCTCAGCCCCTCCAGCTTTTGGTGCTCCACCCTCAGCCCCTCCAGCTTTTGGTGCTCCACCCTCAGCCCCTCCAGCTTTTAGTGCACCCACCTCAGCTGCGCTAGCTTCTGGAGCTCCCACCTCGTCCCCTCCAGCTTTTGGAGCTCCCCCATCTGCCCCTTCAGCTTTTGGTGCTCCACCCTCAGCCCCTCCAGCTTTTGGTGCTCCACCCTCAGCCCCTCCAGCTTTTGGTGCACCCACCTCAGCTGCGCTAGCTTTTGGAGCTCCCACCTCGTCCCCTCCAGCTTTTGGAGCTCCCCCATCTGCCCCTCCAGCTTTTGGTTCTCCACCCTCAGCCCCTCCAGCTTTTGGTGCTCCATCCTCAGCCCCTCCAGCTTTTGGTGCTCCACCCTCAGTCCCTCCAGCTTTTTGTGCTCCACCCTCAGCCCCTCCAGCTTTTGGTGCACCCACCTCAGCTGCGCTAGCTTTTGGAGCTCCCACCTCGTCCCCTCCAGCTTTTGGAGCTCCCCCATCTGCCCCTCCAGCTTTTGGTGCCTTCCTCTCAGCCCCTCAAGCTTTTGGAGCTCCCCCATCTGCTGCTCCAGCCTTTGGTGCACCCACCTCAGCCCCTCCAGCTTTTGGAGCTCCCCACTCTGCTGCTCCAGCTTTTGGTGTGTCCCCTTCATCTGCCCCATCAGCTTTCTGGGCTGCCTCCTCCCCCTCTCCTGCCTCCGGTGCCTCCCCCTCTGGACCCCCAACCTTGGGCCTCCCCCCCCTAGGTGTTCCCCAAAGCGAAGCACCCTCTCCTGAGCCTGCGGCCTTTGGCTGGAAGTTCGGAACAGCAGCTGCCGCATCTTATGACATTGAATATGACTCACCTACTGCTGCGAAGCTGATGGCAAAAGGGCTACGCAGCGCAGGCTGGATGGAGCCAGCAGTGCCAGTACCTGCGTCACAGCTTGGCAAGGTAGGCAAGCTAGTCACCTTTCACTCACGCACGCACTCCTCGCTCACTCACTCACTCACAGTCACTCACAGTCAGTCACTCACTCACTCACTCACTCACTTACTTACTTACTTACTTACTCCTCCTGCTTCACAGCTGGGCAACATGGGCAAGCTAGGCACACGAGGTTTATCTTTCGGTTCAGAAAGTGGTTCACCTGGTTGTTTTCTGTTTTTTTGCCCCCCCCCCCCCCCCCCACCCCACCCCACCAACACCACCAACCACCCAGCAATGCCTTTCAGAAAGTGGGTCACCTGGTTGTTTTCTGCTTTTTGCCCCCCACCACCACCACCACCACCACCACACACACACACACCACACACCACCAAGACCACCAACCAACCAGCAATGCCGTTCAGAAAATGGGTCACCTGGTAGCTTTATGGTTTTAAGCATCCTCCAGGGACAGCTTCCTGGTGGGCAGCGTCCAGCCAAAACAGGGTCTTAGGTAGTGATCGCAATAAGAAGCAGACAAAAACCTCTCCTAGTCACCTTTCTTGTAAATCCGCGTAATTAATTTCCTCCCTAATTGTTTGTTACAAACTTTGTGCAAGTCTTAGATTGGGAAAAGTTTTTGACATGTTTTTCTCTCTCCCCCCCCCCCGGCCCCTCCCCCCCCCCCCCTCCCCGCCCCCCGCGCATTCAAGTACTCTCCTAGCCCCCCCCCCCCCGCGCCCCCCCCCCCCCCCCCCACCCCCAAGTCTCTCTCATCTTCTCCCCTCATCCCTTCGTCACCCCCGCCACGGTCCCCCCATCCCTCTAATCCCCCCCCCAGCGAGGACCTGCCCCTCCGATCATCCCCCCCCCGAACCCACTCAGGCAAATGCTCCCCTGGCGCACCATTTGCCGACCAATTAGCAGTTGTTTGAAGCTCCTCCCCCCTGCAGACTCCCCCCCAACCCTAGGCTGGAAATTCGGGGCCGCAGAAACTGCTTCTTATGCTATTGAGACTGCCACCCCCCGCACAGCAGCTGCAGCAGCTGGATCAGTGCCTGTATCTCATGCATCAGACCCTCCAGCATCACTAGGCTGGAAGTTTGGGGCCGCAGAAACCGCGTCGTATGCTATCGAGCCTGCCACCCCCCGCACAGCAGCACTTGCTCTTGCTGCTCTCCATCCCGCGTCAGAGCCCCCTGCAACACTAGGCTGGAAGTTTGGGGCTGCAGAAACCGCGTCTTATGCTATTGAGCCTGCCACCCCTCGCACAGCGGCAGCAGCGGCATTGGCATCTGCCCTCCCTCCCACTTCAGACCCCCCAGCATCCCTGGGCTGGAAGTTTGGGGCCGCAGAAACCGCATCTTATGCTATCGAGCCTGCCACCCCCCGCACAGCAGCACTTGCTCTTGCTGCTCTCCATCCCGCGTCAGAGCCCCCTGCAACACTAGGCTGGAAGTTTGGGGCTGCAGAAACCGCATCTTATGCTATTGAGCCTGCCACCCCCCGCACAACAGCATTTGCTCTTGCTGCTTTCCCTCTGGCATCAGACCCCCCTGCATCCCTAGCCTGGAAGTGTGGTGCTGCGGAAAGTAACTCTACAGCCATCCAGTTCCGTGACTCCTCCCCCACTCCAGCCACTGCTCCTGGTCCTGCTGCTATAGCCAAGGTTTCCAGGTTTGGGGTGCCAGACACAGCAAAGGCAGCAGCAGTCCAAACAGGAACAGATTCCTCTGCACCAGTCAAGTTCGGCGTGCCAGGTCCAAGTGGTGCACCCCAGCCCACCAGCCAGCCCAAGTCCTCTCAGATCCAATTTGGCGTGGCTCCACCGGCCCCAGCCATCCTCTTTGGCGTGGCTCCACCAGCCCCAGCCATACAGTTTGGTGAACCAGCCACGCCCGGCACCTCAGTTTCTCCACTTCCTTCTCCTCAGCCAGCCATTCAGTTTGGGGTCCCAGCTCCCTCCGTTCAGTTTGGGGTCCCAGCCCCCTCCATTCAGTTTGGGGTCCCAGCCCCCTCCGTTCAGTTTGGGGCCCCAGCCCCCTCCATTCAGTTTGGGGTCCCAGCTCCCTCCATTCAGTTTGGGGCCCCAGCCCCCTCCATTCAGTTTGGGGTCCCAGCTCCCTCCATTCAGTTTGGGGCCACAGCCCCCTCCATTCAGTTTGGGGTCCCAGCTCCCTCCATTCAGTTTGGGGTCCCCGCCCCTTCTATTCAGTTCGGGGTCCCAGCCCCCTCCATTCAGTTTGGCCTACCACTGCATGCCTCGCAAGGCACAACCCCAGCTGGCCAGGGGCCCGGCACAGGTATTCAATTTGGCGTCCCGCAGACCTCTCCTAGTGCTCCGCCCGCCCCCATTCAATTCGGTGTTCCACAACTCCCACCAGGCGCTTCCCCCCAATCCGCAGCCCCCCGCTTCGGCGCCCCATCACCTCAATTCGGCGTTCCACCCCCCCCCCCAGGCGATTCCCACCAATCCGCAGCCCCCCGCTTCGGCGCCCCACCACCTCAATTTGGAGCTGCTCAACTCCCCCCCACGTCTACACAGGCGGCACCACAAGGCGCATCACCGCAGCCCTCACCAACCCAAAGGGTGGAAGCTCCAATGGACTCATCCATCTTTGCTGGCGGTATCCACCCCTCCATGCTCCCCCCCCCCAGGTCTGGCAAACACTGACACACACACACACACACACACACACACACACACAAAATCTCTCTCTCTCTCACGCACACACACACACACACATAGCACGCACATACACAGCCCCATACACACACACACTTACCTCAGGCCTAGGCACCCCTAACACTGACACACACACGCTCATTGGTATCCACCCCTCCATGCTACCTCCGCCCAGGTGTGGCAAACTTGAACTGGGTATTCCAAGCTATTCTGTACCTGTCATTTCAAGCTATGGCTTTCCTGTCGTGTGGCAGAAGCTTAAACTCGAACTTGTTTACATAGCTCCAGCCTTTAAGGCTGCTCGCCGTCTATAGGTCTATTATAATTCTATAAATATATTATAATAAAAATAGTTTGATTATTTATTTTTTATCCTTAATGAATATTTCAGATTTAGCAAAAAAAGTATACTTTGATATGCAAAAAATCATGTACACGAATAATATTGTCGTGACTGTGTCTGGTTTTGCTATAGGCATGGTGACCGTCTTCTGCTCGCCGTCTCCAGCAGTAACTCAATCAATTCAAATCAAAGCATTCTTATAAAAATAAACTCAGGTACGGCAAGAGGCCTGTAGATCCAACCCCAACTAATAACCCTATAGACCCCACCCCAACCCCAACCAACCCCAACCAACCCCAACCAATAAACATAAAGACTCAAATCCCAGGAGCCCCTCCTCAGCTCCTGGATATCTTGACAGGCAACAGCTCCACTATAGACCCCCCCCCCCCCCACCACCACCACCACCACCGCCACCTACCCCACCCGACCACCCACCTTCACTGCTGTTGTACAAAGAGCCCCTCCTCAGCTCCTTGATATCTTGACAGGCAACAGCTCCACTATAGACCCCCCACCACCACCACCACCACCACCACCTACCCCACCCGACCACCCACCTTCACTGCTGTTGTACAAGGAGCCCCTCCTCAGCTCAAGTCCACCCAGGTATGGCAAGAGGCCTAACTTGAACTCGCTTACATGGCTCCAGCAAGCAATCAGGCTGCTCGCCGTCTTCCGCAGTCAAAACGATTGCCAGGAAATGTCATCATCGTCATCATCATCATAATCATAATTAAAACCATCAAAATCCAAGCATTCTTATCCAAATATACTCAATCCAATCTCTCCATGCATCCTACGACAACCGAGGCAATTTCCTCAATTCGCTTGTTTTTCACCTGTTTATTTACCCAGGTCAGGAAAGAGGTCTAAGATGTACTCCATGGCTGGCATTGCGGATCCTGCCCCCTCCCCTGGACCATTTGCCTTGGCTGCTGAGACAGCCAGCGGTGCTGTGCCCAAGACCTTAAGTGCAGTGGGAAAGGACACAGGCACCCCCCCTGGTAAGAATGTAGTCCAGTGTGCACACACACTAACACATACACAGACAGATACACACACAGACATACACTAACACACACATACATACACAAACACACACATACATACACAAACGTACACACATGCTCATACATACACACGTACATACACAAACCACCCTCATATGCTGAACCCAAGACCCTAAGTGCCGTAGGGCAAGAGGCAGACACCCCCCCTGGTAAAAATGTACTCCTGTGTACACACACACTAACACATGCACACACAGACAGAGACATTTACACACAACCACACATACATATATACATACTCACACATACACACACATACATACTCACAGATATACACGCACATACACAAGGGGGGGGCAAGGAAAATGCTGCCGTACCGCATCTTCGCTTTGGATAGAGCTTATCCTCTAACTAAAAAACTAAAAAACAAAAAAACAAAAAAAAAACTAAAAAACTAAAAAAAACTAAAAAAAACTAAAAAACTAAAAAAAACTAAAAAACTAAAAAACTAAAAAAAAGCTGTACCAAAGTAGAGGGGTCCAAAAATTTTTTCAACCAAAGCGGCTCAAATCTTAACTTCGCGATAAATCACGTTTGGGTAACCCCATGAAAGATGTAAGAGGATAACTGGAATGGGCTTTAAAAGATCTTTCGAATGACCCCCATTTTAGGGGGGGGTAGGGTGAGGTAATCGGGCTTTAGGAGGGGGGGGGGTTAAAAACTTATTTTCAACTTTATTTCCCCCCTCGTTTTGCATGAAACTTCCACAATTCCAACTCCCATCTGAATCGGACACCATATTGAACATGCGGTCCAAAATCTGTCTTTCTGCCCCCCCACACACATACACATACATAAACACACATACACACGTACATATGCAAACCGCCTTCATATGCTGTTCCCAAGACCCCAAGTGCAGTAGGAAAGGACGCAGGCACCCCCCCTGGTAAGAATCTTTTCCAGTGTTCACACACAAGCACATACACACATACAGATAAACACATGTACTCAAAAACACACACAGACATACGCATACATACGTGCACACATACATACATACACACACATACGCACACATGCATTCTCACATACATACACACGTACATACACATACATACACACATGCATACACAAACCGCCTTCATATGCTGTGCCCAAGACCCCAAGTGCAGTAGGAAAGGACGCAGGTACCCCCCCTGGTAAGAATGTAGTCCAGCGTACACACACACTAACACATACACATACATACGCACACCACCTTCATATGTTGTGCCCAGGACCCTAAGTGCAGTAGGGAAGGACGCAGACACCCCACCCTTGTAAGAACGTAGTCCAGTGTACACAAACTAACACATACACACATATACACACACATACTCACTCACATACACATACATACGCACACCGCCTACATATGTTGTGCCCAGGACCCTAAGTGCAGTAGGGAAGGACGCAGACACCCCCCCTTGTAAGAGCATAGTCCAGTGTACACAAACTAACACATACACACATATATACACACACATACATACTCACTCACATACACATAAAGAAATAATTTTAGTCAAATAAATAAATAAAATAAAATAAATACGCACACTTGCAGTAGGGTAGGACGCAGGCACCCCCCTAGTAAGAATATTTTCCAGTGTACACACACACTTACACATACACAGGCAGATACACACATACATACTCAAACACATACACATACTCACACAAACCGCCTTCATATGCTGTGCCCAAGACCCTAAGTGCAGTAGGGCAGGACGCAGGTGCCCCCCCTGGTAAGAATGTAGTCCAGTGTACACACACACAGACACAGACACACACAGGCACACACAGACACACACACACACAAACTAAAAACAAACTGTGGACCTATTTTATCTCTTGGAGTCCAGTAGGGCACCAGGAAAATGCAATCAAAATGATTATGATCATCACAATTATCACTCTTTCTATCATCATCATCATTATCATCATCATCATCATCATCATCATAACTATCATCGTCATTATCATCAAGAGAGGGATTACAAACTGCGTGTTTCTTGTCCTTCTCTCCTCCCATGCTTTATTTCTTTGTCAGTCAGTTTGTTTTTACCTGAAAGTCGGTTTTATCTAGCTAACTGGTTTTAGGCCTCCTCCAGGAACAGCGTTTTATAGCTTTTTAGAGGTTTTATAGCTTTTTAGGGCCATTTGCATGTATCTTGTCCTTCTCCTGCCTTATCTCTTTGTCAGTTGGTTTCCAGCTTTGCGTAGGTCCGGTTGTTTAGCAAAAGTTGCGATGCAATCCTGATCTCAGTCTTGTGGCTTTGTACGGTTTAGGGCGCTTCCCTGATCTCCACCTTTTCACCCTCCATGCACAATTTCCATGTCTGTCCTTGTCAACATTTTTTTTTCGACGGCGTGTCGCCACTGCATGGCGACGCATGGGTTTGGCTTTGATATGTCCATGTAACGAGGTTTACGCATTGCTGCTGCAGATCTGAAGCTTGCCCTTGGTAGCTTGAATTTTCACTTGGTAACATGGCTCCAGCCAGCAATTTGGCTGCTCACGTCTTCGGCAGTAAAACAAAAATTACCAGGGAAATGTAAATGTATTTGTAGACTATGTATGAAAACTGTGATAACTAGTGGTGAGGCGATATGCTAGCGCACCATGCAAAGGCTAAATGGCAATGTATTTGTAGACTATGTATGGAAACTGTGATGGCTAGTGGTGAGGCGATATGCTAGCGCACCATGCAAAGGCTAAATGGCAATGTATTTGTAGACTATGTATGAAAACTGTGATGGCTAGTGGTGAGGCGATATGCTAGCGCACCATGTCAAAGCGCTAAATTGCAAGGTCATTTGTAACTATGTTGGAAAATGTGATGGCAGTGGGTGATCGCGACCGTATGCTAGTGCACCATGCAAAGGCTAAATGGCAATGTATTTGTAGACTATGTATGGAAATTGCGATTGCTTGTGGTGAGGCAATATGCACCCGCACCATGCAGTACAATTATATTAGCTTGTAATGCCATCTCAGAAAGGTTGTGATATGTTCATGCTATGAGGTTTACCCATTGCTGGTGTAAAACTGAAAGCTTCCCTAGGTGTAGCTCTAACACCCCATCTCCCAAGGGTTCTAAGGCAAATATATATAATAACAATAATAAATGCAGCCTGGGTCTGGGTATAGGGAGTCCGGGAGGGTGGATTGCAGCTGTGGGTTGGGTACGGGAGTGGGAGTGGGTGCAGCTGTGGTTTCGGCGCTACGTGAGTGGGAGGGTGGGTGCAGCTGTGGGTTGGGGGTACGGGAGTGGGAGGGTGGGTGCAGCTGTGGGTTGGGGGTACGGGAGTGGGAGGGTGGGTGCAGCTGTGGGTTGGGGGCACGGGATTGGGAAGGTAGATGCAGCTGTGGGTCAGGGGTGGGGGCGTGGATGCAGCTGTGTATACCATGTAGGAAAAATGTCTTCGCTTGTGGTGAGGCAATATGCACCCACACCATGTAGTACAACTGTGTTAGCTGGTAGTACCATATCAGGCTGTGATATATCCATGTTATGAGGTTTAGGCATGGCTGCCACAGAGCGGGAGCTTGCTCCTGTTAGCACCCATCCAAGGGTTCAAAGGCAATATATAAATTATATTTTAAACCAGCTGTGGGTTGGGGTTGGTAGAGTGGGGGGGTGGATGCTGCTGTGTACACTATGTATGCAAATTGGGCTGGAGCTTGTCCCATATAGCACCCATTCAAGGGTTTAAAGGCAATATATACATATTATTTCAAACCAGCTGTGGGTTGGGGTTGGTGGAGTGGGGGGGGGTGGATGCAGCTGTGTATACTATGAATGGAAAACAATGCTGCCGCAGAACTAGAGCTTGCCCCTGTTAGCACCATATAGTTTAACTATATGAATAGTATGTCACTCACATGAATTGCTTGTGCAGAACTGGAACTTGCCCCTGACAGCACCCATGCGGAGGGAGCTGGTGAAACAAAGCATGGCGCTGGTTCTGACGTCTCAAGAGTGCACAGTGGGTCGGACATCCTGTCGCCCAGTTCGAGCTGCACCACCCCCAGAGCAAAACGTGGACGCGTGGCTCAGGCCCTTATCAGGGGTGTGCAGCAGCGTCTGAAGGAGAAGGGCTACAGCAACATCACCTCCTCCCTTGCCTCACCGTGCGGCTCTGGGACCCGAAGTCCCCTGAGCGAGTTCCAATCCCCTCCATCATCCTCAGCCCCATCCTTCGGGAAGGAAAGAGGCCCTGCTCCCACAGTGGGTCATGGGCATCTGTTCGGCTCTAACCTTGGCCAGCCTCCGGGCCAGGGCAGGGAGCACGTGGTTGTGGGACGTATCATGTCGCGCCTTAACCCATCCGCTCCCGGAAGTTATACTACCTCGGTGGCGCCGTCTTCCTCCTCCAGCGACTGTGGCGGAGACGAGGCTGGCGTTGGCGAGGGTGCGCTTGGCAGGTAGGGGGAGAGGCTTGTCAGCACTTAGCTAGTCAGCACTTCTTTTTGCAAAACCACCTAAACCCTAAACAATCCTAAACCCTAAACCATCCTAAATCCAAAATAACCTAAACCTAAGTGCTGACCGTCTTCCCCCTCCTCGCTCAGCAGTGACGAGGATGAGTACACCAAGAAGACCCAGCCACTAGGGGGCTTGCAGTTGAAACTGGTTGCTGGCTTGGAGAGGGTGATAGCAAAGCGACAGCAGCTCATGGATTTGCAACTCGACCTCCCATCTTCACAAGCCTCACCACAAGGCGCATCACCGCAGCCCTCACCAGCCTCAATGGTGGGAGCTCATAGACGAACAACAGGTGTGTGTCTGAATGTTACAGTCATGTCATCTTGCCACCACATAATTTGCACATGTTTTGTCGTGATGGTTGACCTCCTGTATGAGGTCTTACATCGGGTAAACGCTGTGTATGAATGTTACAGTCCAGGGGTAGCCACCTTAGTAGGCAACGGCAATCAGATATCATATAATATCATGTCATCATACAATATCATATGATGCAATTTGTATGATAGCATGCTCTTCTTTGGTCAATATCATGTGATACGCCGGTCCTTACGCATCAGGCTTGTGGAATTGCCCAGCCTCAAATAGTCACTGTAGATTACCCGGGGGGGGTGGATTTCATTAAGACATAATATTGTCATTGACATGCCACAGTTTACATAAATATTTAATTTATATATTTAAATATTTGATTTACATAAATATTAAATATTTCATAAATACATAATATTGTCATTGACAGGCCACAGTTGACCCAAAACAAGCCTGTCCCCACAACATCTGGGGATCCTTCCAACCATCATCAAAATCACAAGCTGCAAGCAATACAGCAAGGCGGCAAAGGTTAACTACAAAGGACAAAGGCACTTCCATGACCTAGTCCCACACAAATCGTGAACACACGACCCAAAACCCTAGAACCCTAAATTGTAAACTCACGGCGGAGTACCTAAGGTCAGGTGAGCTGCTTTTGTGCGGCGCGTCGCAATTTGAGCGAGTCTGTGTGAACCGAATGGGTCGAGCTGCCCCCCAAACCCCTCAGAGTTCCGCGCTCCGCCCTATACCTTGCTACGCCACAATCCTGAAATCAGGCTTGCGTCGAAACTTTTGCTACACAACTGGACCTACAGAAAGCTGGAAAACTGTGATTGGATGGTCCACTGAGAGTTAGACAACCTAAACTTGCTAGATTTTTTTTATAGTTGATATAATGATATGTGATGCCAATGAAATTAGCTACGTGGCAATACCTTTTAACACATGTAAAAGTCCTGGAGTACAACAAATTCTCATACATTTTCATACGTTTATATGCAAACGTTTATACGGCAGATAAAAATCAAATTACGCATTTGCTTCCCAACCCTATTTCTAGTGCAAGAAGCGCAAAAACTGTGCGCTGCGACCACAGGGGGTTGAAAAAACTGCGCAAAACGCGCAGTGGGGTTCAAAAAGACAGCATAAACGCTCTTCCGCGCGCGCTTTGTAGTACCCTGGATTGGGCTCTCGACATTCTTTATAGTGTATCCCCCTCAACCCTTAACCCTGAAGGACCGCCAATGGGAGACATCTAAAGCTGCTTTGTACACCTAAAGGTATTGTTGAGGTGTATTGCTGAGGTGTATGGCTGGGGGTTCTTGTTGAGGTGTATTGCTGAGGTGTGTGCTTTGGTTACACAGGAAGATAACCTAACCAGCTGTCCAACACTGCTAAAATCTTGAGACTTGGCTAAGTGGCTGGCTCAAGGAGCTTCCTGTACCCTGCTAAAATATAATTGGTTTTATCATGGGCTGCCTCTTGGCTCAAATGTTCAATTTCAGAGGAAATATCATAAGTTTTTGTAATCTGCCTAACCCCCCCCCCCCCCACCCCACCCCACCCAAAAAAGGCCCATATCTCCATAAATTAGAATTGGGGTGTGCCCCTCTGCACTGTTTTATTTTCAGCTTTGTGAAGGTACAGTTGTGTGGCAAAAGTTGCAACGCAAGCCTGATTCCAGAATTGTGGTGAAGCCCCGGGAGGTTGGGGGCAGCGCTTAGCACTGGAGTTTCACTGCCCAATTTGTGATGCGTAAAAAATGGCGGAGAGGTGTTTGCGATGGAGCGACAGGTGGCAACGATAGCGAGTTAGTTACAAGCTGTTGGCTGACGTGTCAGGCTTTGTCTCAGTCAGACAGATGGATGGTTGGTGGGACGGATAAATGGGTAATTTGGGGGGCTCCCGTCCCCCAGAAGGGAGGGCTCCGCCCAAAACTGCCCCTTCTCTATAGCACTTTTGTTCATTTATTTGTAATCGAAAGGAGTTTCACCCCAGGAGGTGGGACCCCTTACACAAACCAGCCTGCCACCAAGGGTTTCAAAAGAAATGCAGATTCTGACTCAGTTTTGTTTTGGTTACATGGTATATCAGCCTTAAGGATGCTCTTTGTCTGCAGGCGGAGTAAACATGGGTAATATAAACGCTACTACACCACATACTGAGATAGATTGGTGTGGTTTGGTTACATGTTATATCAGCCTTCATGCTGCTCATTGTCTGCGGGCGGAGTAAACATGGGTAATATAAACGCTACTTTACCAAAGATTGAGAAAGATTGGTTTGGTTACATGGTACATCAGCCTTAAGGCTGTTCACTGTCTGCAGGCAGAGTAAACGTAGATAGCATAAAGCCATAAACACTACACCACCAGTGCAAAATATGATCACATTCTGAATCTTACAACCAGGCCAATGATGACAACACTTGAGATGCTGAAATCAGGGCTTTTTTTAAATCTAAAAGTTTTGTTTTTAGCTTAATGGTTTTAGGCCTCCTTCAGGGACAGCGTTATTGTGTTTTTTATAGCTTTTCTAAGCTTCCATAGCCTTGAATAGCCAATTAGGGCCATTTGTGGCACAATAAACAAAACAAAACTTTTGTTTTTACTTTTTTTTGTAGCGATGTTTTCGCCAAAACGGGGTCAAAACTAGCGATCGCTACTTATAGCGGTAAAAACCCTGGATGAAAATCACGGCCTGGCACTTGTTGTCGCAGGCTCTTGTTTGGCAGCGCCTCGGGTCAAAGCGTTTTGATGCCCTCTGACCAGACACCTGAGCATAGTTTTTCGCCTTATTCAGGCACACACCCACCCACTTTGACCCTTATCTTTTTAGCCTAACAAATGCTTCGGCTTACATTTTGACGGTTCTTTTAGCATTATGCACGGCGTACGTGTTCGACTGTTCTTTTACAGCCCTATGTGTTCGGTCCTTACATTTTGACGGTTCCTTTAGCAGTATGCACCGCTTACATTCGTACTGTCTTTAGCCTAATGTCGTCCTTTACATTTCTACGGTTTCTTTTAGCATCATGCAACGGCTTTACATTGTGTGACTGTTTCTTTTAGCCTATGTTCGGGCTTTACATTTTTGAACTGTATCTTTTAGCATTATGTGCACGGCTTACCCCATTGTGACTGTCTTTTAGCCTAATGTCCCGGCTTCTTCTTGACGTTGTCCTTTTAGCTTCTGCCACGGCCGTACATTGTGGACCCTGTTCTTTTGCCTAATATTCGCTTATACTTCTTGACGGTTCTTTTAGCATTATGCACGGCTTACATTGTGACTGTTCTTTTAGCCTAATGTTCGGCTTACATTTTGACGGTTCTTTTAGCATTATGCACGGCTTACATTGTGACTGTTCTTTTAGCCTAATGTTCGGCTTACATTTTGACGGTTCTTTTAGCATTATGCACGGCTTACATTGTGACTGTTCTTTTAGCCTAATGTTCGGCTTACATTTTGACGGTTCTTTTAGCATTATGCACGTCTTACATTGTGACTGTTCTTTTAGCCTAATGTTCAGCTTACATTTTGACGGTTCTTTTAGCTACATTGAATGTTTTCTATTTCTGCGTCTGGATAAATCGCTCTGCAGGATCTCTCTTAAAGAGTGTACACTGATTTACCCGACCCTTGCTGCTGCAGGCCCACAACTCCCGAAGAGCAGTGCAAAGGAATTCTTCACTGCACCTTCAAATGAGGAACAGGGTGAGTGGTCAGCTGCACTTGCATTGGCACACCCTCACTCTGTGTGTGTGCGTGCGTGTGGCTGTGTCCGTGTGTGTCTGTGCGTGTGTTTGCGTGCATGTGTGTAGGTGTGAGTGACTCACTAACACAGTCACACCCACACTCATACCAAATCACACTCATACCCACACTCATACCAATACACACCATGTACCCTCGCATGCTATTACATCAACCCTTGGCATGAGCTTGTACTATTTTCATCAACCATTGGCAACCTCACTGTTGGCCCTGGCTTCATGAGGGTGTTAGGCTAACTACCGGGATGCTTCATGATAACAAATGAGAACGCCTGGTTGGGCGTGGTATCAAGGGAGCCCCGTCTTACAGAGGTAGAGAACGGGCTGCTACTTTACCTGGGCAAAGCTACCATGGCGGTTGACAGTGACCGAAGACACTAAAGCGCACCCGTAGGGATTTGAACCCAGCGCCTTCAAGGTTCAACGAGATGAACCATAGAACCATTTGTCAAACCAGGATATTCGGATTTATCATACTACTCTACGAATGCGCCTATCATACAGGATCATAGCAACCTTTACCCGGAATCCTGTTCAGTGCAAAGTCTACCCAGACCGCTGGGTAGCGCCCTTGTCAGGAAATACATTATTGACAGGGTTTATCATACTACTCTACCATTGCGCCTATCAGTCATCAGATTCTGATATTCAACAGGTGCATTGGCAGGGTAGTCTGATAGATTTGGGCACCATTTTGTTTCTGATGATGCCTAGCCGTTCCGGCACTGCATGGGTCTGTATACAATTATTTGCATCAACGGAATGGCGACGCATCGTGCACAAAAACGGTGGCGAGTGTAATAGGCAAATGAATGAACATAATCTGTAAATAACTTCATTCGTTGATATGTAGTAGCAACTCCAAAGTGTTCATTAATTCAATTGGAGACCAGTTCTATATTCCCTTGCTTGTATACAATTTCATAATGTTCAAAATCGCCGATGGATGTGAACTTCAACTTCAAGCAACAATTTTTCAAGTTTAGGCCCCACTCCCCACACTCCACACACACCGGCCCCCTTAACCCACCTATCGAACTCCGCAGATTCCTCATCCCCTTGCGTCCCTGGTGTCCAGCTGGCCAAGAACTTCTACACAGGCGAGCCACAATTGGCCACTGGTGCCGGGCTAGCTGGTGCTGGTGCTGTGGTAGCTGGTGCTGGGGTACCTGGTGCTGGTGGCGTGGTACATGTTGCTGGTAGCACGGTAGCTGGTGCTAGGGTTGCTGGTGGCGTGGTAGCTGGTGCTGGTGGCACGGTAGCTGGTGCTAGGGTTGCTGGTGGTGCTGGGGTAGGTCATGGTCCACCCCAAGAGGACATGGGTCGCGGTAATGCAGTGGTAGAGGTTGGAGGTACTCTTGATGCCCCAGTCCCACCAAGTGTCGCCCATGGCGGGGTAGCTACAACTGTCAGTAATAGTGCAGGCAGTGGGGGGGGCGCCACTTTCTTCAACCTGCCTGACAAGGCCCTGAGCAAGCTGCAGGGTCATAGCAGGAGTGAGAGTGAGGGTGAGTCCATGCGCCACAACCACACACCCATGCCTAGCATGGGTGGGGCGATGCTGCCTTCTACTGCTGCTGATGATGATGATGATGATAGTCTTGGACCTGTTGAGCTGCCTGGTAGTAAGCTACAGGGACCTAGCATAAGGAGTGAGAGTGAGGGTGGGTCCATGCGCCACAACCACACACCTATGCCCAGCATGGGTGGGGAGATGATGTCCTCCACTGCCGCTGCTGGTGATGAGGATAGTCCTGGACCTGTTGAGCTGCCTGGTAGTGAGCTACAGGGTCCTAGCAGGAGGACTGAGAGTGAGGGTGGGTCCATGCGCCACAACCACACACCTATGCCCAGCATGGGTGGGGGGTTGCTGCCCTCTACTGCTGCTGCTGCTGATGATAGTCCTGGGCCTGTTGAGCTGCCTGGTAGTAAGCTACAGGGACCTAGCATAAGGAGTGAGAGTGAGGGTGTGTCCATGCGTCACAACCACACACATATGCTCAGCATGGGTGGGGGGATGCTGCCCTCTACTGCTGCTGCTGATGATGATGAAGGTAAACCTGAACCCCCTGAGCTGCCTGGTAGTGAGCTACAGGGTCATAACAGGAGGACTGAGAGTGAGGGTGGGTCCATGCGCCACAACCACACACCTATGCCTAGCATGGGTGGGGGGATGCTGCCCTCTACTGCTGCTGCTGCTGATGATGAAGGTAAACCTGAACCCCCTGAGCTGCCTGGTAGTGAGCTACAGGGTCATAGCAGGAGGACTGAGAGTGAGGGTGGGTCCATGCGCCACAACCACACACCTATGCCTAGCATGGGTGGGGGGATGCTGCCCTCTACTGCTGCTGCTGCTGATGATGATAGTCCTGGGCCTGTTGAGCTGCCTGGTAGTAGGCTACAGGGTCCTAGCAGGTGGAGTGAGAGTGAGGGTGGGTCCATGCGCCACAACCACACACGTATGTCTAGCATGGGTGGGGCGATGCTGCCCTCTACTGCTGTTGCTGATGATGATGAAGGTAAACCTGGATCTCTTGAGCTGCCTGGTAGTGAGCTACAGGGTCCTAGCAGGAGGACTGAGAGTGAGGGTGGGTCCATGCGCCACAACCACACACCTATGCCCAGCATGGGTGGGGCGATGATGCCCTCTACTGTGACAAAGGAGAGCAATCCAGACAGATATGTTGCAGCTCTTTTGGTTTCAGTCTCCAACTCAGTCTCCGGCCTCAGTGAGCACGCCGCCAGCCTCAGCCCCCCTAACCAACCATCCACCGGCCCCGACTCTCCCAGCCATTTATCACCAGCAAATGGCTCTCCCCACCATCCATCCACCAGTCTCAGCCCCCCTAACCAACCATCCACCAGCCCCGGCCCTTACCGCCATTTATCATCAGCAAATGGCTCTCCCCACCATCCATCCGCCCCCGCCCCGGGCCCCCCATGACCAACCTCCAACTCCACCCCTAGCCCCCCTAAACAACTCTCAACCTGCCCCAGCCCCCTGAACACATCACCGCCCCCCATCCCCCTAAACATATCACTGGCCCCAGCCCCCCCTGAACGACCATCCCACCCCGCCCCCAGCCTTCCCTAACAACTCTCAACCCCGTCCCATCAGTCCCCCTGAACACACCATCCACCCGCCTCCCCTCCCCCCTACAACTATCCACCCCCACCGGCCCCAGCCCCCCTGAACACACCACCCGCCCCAGCCCCGCATAACAACTATCAACCGGCAACCTGCCCCCATCCCCCCTTAACAACCATCACCCCGGACAACCATCCACCGCCCCCATCCGCCAACTATCAACCGGGCCCCCAAGCCCCCCTGAACAACCATCCACCGCCCCCAGCCCCCCTAAACAACTATCAACCGGCCCCAGCCCCCCTGAACAACCATCCACCGGCCCCGGCCCTTCCCACCATTTATCACCAGCAAATGGCTCTCTCCACAACATCCAATCCAGTAGCCACCCCCGCCAGCACAAACCTACTTATGACTCCCCCCCCAAGGACGCCCCTCCTGGCGAGGAGGTGTGCAGCTTCACTGCCATGCTGCAGGATGCCATCGACGACGAGCCGCCTATAGAGGCTGCAGAGGCCATGGTCCGCAGTTACATGGCCCTCATGGATGAAGGGAGGTTGTCAGGCGGTGGCAGCCTCATGGCTGCTGTGGGTGATATCATCAACAGCAGTGCGGGGGTTGGTGGTGGCGGCCGCATGGCTGTTGTGGGTGATATCATCAATAGCAGTGCGGTAGGTGGTGGTGCTGTTGGTGGTGGTGGTGGTGGTGGCCTCATGGCTGTTGTGGATGATATCATCAACAGCAGTACGGGAGGTGCCCCTCACGGGAGCAGCAGTCAGGATACTGAGTCGCCCGTTAAGGCCGCGGAGGCCATGGTTTGCAGTTACATGGCCCTCATGGATGAAGGGAGGTTGTCAGGCGGTGGCAGCCTCATGGCTGATGTGGGTGACATCATCAACGGCAGTGTGGAAGCTGCCCCTCGCGAGAGCAGCCATCAGGACGGTAGTCCACAGTACCAAGACCAACAGTCCACAATACCAAGAACACAGTATCAAGAGAGGGGGGGTGGGAGCCAAAGAATGAAACGTGATGAGCATGAGGATGAGAGTCAAAGTTCCATGGCATCGCCACCCGCTGACCCAGAGGATACTGCTGATGTTAGCTACACCGAACAGCTGGAGGGATACGAAGTGAAGGGTTGCATGCTGCGCCCCTCGACACACATGGGTGGTGGAGAGCAGGAAGTAGGGGAGCTCACCCGCAAGCTCCTGCAAGACATGCTGGGTGATGAGGAAGGAGGCGATGGGCCGAGTAGCCAGCTGGTGCAGGAGTGGGTTCAGCTTGCTGGAAGTTGGGTGGATAGTCGAGAAGATCGGGGTCGTGACCTTGTGGGAAATGAGGGCAACCCGCTGAAGGATTGGGTGCACATGGCGGACAACTGGATGCACAACATTTCAGGTGGGGGGGGGATGAGTGGAGGTGCTGCTGGTACTGCTGCTGGTGGGGGGATGAGTGGAGGTGGTGGTGGTGGTAACGCTGTTGGCAGGGCGAGAGGGGTTCCTCCTACCAGTGGGGGGATCTCCACTCTTGCTGCTGATGGTGTAGATGCTTGGGCCGGCGCTGGCCGCCGCCATTTGACTGACCCCTCGACTGTGACTTCTATGGAGGAGGCTCTAGCTGTCCTGCTGTCCGGAGGACTGTCTAGAGACGCCAGTGCAGCTGGAGTTGCGATGGCAGGCATCAATGCCAAGCACGGAACCAGTGGTGGCGGTACCGCTGGTGCTGCTACTGCTACTGGGGAGTTTGAGGGGGTAGAGGATCCCCCCACCCCCCTGCGTCAGTCCCCCTCCTGGTCTGCTGGTGGCGTGGACTGTCGAAAGCCAGGGGTTCAACCGCCTTCTCCCTCCACCGCCATCCTGTCAGTGTGTGCTGAAATCAATGCCTCTCTGGCTCTTGACAGCAGTGCGCCCTCTGACCTAGGTCCAGCTATGGCCAGCAGCACTCCTAGCAAGCTGGAGACCACAACCCCGAAGAGGAAGCCCTCCAGTAGAAGCCGTGAGCTCCATGATGCGCTGATGTCCGCGTGGTCAGTGTGGCTACTCAAGTGCACACTCACCTCTTCCTCAGCTAGTTCTAAGGAGGGGGCGCTGAGGGGGGCTGCTGAGGGGAGTCCAGCAGGCTCGATTCAGGTAGGCAGAAGTTAGCCCCCACTTAAGTCATCCCCCACTTACCTAAAAACACCTAAACCCTAAAAACACCTAAACCCTAAATGATTGAATCAAAACCTAAAGCACTCAACCCTTAACCCCTAAAACTTAAATGGGGGCTATATTCCCCCCACCCTCGATTCAGGCATGGGCTGTGATGGAGTCTAAGAAGGGAGACCCTACAGTAGTGCGCTACCTCTTGTCTAGGGAGAAAGGGACACCACTTTAGCAACAGTTTAAACACACAGACACACACACCAACACCCTCGATTCAGGCTGCAATTCAAGTGAGGAGGCTGGCAGAGGAGATGTTGTCCGAGGGGCTGACCCTAATGGAAGGGAGTCTGGAGGGACATGCCAGCACGGTGAGATTGTCTCCTTCAATCTTGGGGGGCATTGTTTTTCTTTTCAGCTAAAAGCAGCAGCCTCTAGGCAGCTTCCCTGACTGGCTAGTAAGCCAAAACTAATGCAACCTAGTGTGTCTGGAAGCTGACAGTATCCGCTGTCCAGAACTGTCAAAATCTTGGGGGTGACCTAATGGAAGGGAGCCTGGAGGAACATGCTAGCACGTTGAGCTTGTCTCCTTCAATCTTGGGGGTTGGGGGATCCAAGTGATGGTCAAGTTTTGGTTGGTAGTAGTGGTGGTGGATTGGTGTGTGAGTGTGTGTGTGTGATGCTGCTTCCAGAAAACAAGTGGTGGTCAAGTTTTGGTTGGTAGTGATGGTGGATTGGTGTGTGTGTGATGCTGGTGCCAGCACGGTGAGCTAATCTCCTTCAATCTTGGGGGGTGGGGGGTATGAACTTGGACTTGGCTACATGGCTCCAGCCTTTAAGGCTGCTCTCCATCTTAGGCAGTAACATCAACATTCAAAATATAACTTTTGTTCAAAACAATACTCTCAATTCAATTATAATTGCAAAAATCAGGCAAAAATCAATTAGAAAATGTACACCCTACTGACAGCAAAAATGTACACCCTACTGACAGCAAAAATGAAGTAAGCCAAGCCACGATTTAGGACGCCAGCACACATGAATCCTTACCCATCCCCATCCCTCCTCACTAGCCCCATGATGGACCATGATTCCATCCTACAGATCCACACGATGGTTGCAATCAAATCGTACCTCAGCAGCACCAAGGACGCCAGCACACTGCATTTGGCTTTCACCCTGTGGAGGACGACCGCCAGAGATGCAAAGCGCAGGCGGAGCTTCTTGGCAAGGAAGGCTCTGCAAGTTGACGGAGCAGTCGGGACCAATCCGCTGATCTACGAAGTGGAGCCTGACAGTGGGCCAAGCATGGACTCAGCTACACGTCAGCTACATCTCGTGGCCATGGCTGCAGGCCAAGCCACTGCAGCCTTCCAGATATTACTCACGCGCCGTCGATCGGTTCACCCAGTCCAGGTGACTGCTTGGAGCCCAACGCTCCACTCTCCTCTGCATCCCAGCAGGCGCACCAGGCAAGAGCAGTACTCTTCGTATCAGCACTACAGTCACAATAGCGGCATCGGGCAAGAGCTGTACCCAAGGGATCAGCACTACAGTCACAATAGCGGCATCAGGCAAGAGCAGTACTCTACAGATCAGCACTCTAGTCACAAAATCGGCATCAGGCAAAAGCTGTGCCCTACGGATCAACACTCTAGTCCCAGCAGCGCCACGCGGTATGAGATACACCCGAGAGAGCTACACGGTAGTCCAAGCAGGGCCACCCAGCATGAGCCAAGCCCAAGAGTTCAACCAGAGAGGTCCATGGGCAACCTCCGCACTCCTCACTCTGGGGCTGGGCAGCCTGGCCAGCAAGCCGTGCCGGTGAGGCATCAAGCCCATACGCCAACTAGTGCCGACAGCAGCCATAGTAATCTGTCAGTCGCCGCCTATCAGGAGCTAGCTGCAGGGTCTCAGTACCAGACGCCAGCTAGCAGCCGCAGGAGCAGTGGCTTGGGCTCGAGCCGCCAAGACACTCACAGAGGGTTCCAGGACCATACGCCAACTAGCAGCCCCACGGGCAGCTACTTGAGCTCAGGTGTGAGGGGCATGAGGGGCTTGTTGGTTGAACAGGGCCAGGTAACGCCTAGGAGCAGGGAGGTACATATGGGGAATCAACCCTACACACCAATAAGCGCCGACAGCAAGAGCTACCCTGCAGCTACTGCCCGTGTTACCAGCGTGAGCAGGGGGGCACACATGGGGAATCAACCCTACACACCAATAAGCGCCGACAGCAACAGCTACCCCGCAGCCACTGCCCGTGTGACCAGCGTGAGCAAACGCATCCCATATGTGGCGACAAGCTCCAGCAGCAGTGCGAGCCCTCAACTTAGGGGTAGCTTATCCAAATCAGCTATCGCTAAAATGATATTGTATGCTGTGGAGTGAGTGGCCTTTTTTTGCAGCTATTGTGTGGTTATGTCCGCTGAAGTTCCTTTGGCCTAGTAGAAAAAGTAATGATAACGCCTGGTGCGGCGTGGTATTGAGGGAGCCCTGTCTTACGGCGGTAAATAACGGGCTGCTACTTGACCTGGACAAAGCTACCATGACGGTTGACAGCGAACGCTAACACTAAAGCGCACCGGTAGGGATTCGAACCCAGCACCTTTGGTATAGCCAAATGATTAATTTAGCCTAGTAGACTATCCCTGGACTGTGACGTAGATACACACATGTATGCTGTGGAGTGAGTGGTCGTTTTTTTGTTGGTTGAGGGGATTCTCAGCCAAGGGAGGGGAGGCGGCACTTTAAACTGTCGGTTTAGAGACCTGGACATGTCTATAATCGGTCTGCGTTTGAACCCTGGTCCAATCCCTGGTTTCCATGGCTATCGCCCGGGGGGGAGTATTGTATTCTGCAGACAGATAGACGCCGAGTTGCCGGCATAAAGAACCATGTAAAAGATGTTGTTCTTCTCTTTGGCTGCTGTTGGGAGTGGAAAAGAGGGGGGGGGGGGGGGGGGGGGGGAGCGCAGATATGGCAACAGCACTGTTTTATTTTTTTGATGACAAGTCGCAACAGCGTCGCCATGCCACTGTTGCTGCATGGTTTTAGCACAGCCACGCCTCCCTCCCCCAAACCCAAACCCTGCCATGCGTAGCCCAAAAATGAACTTGAACTTGGTTACATGGCTCCAGCCAGCAATTTGGCTGCTCGCCGTCTTCAGCAGTAAAAACATATTTACCAGGGAAATGAAAAAATAAACACAAAGTGATTTTTTTCTTCTTTTCGTAATTTTATGTTCTTCTTTTCCCAATACTGGTAATGATCAAGTGGACAACAGCGTGAGCCAAGTTATGTCCCATCCAAAATTCCTTTAACTTGAACTTGGTGACACAGCTTCAGCCAGCAATCTGGCTGCTCGCCGTCTTTGGCAGTAAAAACTATTTTCTACCAGGAAAATGTAACGCGAACAAATCACTTTTTCAATTTGTCAATGGCCCCACACTTGGTGCTTCAGACTAATTCCAAAAATGTCCAGTGTTTTTGGCGGAGCCCCCTCTTCAAGAGGTCGGGAGCACCTTTTGTCCGTCTGTGCGACCGAAAAATTCAAACAGTGTACTGCCCTGTATTTCCACAAACGTTGACGCCCACTGCACAACCTGCTCCCTGTTTTTGCCACAGACAGAACGCACAGAATCAGTCCTTTGGCAAAAAGTCAAATTGTTTGCCAACTCTTCGTAAGTGAATGGAAAAGGAGTTTGCGTTCCTCAAGCCAACAATTCTGCTGCCTTGCCGTCTTCACCAGTAGCATAAGCAATTCAAAGCAAAGCATTTTCTTGTCGAAATATTATTGATTCAATCTCATCATACGTTCATACAGTCGTGGATTAACAGAGGCAACTGAGTCATGGAAAAACAGAAGCTTATCTAGTTGCGTCGCCTTTCAACAATTGTTCCAGCTTCCAACGACTGTTTTCCTTGGGGGGGATTGGTAATGCTACTGCCTGAGGAGGCGAGCTGCCTTTGGGCTGTAGCCATGCACCGCGTCCAAGTTAAAGTTTTCCTTGGGGGAATTAGCTCAAAAGCTCGCACGAATCGAATTTGGATTCATGTAAAACTCGTTAGTCAGAAACAGGTCAAGGCGATCTTTACTGTGAATTTTCCAGGTAATTTGGTTTCTATTGCTGAAGACCGCGAGCAGCCATATTGGTGGCTGAAGCTATGTAACCAATTTCAATTTCAAGTTAAGTTTTTTTAAGGAAGGGGAGGCGGGCAAATGAGCAGGTCAAGGGTGTGACGGAAACGTAGCTGTGGAATTAAATTGCAAAGCGTTTTGCTTCTAATCACATAAAACAATTAAGGGGAACACAGTAGCAGCAGCAGCAGCAGCAGCAGCAGCAGCAGCCCACGTTGCTTGTCGAGGCAGATATATTTACGATACGTGGGGGCTATCTATTAAGGACATGTAGTGACAGACACTCCCACGCACCGGTACAACTAATATCAAGGCCTTAGAACAAGGCGTGAGGTTGAGGGGGGCAGCCTGTTTGCTTGCGCTGGGGCCAACCACCAATCAAGGCCATGATGAACATCACCAAAATAATCATCAGGGAAAGTCAAGGTATTCGGTCAAACTGGCATATTGAGCACCTGGACGCAGGGTACTATTTTTGAGCCCCACTGCGCGTTTCGTGCAGTTTTTTCAACCCTCTGTGGGCGCAGCGCACAGTTTTTGTGCTTTTTGCATTAGAAAGCGCTGACCAATTTGACGTTTGTGCGCTTTAAGCGCTGGCCAATTTTACAAAATGTAGTACCCTGGTTGAGCACCTGGACCTAAACAAAAACTCTATCTTTAAACTGTCGAAGCCGCTTAGTGTGCTCCATGTTTTCCGTGGGTATCGCACGGGGGGACTTGGAATTGGCAGACGGTGGGCAGCTCAGAGTTGGCTGAAGAACCATGTAATAGTTGAAGTTCAAATTCAAAAATGAAATGTTGAGCAGTGACTGAAAAATCACAGAATACACAACTGGGTACACCAGGGTTGTTCAGGACGCTGCGTCCTGCGTCGCAGACGCAACGTCTAAGGGTCTGCTACGTCCTGACACACAACATGGGGAGGGTCCATTGCGTCGCTGACCTAGCTTCAGTGGATTGGTTGCGTCTCAGGACGCAGGCTATGGGTCAGTTATGGGTCAGTTGCGTCTCAGGACGCAGGCTATGGGTCAGTTATGGGTCAGTTGCGTCTCAGGACGCAGGCTATGGGTCAGTCATGGGTCAGTTGCGTCTCAGGACACAGGCTATGAAATTAGTTGCATGTCAGGACCTCCTGAACAACCTTGCTGCGCCCATCTGGTACAATCAAATATATTGAGCTCTTTGGAACTCACGCGTTGTGGAAAATTGGCTGAGAGTGTTGAAAATCGAGTGCAGCTGACTGAAGCCAGGGGTTATGACATAGTTAGGGCCAGAGTCATGTGCCGACATCACGACAAATAGGCAGACAACACGACAATCGGACAAAGGGGTAACCCCGGGGGCTACGCCAACAATCTGCGGTCCTCGAATCACGTGATATGACACTAAAATGAAATTACCAAAAATGTGTTAGGAAAATCTAATGGATACGTTCCCTCCATGGAGGGGTTTTCTACCTCAGGGATTCCCACCTCAGGGGAATTCTGCCTGGGCCAGTAGCACATGTAGGCCAGCTATTGCTATCCAGTCACCCACCCTTTCCAACCCCATTCAGCCCCACCCACCACCCACTTGCTCAGTGTGTATGCACTACTCCCCTCCACACGCAGGATCATGTCACCCCAGACACCACCCTGCAACCAAACGCCCATGCAAAAGGCGGGCACGTCTGTAGCTTAGCAACTGGTTCTAGTACATATTTGCTAACTGCCAAAGACGGCGAGCAGCCAAATTGCTGGCTGGAGCCATGTTAACAAGTCCAAGTTCAAGTTAGCGACAAGTACCCGGTCGCCTAAGGAGATCGTTCACACTCATTTGCCCGCTGGCGAGCATGTTGATGTCTTTGCTTCGTATGTTGTCCATAGCTGAGGCTACCAGCTGGCGGTTGAGGGACGCACTCATGTTGGCCATCTTACGCTTCTCTTGCAACTTCACCCTTTCCATCATCATTTTGCGCGCGGACTCATACTCATCCATGATCTTGTCTAGCAACTGCTGTCGCTGGTATAGGTGTGTCTTCTTAATCGAGTCCACCTTGTCATGACGCAGTTTCAACTCAAACTCGGTGTTCACCTTCTTTATGTCCATTTCTTTCTTTCGTTGCAAGTAAAGCTCAGCAAGCGCACGCTCTTTCTCCTCCGCCTTCATCCGGATCGAGGTCTTGCGCATCTCCTCGTTCTCTTGGGCCTGCTGGAACTTACCATGTCGTTCATCCTCCTTGCGGATGTCTTCCTGACGCTTCAGCTCCTCATCCCTCTTCCTCAGATCCTCCAGCTTTTTCCGCCGCATCTCATTCTCCTCCTCCCTCTTCTGCAGAGCATTCCGTTTCTTCATGAGGACTTGTTGGTTGGCCACCATAGCCGACTGGATGCGAGCATCAGCCCTGGCACGCTTCTCAGCGTTCTCTGCAGCTACCCTCTTGGACTCTATCTCCCTGCGCTTGGTCCGCTCAATATCCTTACGCTCCATGTCTGCCTTCCGCAGCCGCACTTGTTCAGCCTGCTCTTCAAGGATCGCCTCCGTCTCCCTCCTCGCCTCATCTGCCTTGTGCCGGCGCTCCATCTCCCTCTCATAGGCCTCCTTCTTCCTCCTCTTATCCTCCTCCGCCTCCCTGATCTGCATCTCCCGCTCCTTGCGGTGCCTCTCCTCCATCAGTCTCTTCAGCTGAAGCTCGAGCTCCTCCTCTTCCCTCATCTTCTCTAGCTCAATGTCACGCTGTCGCGCTTGCCAAGCAGCCTCATTTTCCAGCTTCTGGCGTACCAGTGCCTGAGTACGCTTCTCAAGCTCAGCCATCTTTTGGGCTTGTTTATCTGTAAGTTCCTTACGAGAGATCTCAAACTGCACCATCTGCTGAAGATCCTTCTCCTGCCTCCTCAGCAGGGCCTCAAGCCTCTGCCTCTCCTTCTCAACCATGGAGCTCTCGTGTGCCTCGTCATCATCCTTCTTCTTCTTGGGGTCCTTTGAGCCAGTCGTACCAGTCCAACCCATGTCAATCAGGTTCTTGCGCTCGTCCATCAAGGAGCGCATACGGTCCTGTGTGTGGGGGGTGGATGGGGGAGGGGCGTGTGTGTTGTGTTTTATATGTTGTGTGTGTGAGTGTGTGTTGTGTGTGTTGTTTATGTGTTGTGTGTGTGTTGTGTGTGAGTGTGTGGGGTGTGTGGGTGTGGGTGGGGGGTAGGGGTGGGGGATAGGGGGAGGGGGCACGCATTGAGTCAGCCACTGCCAGATAAATAAATACATGTATAAATAATTAAATATAGCAATAAGATAGATAATGAATGTATATAAATAAATGCCTTATAGCGAGGCGTGAGGTTGAGGGGGCCAGCCCGTTTGCTTGCGCTGGGGCCAACCACCAAGCAAACGTCAGATACAACCAATATAGTGTTTGTTCACGCGCTGTGGTGACTCAGAGCTTCAAAAACTAGCTCACATATTTGAAAATGGCATTAGATGCTACAAAACAAACATACCGAATCTTGTTGGGTACAACATGGAAACATCACCTGGCACAATTTTTGAATCACATAGAAACAACCCCTCATGCCAACACCTACACCCTTCGAAACGTTGTTCTGATTCTTAATTACTAAACTCTCGTAACATTCCCTGCTTCTGCTCAGAGTCGTACTCCCATGGCGAATGAACAGAGAAGTACTGGCTATGCCGAGCAAACGAGGACTACTCGGACTTCTACAATTGTATGTTTCACACCTGTACAGAGAAGAAATAATCCATATGCCTTACTACCACCACCCCACCGCAACAACCGCAACCCCACCCCACCGCAACCCCACCCACCCTTCAGCCTTTGTTTACCTGTCTCACACCCTCGCATTTCTCATATCGCAGCTGTGAGATGTCCTCATCCTCAGCAGGGCGTCGGTACCATGTAGCTGGGTGGTACTGAAGCTCCAGAGGGTCAATGCCCAATTTGAAGCAGGCTTGTACAGAGCGTGGACTGGATGGGATCAAAGAAGTCTCCTCGGAGTTCGGATCTGCAGGAGGTTGGTGGTAGTGGTTGGTTGGTCGGTTAGCTTTTTGTTAGTTTGTAAGACATGAATTGAGCAGTAGTGCAAGATAGGCATGAGGAGCATGCAGCCTGGTTGGTTGACAGTTCTATGTTTGGAAGGTTGTTCAAGGCCAAAGGAACCTTGAGGCTGTGCCACGCTAGGTATGCTAGGGTTGCTGAGCTTGAACTTGGCTCCATGGTTCTGGCCATAGGCTGCTCGCTAGCTGTGGCGTTCAAGGGTAGAACTTCTAGGCGTGTTAGAGGATGCGGCACCAAGATTTCGTAGGGTGACGTGGGCAGCCCTGTAGGTAGGCGTCGCGAGTGAGCTTACAACGGGTAAATCAGCGGCGCGGGATGCTATTAGGATCGAGATCTGGTATCACGCATGATAAAATTCAGCTATGAATCAGAAGAGACAGCAGGGAGTCGCTGGTGAGGCCTGGGTCCAAGATCGGCCAGGTGTGAATAAAACACATCCAGACATGTCAAACTGCTGTGCAAGCTCATAGCTTAGCGAGCGAGCGAGTGAGTACAACGTACCATTGATACGCTCTTGTAGGTCTTGCAGAGTCACCTTAGCCTTCATGCCTGAGTTCTCATTCTGTGGATGAGGGGATGGAGAAGGGGTCGGGTTAGAGTGCCTGAAATGCAAGTGGCTCGTGTGAGGTCAGCAAGGCAGCAAGAGACGCTTCTAACCTTCGCCTTGGTCAAGTCAGTAAGCCACTCGACAGCAGGCCGATGAGCAGATATATTTGCCATTTCTAGTTGTTTGTCCCAGAATCAGTGTTTCTGTTTAGTGGGATGCGCAAGTGATAGAAAGTATAATTTTGTATTGAGCTTTGCCCGAACGAAATTGGGCGCAACTTTGTGCAGGTGTTGGCGGGGGTATTGGAATGTAATATCCAGGAAGTAGGGTGCGAATTATGTCAAGAGGAATACGTTTGAAGTACAACAGCGCAGTCATTGAGTGCAGGGGTAGGGCGCGGGGCGCCTCGCGCCTCGCTCCTTGTCCCAATCCCCCCATCCTTACCCTGGTCCTTATATCGTCCATCCAGCTGAATGTGAGTTCAGGGGCCGGGCTCGGCGAGGTAGTCTTGAGCAGAGGGATCTTGAGCAGGGGCCCCTGGTCTTGTGTGAGTTGGGGCTCTTCAATCACAGCGAACTGATGGGATGGGACTCTGCCACTCAATCAGTTTTGCCCTATTCCACAAGTCAGTAAGTGACGCCTCCTTACGTCAGCAATTTATTGCCTTCTTTCTGTCTGTCTCACTAAGAGCGCTCATGAGCTCGGGCCTCTACCCCCAACTATCCTTCCGAAACCTTTATGATAAGCCGAGCTTACAGCCCACCCGACCCCGCCCCCTCTGCCTCCGTCATCATAAATGTAATCAGGACTCTTCGTCAACCTCCCCAACCGCGCAGGCGCAGGCGTCAGCAGGGCAGCAGAAGCCTGCGTATGTCCAGGTCATCCAGACCGCCCGCCCAGACCGCAAACTCACACAGCATAGCACCATCACCCCAACTTCGGGTCCACCATGACCATGGTCATAGCACCCCTCTCACCGCCTGATACCCGAGCAAACACACGCTCGTTGGTTTGAGACCACTCTCGTACTCGAGTTGGCCAGGGTCGTGTAGTCCGGATTTTTAGTACGCGTACGGTTCAGTACGTTGTCTATAGCTGCGTTCACGTACGGTTGCGTACTCGAGTTGGCCTGCCCGTTCCAGTTCCTGGAGCGGGTCAGGGGCTACTTGTGGTAACTTGTAACACCTAACCAAAATCTTGACAGGATCAGGAAGCTGGCCGGAGGGGGGCCTCGGACAACCCCGGCAAGGAATCTGCAAATTTGCAAGGGACCAACACACTGGCACGAGCCGCACATTCGCAAGGGTCCAACAAACTAAATTCAAACTCAAATTCAACAAACTGGCCAGAGCCACACATTTGCAAGGGACCCGCATACTGGCAGGAGCCAGGGGCCATGCGTGGTCGCACACGTAGCACCACTGGGCTCGTTATTGGCTTGCTCCTAGTGCTGGTGCATTCCAGCTCCACAGATGCAGTCCAGGAGGTGGAGAGTGCCGATGAGCTTGACTTTGAGCATGAGCAAGGCGAGGAGACTGTGATAGCCTTGAAGCCCAGGAAGACGAGGGTCAAGGTAGTGGATTTCATAAAAAAATAGTTTCACCTCAAAATTGGTAGGCAGACGGAGGGTACAGAACTAACTATTTCTGTTCCTTCCTTTTTCGACTCGTCTGTCTGGCGAAGGAGAGAAGGGGGCATTCAGCTATCAACTGTGAATCCCACATTGAAAGTATTGCATGCGTGCACACAGGCACATGGGCAAACAGGGGTGCACACACACAGGCACATGGGCACAGGGGTGCACACACACAGGGGCATGCACAAACAGGGGTGCACACACACACAGGCACATGGGTGCACACGAATGAATACCCTCAGGCCATTGGTGCACATGGGCGCATTGACACCCAAGGGTGTACACAAACAGGCACATGGGTGCACATGGGCGCACAAGAATGCACACCCTCAGGCTCTTGGTGCACACGGGCGCATTGACACACGCAGGTGTACACAAGCAGGCACATGGACACAGGCACATGGACACACATACGTGCAAAAACATGGGCCCATGCATGTACACGGGTAGGCATCGACGGGTGTACGGAATACATACCAGCACACAAGCACGCAGGACCTGGGCATGTCTTTAAACTGTCTACACAGATTTGATTGTATTCTGGACTCTACATTGCGTTCTGGACTGTAGGTTGCATTGTGGACTCTAGATTTAGTAGTGTTTGTGCTACCTTCGTTTACTTTGCCTGCTGGCTGAAAGACCATGTAATCAAATACAACCAAATCAAGCAATGCCAGTTTGGATTTTTTTTAATCAGCCCCTACTAAAAACATAAAGCTTATTGATTATTTGAGCTTGGGCAAGTCTCTTGAGCGTGGTGTGGGCAGTTTGTTTTCAAGTTTCTGTAGGTCAGGTTAGGTATTCAAGTCCCAAGTCCCATGTAGGTCAAGGCCCATTTCGGACAAAACATTCAAACCTAAGCGTCGCACCGATGCGTCGCACGCAAAAAAAACTTTAAATCGCTACCTCTGGATTGTAACATAAACGTAAATGGTTCACACTTGGTGGAATTCCCTGATGCCTTGACCAGGAGGAGATGGATCCCAAGGAGGTCGCTGATCGTCTAGAGATGGAGTTGCATAAGATGGAGATGGGGAAGTTCCTGGTGACTGTGGACGGAGAGAGCATCGTTGTGAAGACAACTGCAATGGATGATGCGATGCTGGTAAGCTGGGATCTATCACTGGTTATTTTTGGGCTATGCATGGCAGCTTCCATCCAGCTACATTCACCATCCAATGGGTCAAACCCAAAGCTTTTAGCTGTATTGGAATCCCTGCCATGTGAGCTTTTAGACGCACTAGGCCTCAGGCTTGTCTCAAGGGCGGCGGGAAAGGGCTACCTAGAAGCTGCTACATGTAGCCCACAATTGAAACAATGGGGTCTGAGGTGATAATGTTGTCAAGTACCACTGCTGCTCATAGCTTTTTTTTGCAGCTACAAGCAGCAGCTTCTAGGCAGCTCCCTGAGCTAATCCCCAAGATCTTAGAAGTATTGGGGAAATGTGCTGACAGCTTCCAGATGCACTTTGTTGCTATATGTTTGGCTTGGTAGCAAGCCAGGGGAGCTGCCTAGAAGCTGCCGTTGGTAGCTGAAAATAAATATATGCTGCAGCTCCTCTGGCAGATCAACGCACCCACTGTTTTTCTTTTCAGCTACCAGCACCAGCTTCTAGGCATCTACCTGAGACTGCCACTGGGCCAAACCCAAATATTCCAGGAGCGCTAGAAAGCTGACAATGCTAGCTTCCAGGTATCTAGGTTCCTGAAGATTTGGATGAAGAGAGAGCACATGGGGCTGCCTAGAACCTGCTGCTTGTAGCTGAAAAGAAAAACCATGAGCGCACCCAACATCCCAACACCCACCCAACGTCCAACCAAGCCTGGAAATATAAACAAATGCACAAGGAGACAAGGAGACAAATGAATAATTAGGAAATCAATGTTGAAGCACCAGCAGCCAGACCTCAACTCTTGAACCTAGATAGTGAGAAGTCAGAGTCACGGCGTAAGTGACATGATGATGATGAGGACGAGGATAGTGATTATGATGGTTATTGGTAGAAGGTTGTAAAAGAGAAGTCATTCCCTATATTCAAACTCTACCCTACAGGATGAAATCGCTTTTATTTTAATTGATTATGTTACTTCCGAAGACGGCAAGCAGCCTTAAAGGCTGGAGCCAAGTGAACAAGTTCAAGTTCAAACCTGCTAACTTAAATTATGCTATACAATCCAACCTGCATCCCGTCTCTAGCTTGCTAACCCAAATTATGCTATACAATCTAACCTGCATCCCATCTCTAGCCTGCTAACCCAAATTATGCCATACAATCCAACCTGCATCCCATCTCTTACCTGCTAACCTAAATTATGCTATACAATCTAACCTGCATCCCATCTCTAGCCTGCTAACCCAAATTATGCTATACAATCCAACCTGCATCCCATCTAACATGCTAACCTAAATTCTGATACTCAATCTAAGCTGCATCCCATCTCTAACCTGCTAACCTAAGTTCTGATATACAACCTGACCTGCATCCCATCTCTAACTTGCTAAACTAACTTCTGATATACAATCTGACCTGCATCCCATTGCTAACCTGCTAAACTAAGTTCTGATATACAATGTAACCTGCTAACCCATATTCTGATATACAATCTAATATGCTAATCTAAATATTGCCATACGATCTAACCTGCATCCCATCCCTAACGTACAGGTGAAGGATGTGGCCCTTACAGAGTTTGATGCTGCCTCTACAGTTAGAGTCCAAACATACACCTTCAGCCGGCCTGATGGGGGCTTGCCTCTGGCCAAGTTACTAGCCCAAGAGAAGCATGGACGTCCAAGCAAGTGGTTTAAAGAGGCCAAGGAGCGGATCAAGAAGAGGAGCAAGAAGTCGCACTTGAGTGGTCTGGCTAGGCTGATGGAAACGTTGGCAGCAAAGAAGAGGAAGGTAGAATTTTGAAGAAAGCAATGGCAGGATGCGTTGTTGGCTTGCCTCTGGCCATGTCAGTAGCCCAAGAGAAGTAGGGATGTAGAAGCAAAATATTTAATGAGGCCAAGGAGCGGGTCAAGAAGAGGGGAAAGAACTCACGCTCGAGTGATCTGGCACGGCTGTTAGAAACGTTGGCAGCAAAGAAGAGGAAGGCAGAACTTTGAGGAGCCCAAGAAAAGCATGGGCATCCAAGCAGGTGGTTTAAAGAGGCCAAGGATTGAATCAAGAAGAAGAGCAAGGACGCACATGTTTTTTGTTATGAAAGGAATTTAACCCCAGGAGGTGGGTTTCCCGACACAAGCCAGCCAAAAGAGTAGGCGCACTCGAGTGGTCTGGCACAGCTGATGGAAACGTTGGCAGCACATAAGAGGAAGGTAGAACTTGGAGGATAAATAAAATAAATAAATGGTACGCCTTTGTACGAGGCGTGAGGTTGAGGGGGCCTGTCCATTTGCACTGGGGCCAGTTAGTTAGTTAGTTAGTTGTTGCAGTCCAGGGGTAGATCAAATAGGCTAAGGGGCGTGCCCAACCATGACAGGAGGGGCTTTAACAAAAAAACGTTGATGAACTGAACCCCTTACAATCGTTTTACCGATGGGGCCAATCACCTAATGTGGATACGGAGGGCAACTTTAAGGAAAGCACTGTTTGTTTTTTGTGCGACGCGCCGTCATTCTGTTGCTGCATGGCGACGCATGGGTCCGGCTAAACTAGTCAGACATACCCCCCCCCCCCCCCCCCCCCCCCCCCCCCCCCCTACCGAACTTCGTGCTCTGCGACGTTTGGGGGGCAGCGCGTCACACTGGGGTTGCACTGAGTCGGTCAATTTGCGACGCGTTGCATGAAAAAAACAGTGGAGGAAAGCACGGACAGGATGCGTTGCTGGCTTGCTTGTGAATACCCCGACCCTTATAGGTCATCTACAATATAAAATATATTATGAAATGTGAGGAGAGATATGAAGTTCAATGAGCTATCCTCTTTTTCTGAGGATTTGTTGGAAGACCCCTCCCTGATATTGAGGAGCGGGCCTGTCTTGGGTCAACAATGGCCTTTCGGCGACAATGTCAAGTAGTTTACCTCAGCTGCTCATTCGTTTGCGCAGCATCAAGTTGGAGACCAGTTCATTTGGTGTTTAAGCCATCCTGTTAATTTGGACCCCATCTTAAATACACAGAATTCATCTTCTACATGTACAATTCATTGAATTTGAAGGTTGGGGAAGTCCCTTAAGTCTGCTTGATTATCTTTAGTATAAGCAGTGCATCTTCTTCAAGAATACCCCGTAGGCGCCAGTTTAGTTGGTGGCAACTGATTTAGGGGTAGTGAAAAAAGTGCCCTAAAGAATTACAGTACGCACAATAATTTTTGCGGCAATTTCAAATCTAGAGCAAACAATGTCTTGGCCCAATTAAAAAGCTTTGATGGTTCCAATTCAAACCGCATCCGATAGCCCCAAAGCACACATTAATCCCGGGCCTAGACCTAAATAATATCCTGGCCATGTGATTAAATAACATCCTGGGACTGGGCTGGGACTGGGCATATTAAACCGATACGACTCAGTATACAATTGTGCATAAAGTAATAGCTTGAACACCCAATGACCCAATCATGTGATTGCACTCCTGGTGCTCAGAAGTGAGGTGCTGTAGTGTTCAACCCATCCCTTATTTACTGCAGACATGATCTGGCTGTCATGATCTGGCAGGGCGGTTTGCAGCAGAGATTAGCCAGGACGAGCCTAGTCTAGTCTTCTTGCCCATCACATGCATGCTCCTGCAACTCATCGCTTGTTGTCAGCTGCTGCTCCCGGTCTCAAACCAGCTCATCGGCGAACCCCCAACGTTTTCAAGCGCACCAGAGAGTGCATCGGGCATATCGTCATCGTCATCACTAGGTTTCGCGTTATGATAGAATGCCAGGCCCGACAGAACCCCGCTTATCGATAATATCAGATCGCTTAGCGCTTGGCTGGCGTTCCAATGATGTTGCAGATGAATTCCCACTCCTCGCCCCAGTGCCCTTCTCAAGCCTCGGACAGAGCCTTGCTGCTTCCTCCCCCCCCTAGTCTGTTGTACAACCGTCGCCGCAGGATTTGCATCGATACAAATTCAAAAGGTGTGACCGGCTGTCGCTTCACTTCACGTAGCTAGAATATATAGGAACGCAGTCTTTGGCCAAGTCCATAATTATTCAAATCCTCGAAGCTCTCCCAGCGACAGGACTCCCAGCTAACTTTCTCAGGTGCGCGCAGCCTTGTTTCAGGAAGCCAAAATTCAAGAGGGCGAGAATAGATCCTGATAGAACATTCGCATGCCGATATCTCCGGTGTTGCTTGTGCACCAGCAACAAGTTGCTGAAGGAGTTCAACTATTCGACAGCATGGTTTCATGTCACGTCTTATTACAGCCTTGTTTCATGGTTCTAGACCACCATGTGGCATGATCTTGCTGTTCGCTCTGCTTTCCCCAACATTCACAATCATTTTCTCGAACCGCTTCTTTCGATGCGTGGCTCTCGCGCAATCAGGGTCTCGCCTCTTGTTTGGAATCTGGCTGACGTTATTTTTTAGCCTTGCCCAGACACAGAAAGAATCACTGTACCCCCTACCCCACCCATCACCCACCCCTCAACCGTCTGCACACCTGTCTGCGCCAGATCTGAACATGGCTGACGACAACACCTGCATCGTTTGCGACAATGGAAGCGGAATGGTCAAGGCCGGGTAAGAGTGCACGACGTGACATTTTTTGTGTGCCGAAGAGGCGCGCCTCGAGGCGGAGGCTGTCAACCTCCCTCTTAATAACCGTACCCAGTCAAACCAGAAGTGGGATGCGCTGAGCTGTCGCGACTGCATGCTTCACTAGCCCCGCCTTGGGCGAATTCCCTCCCATGATCTCGGCTGGAGCGTTCGTTGGGCCCATGTTGTGAGCTTCTGTTCCGGAACACATATTTTAGTTGGGCACATAGATGTGTTAACCAGGGTTATCAGGTCAAGAACATAAAAGGGGTGCGTCTGGGACAAGTACAAGACGCCTTAGGATAATTGTTTTTTTAATGCCATGGCAGTTTGTCTTGGTCCTACCACAGCCTCCGCGTTAAGTTGTCGTAGCCAACCACTGCTGTATTCATAAGTGCCTGGGAGTTTTGAAAATCTTGAAGGGCTGCATGCAGTGGGGCATCACGAAACATACAAATTCCCAACGACTTTAGATGACATGGTCCTCTTTCTTTGACCTGCTACAGCTTTGCCGGGGAGGATGCTCCGCGCTCCGTGTACAGCTCCATCATTGGCAAGCCCAGGCATGCCATGGCGATGCTTGGAATGGGACAGAAGGTAAGTGTTAGTCACTCCATTTCAACCACACGCTTTCTTCCACATCAATTTGGCTGGACTGGACTTGATTGTAACAACAAAATCAGCCAACTCTTGGCTGCTCACTGTCTTCCAATTCCAAGTCCCCCCGTGCGACACCCATGAAAACCAGGGAGCATACTAAGCGGATTAGACAGTTTAAAGACTTGCTGATGTCATCAATATGACAGTGTGTATGCCAGTTGCCTGATACCCATGCACATGGACTGATGGTTTTCAATCGAGCTAATCACGGCCCACAACTTTGCACGCTGACTGCGATTCCACCCCACCAACCTTCCCCCCCACCAACCTTGCACGCTCCTGTGGGTCGCATAACTGTTTCCAATCCGATCAAAAGCCGAGGGCACATTTGGAGTCCGCTAGGCCACCAGGGTAATGTAACCATCATAATCACTGCTGGATCTAGGTTCTGAGGGATGTGTGTGTGTGTGGGTGGGTAGGTTCGGAGGGATGGTGGGTGGGCGGGTGTTTAAGTTCCGAGAAATGGGTGTGTGCATGTGGGTAGGTTCTGAGGGTTGGGCAAGTGTGTGGGTAGGTTCCGAGGGATGGGCAGCTGTGTGGGTAGGTTCTAAGGGATGGTGGGTGGGCGGGCGTGTAAGTTCCGGGGGATGTGTGTGTGTGTGTGTAGGTTCCGAGAGTTGGGTGAGTGTGTGGGTAGGTTCCGAGGGATGGTGGGTGTGTGGGTAGGTTCCGAGAAATGGGTAGGTGTGCGGGTAGGTTCTGAGGGGTGGTGGGTGGGTGGGCGTGTAACTTCCGAGGGATGGGTGGTTGTGTGGGTAGCTTCTGAGGGATGGTGGGAGAGGTCCTTGCTCATCCCTAACTTTCAATAAATATCATGTCTTACGTGCTGCAGGAGATGTACGTTGGAGACGAGGCCCAGGCCAAGAGAGGTATCCTGTCTCTTTCTTATCCAATTGCACATGGCATCGTCACCAACTGGTAAGCACTAAATTCGTTCGACCAAAGAATAATGTAAACCTGAATCTGAATCCATGGTGGACGCGGTTTAGTGTACAGGGTCCCACTTCCTGTGGTGAAAATCTGTTCAAAAAAAGGAAAACATTATGTTCACACTCCACCCTCTGTATGTACTCGGGAACTACCCTTCTTGATCCAAGACCATACTTTGTCGATTCTGATAGGATTCCATTCAATTGCCTTACATCACATTTCATCACATTCACATCGCATCACATCACATCAAACTACACTACACTACTCTACACAGCACTACACTACACTATATATTCACAGGCATGCCATTATTGACCCAATACAAGCCCGCTCCACACATCTGGGGGTGGGGTGGGGAGGGGGGTGGATTCTTTCAAACATTCTTTAGATGAGTAGTGGGCATAGTAAAGCATTTCAGTGCCATCTATCACAGCCCTAAGCTCAAGAGATCAACCCTTCACCCAAACATTCTTCCGCTTAGTCCACCAGTCCTCTTTCCGTCCACCCTTGACAGTCATCTCGAATCCTGCTTTTCTCACGCCCATTACATTAAGCTGCATTACATTACATTACCATAGGCAGGCCAGTGTTGACCAAAGACAAGCCCACTCCACAACATTTTGCACGTCCATTACACGCACATAGGGACCGGCATGTCAGACTGCCGGCATCATATGATATCGTACGATGACATGATATCATATGATATCATATTGCCTATCCCTACACGCACCAAATCCTGTTCACTGACCTTGTTTCCACACAGGGAGGACATGACAGCCATCTGGAGGCACACTTTCGACAATGAGCTCAGGTGAGCAAGTGGTGGTGCTGATGAAGGTGGGGTGGTGGTGGTTGTGCTGATGGTGGTGGTGGTGGTGGTGAGCTGGGCCTGGGCGAGCTAGCAAGGCAATAGCCAGTTTTTTGTCAGATTTCTGTATGTCCAGTCGTGTAGCAAAATTTGCGACGGAAGCCTGATTTCAGGAGGGTGGGGTAGCACGGTATAGGGCGGAGCGCGAAGCCTCGGGGAGTTTGGGGGGCAGCGTGTCGCACTGCGGTCGAACCGAGTCGCTCAATTGTGACGCGTCACACAAAAAAAATTGAACAACCTAGGCATGGGAGGGGTGCTAGGCTCATATGTGGGGATAGGCAATATGATATGATATCATATGATATCATATGATGCCGGCAGTCTGACTAGGCTTAAGTTACCATTTATATGCAATATCATATGATGCAATTTGTATGATATCATATGATTTCATACTCGCCTTTGGTCAACATCATATCATATGCCGGTCCCTTCTCATATGTGGGGTCTGGGTGTTGATGATATGTTTTGGTTTGGTTACATGGTTTAACAGCCTTCAGGCTCCGCATCGTCTGCGGGGGGAGTGCACATGGGTAATGTAAACGCTACTATACCACAGACTGAGATATATTGGTTTGGTTTGGTAACATGGTATATCAGCCTTCAGGCTGCGCATCGTCTGCAGGGGGAGTACGCATGGGTAAAAATTGAAAATTGAAAATTTGAACATCCAAGATTTGTCACAATGACCTCTAAGGACGTGCCACTGTGGGATTAAGGGAACCGGATCGTTAGTGTGCGGTGGTCGAGCCGACATGGCATCTAGATTCCAGTTACCGTGCCGGTCGACGACCCTCCGAACGAACAAACTAAGGGTAATGTAAACGCTACTATACCACAGACTGAGACAGATTGGTGTGGCTACATGGTACATCAGCCTTAAGGCTGATCACCGTCTGCGGGCGGAGTGAACATGGGTAATCTAAACGCTACCATACCACAGATTGGGATAGATTGGTGTGGTCACATGTTCTATCAGCCTTCAGGATGCTCATCGTCTGCAGGCGGAGAAAACATTTGTAGTATAAACGCTACTGTACCACAGGTTGAGATGACTCAGTCTGATGAAGACCATATATTTGAATACATAGGATTTAGGTTTCATAGTCATATTTTTATATATAAATAGTGTGTTAGACCTTGTGGCCACCTGTGTGAATACCAGAGACCTGTAGATCCCTCACGATTTCCCTTGTCTCCTCCACCACCACCACCACTTGTTAGCACGGCAAACCTGAATCAAGCTTTCCGTGCCCCCCCCCCCCCCCCCCGCCCCAACCCAAACCCCAACCCACCCAACCCACCCAACCCAAACCCACCCAAACCCACCCAAACCCACCCAGACACCCACACACCGCCACTATCACCCACACATTCGCACCACCACCTCACACTACCCCACCCCCCCCCCCCCCCCCCCCCCCACACACACACACCATCAATACCGCCACCACCATCATCACTCGAATACGAACACCTCTCCTACACACACACTATCACTACCGCCACCACCACCATCACTCAAATATGAACACTTCTCCCACACACACAACGTTCTGCTGCCACCCCCACCCCCACTCAAATAAGAACACCTCTCCCACTCACACACCATCGCTACCGCCATCACCACCATCACTCAAAGACGAACACTTCTCACACGCACACACCATCGCTACCTCCCCCCCCCCCCCCCCCCCCACCCCACCCCCACTTGAATACGAACACCTCTCCCACACACACTCCCAACTTTCTGTTGCAGGGTTGATGTGAGCCAACGCCCTGTCATGCTGACAGAGGCCCCCATGAACCCCAAGATCAACCGGTAGGTAGCTCCCACTGTTTCCCTCTTGGGCTATGCATACCAGCTTCTAGGCAGCTGCCTTTCCCTGTCCTTGAACCAAACTTGAAGCTAGCTAGTGCGTCTGAAAGCTGGTATGACACGTATCCCAAGGCAGCTTCAAGCATTGGTTTTTGCCCAGTGGCTGGCTCTTGGAGCTGGGGGGAAGCTGCCTTGGTTAGCAAAAAAAATGAAACAATGGTAGCTCTACCTCTATTGCTTCTCCTCAGCAGCACCACACACGCATCTCAGATTTTGCCTAAAATTCCAAGACTTCTGAGACTTCTGGGCGAATTGTCGTAACTTTGGCATGAAAAAGTCGAGGTACAAAGTACGATCTACAACTGTTGATTCCAAATCATCTGCTGAATTGCAATAAGCCTTGCTACTATATACGGCTCTGGCCCATGTCATTTAGCGAGAAGTTGACGAGCACAATATTTGCAATGTCATTGTTGACCCAAGACGAGCCCGCTCCACACTTCCGGGGGTGGGGTGGGTTGGTGAGTGGGGTCATTCAACCATTCTTTAGCTGGGTAATGGCATAGTAAAGCATTCCAGGGCCATCACACACACTGCACAATGTCTGCAATGCATTACCAACTCAATCCGCTCACAATATACTCCACCCTCCAATTTGACACTAGACTCAACCCTCACTCCAATTTGACTCTAGACTCAACCCTCACTCCAATTTGACACTAGACTCAACCCTCACTCCAATTTGACACTAGACTCAACCCTCACTCCAATTTGACACTAGACTCAAACCTCACTCCAATTTGACACTTGACTCAACCCTCACTCCAATTTGACACGAGACTCAACCCTCACTCCAATTTGACACTAGACTCAACCCTCACTCCAATTTGACACTTGACTCAACCCTCACTCCAATTTGACACTAGACTCAACCCTCACTCCAATTTGACCACTGTTTCGTTTTTGGCGGAGCCCCCCCTTCTGGGGGGGCGGGAGCCCCCAGTGTTACCCATTTGTCCGTTCGTCCATCCATCCATCCATCCATCCATCCATCCATCCATCCATCCATCCATCCATCCATCCGTCTGACCGCAATGAAGCCCAACACGTCAGCCAACGGCCTCGTTACTAACTCACTTCCGTTGCCACCTGTCCCTCGCGATCACTCTCCGCCAATTTTTAGCGTCGCAGGCGACGCTGCATAGAACTTGTTGGACTAGTCATGGCAGCTTCCAGCCAGCTCCGTTGGCCAATCACTGCGTCAATCACATTTCTTTCACCCGCATAAGAATGCAAGGACGGGGGTTCGATTCCCCCTACGGTCGCCTTGAGCGTTGCAGGTCGTTGTCTATCGCGATAGTAGCTTGTCCAGTCGAGATGGTAGACTGTTCTCTGCCCGCGTACGACGGGTTCCCTTAATACCACGCCCCACCAGGCGTTATCATTACTAAGAATACATGTCATATGAGCTTCCAGACGTACTACCCAGCTTCAGGTTAGGCCCAGTGACGCAGAAAGGGAGCTACCTAGAAGCTGCTACACATAAACCAAAAAGGAAACAGTGAATTTGACACCCCTCGCCCATTTCACTGCTGTATGCAAGCCTATGGCAACCACCTTGTTTGCAATACATGGATAAATGAAATTAGTGCTGACAAAAATGCTTTCTTGCTGTGATTTTGCTTGCATGCTGCAATATTGCCTTTCAAATTTGGTGGATAAGTTGGAAGACCCCGTCCGGATGTTGTGGAGTGGCCTTGTCTTGGGTCAACAATGGCCTGTTGATGTCAACGTAATGTTCTGCAATGTACCTCTACTCAATGTGACAAAACAATGAGATAAAACAAACAAAAAGATAAAACTCAGTCTGTGTCAATTTGTCTCTTGTGCCACACAATTTTGGCTTTGTATTGTTTTGCCTGATTGATTTTTGTTTGGCAATGCACCCCATTCTCAATGTGCTCGTTTACCCCGTGAAGGTGATGCATGGAACTTGAACTTGGATTGCATGGGCTGCATGAAAACTGATCCTCATGGCAGCCCCCTCTGCCGAGCCCCCCACCCACCCCACCCAACACACACACACACACACACACACACACAAACACACTCACTCACACACACACTCACACACTCGGACACACGAACACACACCACCACCACAACCCTATGTAGTGAGAAGATGGTGAGCATCATGTTCGAGGACTTCAACACCCCAGCCATGTACGTGGCCATCCAGGCGGTGCTGTCCCTCTACGCAAGCGGAAGGACCACTGGTGAGTACATTGTTTCAATAAAAATAATTAAAATATTATTAAAAAATAATTAAAAAAGCGGGAGGACCACTGGTGAGTACATTGTTTCATTACAAATAATCAAAATATTATTTAAAAATAATTAAATAAGCGGGAGGACCACTGGTGAGTACATTGTTTCAATAAAAATAATTAAAATATTATTACAAAATAATTAAAAAAGCAGGAGGACCACTGGTGAGTACATTGTCTCATTAAAAATAATTAAAATATTATTAAAAAATAATTAAAAAAGCGGGAGGACCACTGGTGAGTACATTGTTTCATTAAAAATAATTAAAATATTATTAAAAAATAATTAAAAAAGCGAGAGGACCACTGGTGAGTACATTGTTTCATTAAAAATAATTAAAAAATAATTGAAAAAATTAACAAAAAAGCGGAAGGACCACTGGTGAGTACATTGTTTCATTACAAATAATGTGAATATAATTTAAAAAGAATTAAAAGAGCGGAAGGACCACTTGTGAGAACATTGTTTCATTAAAAGATGATTAAAATGATAACAAGAGCCCGACAAGAGAAATTAAAAGACAAATAATAAATTTAAAAATAAGAAAAGTAATAAATCACGGTCAAGCTCACGGTTACATTTTCCTGGAATTGTTTGTTTACTGCCAAAAACGGCGAGCAGCCAAATTGCTGGCTGAAGCTATACAACCAAGTTCAAGCACATTGTTTGTATTGCCTTGTTCTGTCTTGCCTTGCCTTCATTGATAACTTTTTTGGGTTACATGTAGCAGCTTCTAGGTAGCTCCCTTTCTGCGTCATTGGGCTTAACCTTAAGCTAGGTAGTACGTCTGGAAGCTCACATGACATGCATTCTTATGCATGTAAGGGTACTACAAAGCGCGCGCGGCAGCGCGATTTAGCGCATGCTATTTGAGCCCCACTGCGCGTTTTGCGCAGTTTTTCCAACCCCCTGAGGGCGCAGCGCGCAGTTTTTGCGCTTTTTGCACTAGAAAGTGCTGACCGATTTGACGTTTGTGCGCTTTAAGCGCTGACCAATTTGACAAAAAGTAGTACCCTGAATCCCTGATGCATGTGAAAGAAATGTGATTGGCGCAGTGACTGGCTAATGGAGCTGGCTGGAAGCTCCCATGAGTATCCCCAAAAAGAGACAGTGCCTGCCTTGTCTCTTGCTTTGTTTTGCCTTGTCTTGCATTGTTTGGCTACTACCAGAGCTTATCCTTTCGATTTTTCTTAGCAGCTTCTATGCAGCTCCTTGAGCCAGCCACTGGGTTGAGCCCAAAGATTTCAGCAGTGCTGGAAAGCTGAATTAGTCAGCTTCAAGGTGCATGGGGGTTCATTGGGTTTGGCTGAATATTTAGTCAGGGGAGCTGCCTAGAAGCTGCTGCTCGTAGCTGAAAAAAGCAATTTCTGCAACTCCTCTAAACCACACCACTTGCTGATATAAAAACCTGCTATACAACATACAAAATAATCGATTTCTTTATCCTTACCTGTCCAAGTGTGAGAATTCAAACTTACAAATAGGGCAGAGCCTCGGTTGGTAAAACAATTGTTCGGGGATCAGTTCATCAGTGCCTTTTCTGTTTGGCCCCTCCTGATATCATGGTTGAGCAAGTCCCTTAAGCCTATTTGGCTACCTTTGGATTGTAACAACATACGCAACATACACATTACATTTCATCATTCAGTTACCCCTCAAAATGCACACTTACAAATGGGGCAGAGCAAATTATTATTATTATTATTATTTGTAGTAGTAGCAGTAGTAGTAGTAGTAGTATAGTAGCATGATCTCCATAACCCCATGGTTAATGATTTGTTGGGGTTCAGTTCACCAGTGATTGTTTTGTACAGCCCTGCCCAATATTGAGGTTGGGCCAGACTATTTGTACAGCCCTGCCCAATATTGAGGTTGGGCCAGTCTATTTGGCCTTTTTGGCTAACGCCTTCACCGGCTAGACTGTACGAACACGCATGTTCCATCCTGGCCACTTGCCGTCATTGTTTCCCTGTCTGTCTATGTTGAGCTATACTTAGCAGCACCCGTCCAGCTCCATTAGCCAGCAACTGATTATTGCCCCAAGATTACAGCTGTATTGGACAGCCTGTCATGCCAGCTTCCAGACACAATTGCTACCTTCAGGGTTTGTCCCAAGGACGGGGAAAGCGAGCTGCCTTGAAGCTGCTAAGTGTGGCAAAACAATAAACAGAGGCTTCCCTCTGCATACACTCCTACACAACCACGCACACTCCACACTCTCCAGCACCAACACGCACACTCCACACTCTCCAACACAAACACAACACGCACACTCCACACACACCAATAACACCAGTACACACACTCCACACTCTCCAACACAAACACACACTCCACACTCTTCAACACCGACACACACTCCACACTCTCCATCACCAACACGCACTCTCCACACTCACCAACACCACTCCACACACTCCACACACTCCAACTCAACACTCACTCTCCAACACAAACATGAATGTCACACTCCACACATTCTAACACCAACACACACACTCCACAGACTTCAACACACACACTCCACACTCTCCAACACCAACACGCACACTCCACACTGACCAACACCAACACAACACGCACAGTTCACACACTTCAACACCAACACAACTGCTATTCCCCCCCCCCCCCCCCCCCCCCACCCACACACACACACACACACACACAAGCACACCCCTGAACACGGTGCCTGTCCTGTCCTGTCATCATGGACAGCGGTTATGGAGTGACTCATACAGTTCCCGTTTAAATAGCTACTCCATGACCCCACCCTACCCTCCCACACGCGCACACGCACAGTAACACCCCCACCCCACCACCCTCACCCCTTAACACCCGTGCCTATCCTGTCAGGTGTGGTCATGGACAGCGGTGATGGAGTGACCCATACAGTTCCCATTTTCGAGGGCTACTCCATGCCTCATGCCATCCAGCGCCTGGACATCGCCGGGCGTGACCTGACTGAGTACATGGCACGCACACTCCAGGAGCGTGGTGTGAAGCTCACCAACTCAGCCGAGCTTGAGATCGTTAGGTGTGTGTGTTGGGGTGTGGTGTGGTGCGGGTCTGCTGTCGATTGGGGCTAGGGCTTTGGGGGAGCTTTGATTACGCTTTCCAACCCTGTGCTGTGGGGAGCTTGGCTTGGAAGGGAAATGTATTAGGTATCAAATGTATCAGACATAGGTATGACGTAGGGATGTGAAGGAGAAGCTGGCATTTGTGGGATTGGACTAAACCCTAAACCCTGAACCCTGGCGAAATGTTTTTTTACGGTCACTTGCAAGCATGTGAAGGAGAAGCTGGCATATGTGGCACATGACTAAACCCTAAACCCTGAACCCTGCCGTAACAATTTCCTATTTCATTTTTTTCCGATCACTTGCATGCATGTGAAGGGGAAGCTGGCATTTGTGGCACATGAGTGACATGACTCAACCCTAAACCCCGAAACTTGGCATATCAATTTCCTAATTTCATTTTTACGGTCTCTTGCAGGGATGTGAAAGAGAAGCTGGCATATGTGGCGCAAGACTTCCAGTCCGAGCTTGATGCTGCTTCCTCCAGCTCTGCTCTGGACAAGGTGTATGAGCTCCCAGACGGAAACCAGATCACGGTGAGCGTGGCATATTTAACTTAGGGGATGAGAATAGTCCCTCGAAATAGGGCATATAATTGATTCTTTGATGCTGCCTCCTCCAGCTCTGCCCAGGACAAGTTGTATGATCTTCCAGACGGAAACCAGATCACGGTGAGCGTGGCAGTGTTTACTTGGGGGATGAGAATAGCCCCTCGAAATAGGGCATATAATTGACTATTTGAGGCTGCTTTCACCAGCTCTGCCCTCGAAATGGTGTATGAGCTTCCAGACAGAAACCAGATCACGGTGAGTGTGGCAGTGATTATTGGGGGATGAGAATAGCCCCTCTAAATAGGGTATATGAATGACTACATGAGGCTGATTTTGCCTGCTCTGCCCTCGAAATGGAGTAGGAGCTTCCAGACTATTACCAGATCACGGTCAGCATGGCAGTTTTCGTTATTAGGATATGTATGCGTAATAAATAGCGTGTTTTCGTTTTTTCAAATGTGTTCTTCCATCTTGCTGTAGTCTAGAGAAACAATCGAAGTAGAGACAGGAGTGGAAGCATTCCCTTACCATAGCTTTTATTTTCCGCTATGAGCAGCAGCTTCGAGGCAGCTAGCTAGCTAGCTACCCAACAAACCCTAAATCAACGTAGTGCACCTGGAAGCTGACATAATCATCGTTCCAGTGCTATTGAAATCTTGGGGCTTAGCCCAGTGGCTGGCTTATGGAGCTGCCCAGAAGCTGCTGCTCACAGTGGAAAAGAAAAGCTATGTCCCTCACAAGTGAAGGAGCCAGTCAGTCCCATATTGGGGGTATCCAGAGACAAAGGCATTGCCATTCAGCAGATGATTTGGATTTGGGTCTTCAGTTCGTAGTTCATACCTCCACAATTTCAGGCAAAATTTCCGAGAGTTCTCAGAATTCTAGATTCTCGGGCCAAATTCTCATGTTCGAAGTACAAACTACAAAGTGTTTTGGAAATCCAAATCCAAATCATCCACTGAATGCCTGTATCTGTATCTGGTTTGATTGATGCCACCAGAGAAGCAGAACCAATCGCTCTTTATCCCCCCCCCTTCTCTCCCCCCCCCCCCCCCCCCCCCTCCTCCTCCTCCTCCTCCTCCTCCTCCTCCCCTCCCCCCCCCCCCTTCCTACTACTTCTACTACTGCCGCCCCTCCTCACCTGGTCCTACCCGCCTCATACCCCCCCCCCCCCTCCCCCCCCCCTACTCCTCCTAAAGTTCCCAACCCCCTTGTGCTGCCAGGTTGGCAGTGAGCGATTCCGCTGCCCCGAGGTCCTGTTTGACCCCTCCATGGTGGGCCAGGAGTCCAAGGGCATCCACCACCTGGTGTTTGAGACTATCCAGAAGTGTGACATTGATGTACGACGAGAGCTGTACAATAATGTCGTCCTCTCCGGCGGTACCTCCATGTTTGAGGGTATCCAAGGAAGGTTGTTCAAGGAGGTCAGCGCAATGGCTGGCCCCTCAGTTAAGGTGGGTGAAAAAGCAGTCAAGGCGGGTGAAAAAGTAGTGTAGGTGGGTGGAAAAACTGGTATTGTGGGTGAGGGCAGTAGGCATGGGTATTGTTTGGGGCCATGAACAGAAGCATCCAGCCAGCTCCCTGGGCCGGCCACTGGACCAAACCCATGTCCAAGGGAATCCAGGGCAGCTTGTTCAAGGAGGTCAGCGCAATGGCTGCCCCTCTGTGTTGGTGGGCAAGTGGGTGGACAAGTCCCAGGCAGCGTCGCAAGCGACGCCAAAAATTGGCGGAGAGTGTTGGCAACGGAATGGAGCTGTGGGAAGCTAGTTAGTTATGAGACGGCTGGCTGACGTGTCAGGCTTCGTCTCGGTCGGACGCACGGACAGACGGACAGCGGGTGAATCTGGGGGCTCACGCCCCCCAGAAGGCTCCGCCCAAAACAGTTTTTGTGGGTGAGGGTGGTAGGCATGGGTATTGTTTGGGGCCATGAACAGAAGCATCAAGCCCTCTGTGGAAGCAGCTCCGTGTTTGAGGGTATGCAGGGTAGGTTGTTCAAAGAGGTCAGCTAAATAGCCGGCCCCCACCTCACTAACCACCTCACACACACACACCACTTCACACACACACCACCTCACACACACATCACCTCACACACCACCTCACACACATACAATCTCACACACACACCACCTTACACCACCACTTCACACACACACCACTATTTCTCTAGTTGACACGTTCCCCCCATGCATCTGGTGCAGGTTCGCGTTGTTGCCCCCCCAGAGAGAAAGTACAGTGTCTGGATTGGAGGTTCCATCTTGTCGTCCCTGTCCACATTCGCTTCCATGTGGTGAGTGCCTCAACTTATGAATTCATTTGTACTATTTTTATGCTTTTAACCGAGGGGGGGGTGGGGGGGGACCCGGGGTGGGGGTGGGGAGGAAAGAGGGGCAAAAAAAGGATGACCCCGTGCGGACCCCGTGTGCCAAATGTATATACCTTGTTGAGAGGATGAAGAATCTGGTCTTATTTATTTTTTGGCCCAGTTGGAAATAGCTTGTGGGCCTTGCAAGTTTGGTGGTGGTGGTGGTACAGGGAATTACTGCATTTTTAATAAAAAATTGTACTTTTTGATTTTTCTAGCCATCAGAATGAGATGGGAGTTGAACTGGGGCGTTACTGTACTAAAGACCAGTCCATTGGTAATATTAGATAAGCCCCCCCCCTCCCCCCCAACACAACACAACACAATAAAACGAGGTAGTACAGATTTAGCAGCGACTCTGTGAGGCACAAGAGCTCAAAGGCAGGCAGAGAAGCAACCGCGAAAAGAAAGGCGCAAGGAAACAAGCCAGCAAGTAAGCCAGGCAGGCATCAACTGATCACCAGCGTTTTCCAGCCTGCCACAGGGGCTGCAGTTGCAGCGGCATCGGAAACAGAAACACCTTGGAATGGAATGGAAACATTCAGCAGAGAATGTGATTAAGATAGGCCAAGCATGTTACTTTGATAGGCTTGGGTATAAAAGGGGCTTGGGGGCCCTACACCCCAAGCCCTAACTCTCATGTAACATTGATGGCGATGATGGCGCTTTGTCGGTGTGCACAGCAACGCTGATTTTATTGTCTGATTTGCTGCTTCTTGCTCCGCATATGGTGCATGGTCATGGGAGCAGCACCAATGGATAGATATTTTCAAGCCGTACAATTTGCACCGTACTTCGTCCACCTAAGTATTATTGTGTGAGGAGATGATGGCCTCTAACTGCGTTCCGGAGTCGGAGTGTGGTGGGGGGGGGGTAGGCTGCTCAGCCAACTTCCATTTAAATTCTTGTTGTTTTCCATTGCAGGGTGACACGTGAGGAGTATGACGAGCATGGCCCCAACATTGTGCACCGCAAGTGCTTCTAATTGGACATTGCCACGCCTTGCCACGGGCCGTGAGGTTGGAGGAACCTTCCAGTTTGCTTGCACTGGGGAAGGTTACTGTAGGTTTTGCTTTGGCTGACCGCTGCTCCGCCTGAACTCAGACGACAGCACTAAGGAAAGCTTGTCGTTGCTCTCGGCATCAAGCTTCTGCTCCTGCCCTCTGGTAGTGCCTCGTGTGGTGCTCTGGCAGGGCTTCCGCCCTCTGGTGGTGCTTTCATCCTCTGGTGGTGCTCTGGTAGTGCATCCGCCCTCTGGTAGTGCTCTGGCAGTGCTTCCGCCCTCTGGTAGTGCTTTGGTAGTGCTTCTGTCCTCTGGTATTGCTCTGGCAGTGCTTCTGCCCTATGGTCGTGCTCGAGTGGTGCTTCCGCCCTCTGGTAGTGCTCTGGCAGTGCTTCTGCCCTCTGGTAGTGCTTTGGTAGTGCTTCTGTCCTCTGGTATTGCTCTGGCAGTGCTTCTGCCCTATGGTCGTGCTCTGGCAGTGCTTCCGCCCTCTGTTTGCGCTTCTGGTAGTGCTCTGGCAGTGCTTCTGACCTCTGGTAGTGAATGCCTTGGGGATAGGATGAGCTCTAACGTGTTTTTTGCTCCTGAGTTCCAGCGTATTAGGCTACGAAAAGCCCACTGGGGGAGTTATCCTAGTGGTTTGGCCATTGAGGGCCTACTAGCAGACATCCTTATCTTATTATGTTTCTGCCTGATTATCTGATCCATTAGGGGGTAAGTTTGTCAGGTTTATCCCCTTTGTCTTACCCGTGTTGGTTATCTGGGGGAGTGATATTCTATTGACCTTACACCTGTTCAACTTTTGATATGAGAGAGCTCTCTGATTTCCTTCATTTCTCCGTGAGCCTTTCATCTTTAGGAGCTGTTAGGGGGTTCACTTATATCCCTCTTCCATATAATGTAGTATAGTCTTTCTGGCTTGTTCTCTACCTCCTTGCTGGGGACGATTACCGCCCATACGTAAATGAATATTTCCTTATTATTTTGGGATTCTGTCCTCAATCTACCTTCATATATTTAGGATATTCCATCTTCCCTGCCAGCCTGTCCTTTCATACCTGTTTCTTCGGTCCTAGGCTGTCCTTTTTCGTTTTATTATTTTTATTCTCAGACTTGTTAATACTTCCGAGCCTAAGAATATGGAGAGTAAGGAAGGCAGTACTGCCTGATAGGGCAGTACCGGCTGTAGTACTGCCCAAGAGGGAAGTGCCTCCCTTGCAGCTATCAGGGACTGCATTTCCTGATTGCTCAACTGTGTAACACTCTTTATCAGACAACCTAACTGCGAGTATCAGGGTAATTCAAAGCGCGCGCTTTTGAGCGCTGACTTTTTGACCCCCTCTGCGCTTTAAGCGCAGTTTTTTGCAACCCCTTGTGGGCGCTGAAAGCAATTTTTGCGCTTTTTGCACTACAAAGAGCAGTTTTTTGTTTTCAAGTGCGCTAAAGCGCTGGCCATTTTGGCCTTTTGAAGTACCCTGGCGAGTATATTTTAGAAAACCGTTTTTCCCCCCAGGTCTTTTTGTGCTTTGTATCGCAATTTGCTGTGCTCATATGTTGGCCAAACATCAGTTCCTTAGTGCTACATGTCATAGAATTTCAAAAGGAATCCGAATGTGCAATACAAATGAGATTTGGAGAATTGATGTTTTTTGTCTACGGTTCTCGAACTTGGTTATGTAGCTTCAGGCAGCAATTTGGCTGCTCGCCGTCTTTGGCAGAAAAAAAACAGGAAAATGTAAACTCGAACAAATCACTTTCCCCCCCCCCCCCCCCCCCCCTGTTATCGTCCGATACGTCGGACACTGAGTCGGCATAATGCATACCGGATCCTGGTCCCTCCAGGTCCCGAGTTGCCTGCCGCCAGGCCATAGGCTAGCTATGGCTAGCACGGGTCTGCAGGATCTCCCTGCTGATTCCCGTCTTCTATATATCCGCACTCGTTGCGCTCTTTAATCATCTTCTCTTCAGTTTACTATTGTGTCACCACTCTAGCATTGAAAGGTTATGGACCCATCACGCTAACCACAGGCCTGTGCCAAGGAGATTCAGCCCTGCACAAGGTGATAGTTTTCCCTCTGACTTGCTCGACGGCTTGAGTATTGCTTCTGGCCCTGGATTGCCTACGCTTCGCCGTGAGGAATCTACTCCTGCCCTGCCTCGCCTACTGCCCACTCAACAGCCAACTTGTTTGTTAAGAGACCTACTAATTTAGTATGAATGGAAATGTGTCAATGATAGCGTGGATAAGGAACTGAAGTGAAGATGATTAAAGAGCGCAACTAGTGCGGCTATATAGAAGACGGGAGTCTGCAGGGAGATCCTGTAGACACGTGCAGGCCATAGCTAGCCTCTGGCATGGCGGCAGGCAACTCGGGTCCAGGGGGCACCAGGATCCGGTATGCACTATGCCGACTCAGTGTCCGACGTATCGGACAATAACAAAATGCGACCCACTACCTTTGTAGGAATGGAATTGCGATTGCGGATGTTCTGTCGGTAACGCGTCGAGGTGTCGAACACCAAGCACCCACTAATTTAGTAGGTAGAACCCCTTCACCAGCAAGGACCCACTAATTTAGTAGGTAGAACCCCTTCACCAGCAAGGACCCACTAATTTAGTAGGTAGAACCCCTTCACCAGCAAGGACCCACTAATTTAATAGGTAGAACCCCTTCACCAGCAAGGACCCACTAATTTAGTTAGTAAAGCCCCCTCATCAACAAGGACCCACTAATTTAGTAGGTAGAACCCCTCACCAACAAGGACCCGCTAATTTAGTAGGTAGAGCCCCTCGACTATCAAGGACCCACTAATTTAGTAGGTAGAACCCCCTCACCAACAAGTGTTATTCACCGGGTTTCACCGGCTCACCTAGAGTGACTTAGAGTGCACAGGACTCCTCCCTGCTGCACTGTACTGCTGTGCCGCTGCCAGCTATGGCACGGACACTGATGCCGGTACCATGAGGTACCGCGGCATCCCAGTACTTTCTCCTAGCGCATTGATCGAATGCTTATCTAACTGTAAAGATCTTATCCTTACCGTCTTCCCCTCGTCTCTGTGCTCTGCACATACTCCGGAAATTCACAGGTTACGGTCCCTTCGCTTTAGATTGTCCTTGCTCGACGGTATTCCGAGCTGAAGGGCATTTTGATTGTTGTCGCGCGGAGTGAATCAATTGAAAGGAGTGAAGAAAGCTCCACCCGACAAGAACCTCCCCGCTGGGACACCACTCTTGTGCGGTATATCATCTGCGTATCCGGATTGATCCTGCTCCATTGAGCATCAAGCTGTCGTCCAGCACACCCCCCTCACCCCCCCCTCTGACAACCATCTCTACCTCCACTGCGCCCCCACCACCCCCTTCCCATCTCCCACGTCCCGTTGTTTACACAACCTCAGCCGTCTCTCCGTCACCTCCTGACCTCTCCACTCTCCAGCTTCCTCCCCAGTTGGTCTCCACCTCCGACTGTCTCCTGCTCCACTTCTCCATCTCGTTGCACCCGCAATCCCTGCCGCATCATCTCTGCAACTGCTACGTCGCCTCACTTTGCGGCCCGCTGCAACCGTTGAGCCTGAGCGTCGTCCAACCTTCATCTTCCACCAACACTTCTTCCAAGATTGGCTTGAATCTATGGAAGCTGAACTCAAGGTATCTCACTACTACTTTGCCCCCGGATCTCACAAACTAGTTCAGTTTCAGATTGAATACATCCTTGCACACCTTTCAGAACCTATCAGACGGATGGTCAAGTTCCATAACGATCCTGATGACATCCTAGCAGTACTTAGAACCAAATATGATACCAGATCCACACACCGACAGCATTCCCCTGTCGCAGCCGAATCAGCCGCATCAAATGTGCCAGCATATGACGAACCCGCACCTAACCCTACTGCACCTCAGTCTCCTTCGTATGCCCTTAATGCCTCCCCCCGCACAGACCGCATGGCAGTAAACTGGATCATGGACACTGGAGCTACCTCCCACATGACAGGCGATGAATCCCTGTTGTATGACATACATGACATACTCCCCCATATCAGAGTACAGACTGCATCAGGATATACACACATCACCAGATCTGGCAATGCTCTGATCAGAGGAGACAATGGAAAGATTCACAAACTCAGAAATGTTCATCTCAATGATGACCCTAACACTCCTAACCTCATGTCGATGGCTGCAGCCATCAAAGCAAATCCTTCTATGTTAGTTCAGTTTGATTCTCAGGCCTGCACCATGACCATCAATAACAAAGTCATCATCACTGGGTCAAAGAACAGGAATCTATACCTCACTCCCACCCTTGTCCCTGACAATACCCTTATCCATGGGAAATGTCTGAACATAGTAATGGCCGCCATTTCCAGAAATACCCAACAAACAGCAGAACTTCTCCACAACAGAATGGGTCACCTTTCTTACAGCAGTTTAGTCAGGCTCATTTCTGAACACATGGTCACAGGCACAGATGTCACCACTGCAGCCTGCAACAAAATGAGAAAGCAAACTTGTGAAGTGTGTGTCCTATCTAAAATGGACAAGAACCCATATCCTACATCATCCACACGTGCCACAAGACCCTTGCAAATCATCCACATTGACATGAGTGGAAAGATGAAAGTACCCAGTCTTAATGGCAACATATACTTCCAAGGCATTCTAGATGACCACTCAAAGTACTCCATAGTCACATTCCACAAAAACAAACACATAGTGCCCAAAGACACCATGCATGAACTGGAACGGTATGAAGTCCTTACAGACAACAAAATAGGCACCATTTTCTGTGACAATGGATCAGAGTACATCTGCGACCGGTTTAAAAACTGGTGCAAAAAGAAAGGCATTACCCTCAACTTCACAGTACCTAACAATCCAGCCACTAATGGAGGAGCAGAACGTCTCAACCGCACTCTCCATGACAGAGCCACTGCCCTCCTCATCTCATCCAAATTTCCTAACAGATACTGGGCTGACATGGTGAAGAATGCTAGCATCTTGAGAAACCTTAGCCCCACTTCTGACTCAGACAAAACTCCCTATGAAATGTTCCATGGCGTCAAGCCTAAGATTGATCACCTCAGAACCATTGGGTGCACAGCCTACGTCCACATACCACCCAAATCCAGAGCATGGAAGTTTGCACCATCAGCCAAAATCACTAGACTCATTGGCTACTCCCACATCAGAAAAGCTTACAGAGTTGTAGACTCCAACCATAAGATCTATGATGCTAGAGACATCACCTTCAATGAGTCTGAGAACCTGGCAGGAAAGAATGGATTCCCCAGTGCAGATGCTGAAATCCTAGGCATGTATGAAGAAGACACCCCTGGGGAACCTGAAGATGAAGACACTCCCTCACAATCCCATTCTCCCTCAGAAAACAAAGCCATTGAAGCATTGCGTGAAAGAAACAAGGCAAACATGGGAGCATGGGGATCACCAGAAGATATAGATGATAGCTACCTACCCAGTTCAGTGCACCAGCAAGGTACTATTTCCCCACAGCAAAGTGCACCTCAACCCAACAACGATGTTGAACAAGGAAATGAACACAACCCCACACAGTCCCAGGCAGGTGACCTCCCCAACCTCATGTCATCACAAGGCAATGCACCAGAACATGCACTCACCTCTCCTGCACCAGCACAGCAACAGGCATCAACCCCTCCCCCAGAAGCTGCACTCACCCAACCCCGCCGTAGTGGCAGAGAAAGACATGCACCTTACCACCTAGCATTCCTAGCTGCAGACCAGATCATAATACCCAAGAATGAAAGAGAAGCACTGGCTAGCCCTCAAGCAAAAGATTGGAAGGCTGCCATGGATGCAGAACTAGCAGCACTAGCAGAAATGAACACCTGGACCCTAGCAGAACTCCCACATGGAGCCAAAGCCATAGGTACTAGATGGGTCTTTGACATCAAGCAATCAGTGGATGGTCAGCTAGTCAGGTACAAAGCACGTCTAGTAGCAAAAGGATATGCCCAACGCCCTGGCATGGACTATGATGAAGTTTTTGCACCAGTTGCCAAACATGCCACCATCAGGTACATCCTGTCCATGGCTGCAGACCCCTCAGCTCATCTTGCTCAACTTGATGTCTCCACAGCATTCCTCAATGGAGTAGTGGAAGAGGAACTGTACTGTTCCCAACCCCCAGGGTTTGAAAGAGACCACAGGGTTTGCCGCATGTGGAAATGCCTCTATGGTCTGAAGCAAGCATCAAGGCAGTGGTATCTAAAAGTCAAAGAGGATATGACAGCCCTTGGCTTCAGAGAAGTTGATGTTGACCAAGGCCTCTTCCTGCTCCCTGGGCCAACAACAAGACCCCTCATCTGGGTCCTCCTCTGGGTTGATGACTTCCTCCTGCTATCCTTTGACAAGGACATCCTCCAGCAGTACAAAGACAAGATCATGAAGCTCTACAAGACCAGAGATCTTGGAGAACCATCTGTCTTTGTGGGCTATGAAATCACCAGAGATGCAACTGCTGGAACCCTGCACATCTGCCAATCCAGGTTCACCCAAGACCTGCTCAAGGCCCACAGCATGCTCCCTGAGCCCAACAGCACCAGGTTCCCCATCCCACTTCAGCCTGATGCTCCCCTCCCTTATCCTGAAAAGGACACACCAGACTCTGGTCTTCCCCTTGCACAGATTGTAGGATCCCTCAACTACCTGGCAGTCAACACCAGACCTGATATTGCACAAGCTGTCAACAGATTGGCCAGGCACAGTGCTCACCCCCTCCATGACCACATGGAAGCTGCCACAGGTATCCTCAAGTACCTGTCCAACACACCTGACCATGGGATCACCTACACCCACTCCAAGAAACTCCTTACTGGCTACTGTGACTCTAACCATGCTGCCTGCCCTATCACAAGGAAGTCCACAACAGGCTATGTCTTCCTCAACCAGGGGGGAGCCATCTCATGGGCATCCAAAATCCAAGCATCTGCCACTGCCCTGTCCACCACAGAAGCTGAGTTCATGGCAGCTACCTCTGCAGCCCAAGAAGGAATGTGGTTGAGGAAACTGCAATTCTCTGCCACAGGTACCATGCCCCCTGCACTCACCATTAATGGTGACAACCAAGCTGCACTCAGTGCATGGAACCAAGAGAAGCTCTCTTCCAGGCTCAAGCATATGGAAACAAGATTCCACTTCCTCAAAGAGCAATCCAAGAAAGAAGGCATCAAGCTCAACTGGATTCCCACTGCTGCCAACATGGCTGACATGCTCACCAAAGCTCTGCCCAGGTCCAAGTTCTGTGTATTCAGACAGCAGATTGGCTGCACTGGAAAGATCAAGCTTGACTAAAATTGACACATGCCTCTGTAGCCCCTCTGAGCCCATGCTACATTTCCTGACAGATACTAAAGTTCAAGCTTTTCCCTAGATATTGATTGATTGCACTTTTACGAACTGCTTTCTTCTATTTAGTTTAGCTTTGAGCAGAGACCCTGTCCTGCAGGATATTCTTAGACCAATCCTGCCCTTTACATGTCAAGTTTCAGCCTGCCCCCTTAAGTCAGTCCACCTGTCAGTTAAGCTTTACCATACATAGCATTACAGCCTATGAATATTTTACGTCCCTCTAGTTTTTCTTTAGACTCCTCTAATTCCAGGAATTCTCCAACATGAAGAATACCAGGAATTGGGGGGGATGTTATTCACCGTATCAGCTTGGATAACACTCCGGAGAGTGGACTTAGTGTGTGCAGCACGCCAATCTATAAATGCGGAGACGAGAATAACATTACAAAAGACAGGGGAACCATAAAGGGACACCAGCGGAGGAAAGGGGGCGGTAGCCTGGAACCTGATCAGGGTACAGGCTAGACAGCGCGTGTCAGAAGAACCTTTGACGCAGTCAACAGGAAGCTGACATAGTACTGTCAGGACCGATAGTTCTAAGGAAGTACATAAGTAGACACCAAGTCATAAAACGCGTGAGAGCACCGCAATTCATGCTGACACACCGGGTTTCACCTGCTCACCTAGAGTGACTTAGAGTGCACAGGACTCCTCCCTGCTGCACTGTACTGCTGTGCCGCTGCCAGCTATGGCACGGACACTGATGCCGGTACCATGAGGTACCGCGGCATCCCAGTACTTTCTCCTAGCGCATTGATCGAATGCTTATCTAACTGTAAAGATCTTATCCTTACCGTCTTCCCCTCGTCTCTGTGCTCTGCACATACTCCGGAAATTCACAACAAGGACCCACTAACTTAGTAGGTTGAGAACTTGAGACCCTCGACTATCAAGGACCCACTAATTTAGTAGGTAAAGCCCCTCGACTGTCAAGGACCCACTAATTTAGTAGGTAGAGCCCCTCGAACACCAAGCACCCACTAATTTAGTAGGTATAGCCCCTAGACTATCAAGGACCCACCAATTTAGTAGGTAGAGCCCCTCGACCTGGAAGCACACACTAATTTAGTAGGTAGGTAGAGCCCGTCGACTTTCAAGGACCCACTAATTTAGTAGGTAGAGCCCCTCGACTATTAAGGACCCACTAATTTAGTAGGTAAAGCCCCTCGACCTGGAAGCACCGACTAATTTAGTAGGTTGAGCCCGTCGACTTGGAAGCACCCACTAATTTAGTAGGTAGAGCCCGTCGACTATCAAGGACCCACTAATTTAGTAGGTAGAGCCCCTCGATTGTCAAGGAGCCACTAATTTAGTAGGTAGAGCCCCTCCACAAGCAAGGACCCCCTAATTTAGGGTGAAGATAGACAGATAGGACAGTACGCATCGAAGTAACGCGATTGTAGTGCGCCCCATGTACTGGTTTCGTTTTCGTTTCTGCTTGTCGAACCGTTTTCGTTTCTGCTTGTCGAATTCGCTTTCATATTTATTTTACGCGAATGCATTTTTCGTTTCTTTGCGAAGCAATGTTCTTCCTGCTGTAAACCGTGTTCTTTGTTCCCTTGCTCGGAGTTTTGGTATCCATGGCTTGAGAGATCCTTCCAGACCCGCCATCGCCCGTTCGCCAGGGGGTAGCGTCCGCTACGTCTGCTGCACGTTCATGTCGTAGGAACAGAGGATCGTTCTCCGAGCCATCTTTTCAATTTCAAGGTTATCAGGGTGGCGCGAATGGTTCTTCGCATGTGATACTGAATATGAGCCCTGGTGAGCACACTGGCACCACATCATCAAATGCTATTCCCCATGCTGCTCCCCATCAACACGCACACACACACACACACACACACACACACAAGTACACACAAACACAAACACACATACACACATTAATACACACACACGCACACACACAGACACACACACAAACATAAAGACACACACAGACACACAGACACACACACGCACCCACACGCACCCACACGCACCCACACACACACATGCACACATGCACACACGCGCACACGCGCACGCACACACACACAGACACACACACACATGCACACACGCACACACACACGCACACACAAACGTACACAAGGACACACACACACAGCCACACGAACAGACGCAGGCAAACACACACAGACACACACACACAAACACAAAGACATGCACACACACGCACGCACATGCACACACACACACAAACACACACACAAACACATGCAAACACGCATAGACACACACAAACGCACACTAGTACACACGGGCACGCGCACACACACACACACACACACACACGTACACACACGTACACACACTTTGCGTTCAAGACGCCCCGTAGACGCAGTCCAGAAGTCTCAGTAGATCCCCGACCTGAGTTGTATTACTCATTAGATCACACACAGCGTTGAACAATCCTCTGAGATTGTTGTGCCAAGGAGATCAGCCCTGCACACCTCGTACCCCCCCCCCCCCCCCCACCACCCACCCCCACCCCCACCCCCACCCCCACCCCCTGCTACGCACCAACACCATTTCAGAACACCCAGATCCCTTCGGGTCCCCCTTCGCTGTCAACACCCCCTCCCCTCTACCTCCGAAACACACGACCAAGACTGAAGACCGACAAGCTTCACATCCGAATTACCCAAAGGCCGGTTTATTAACTCGGTGTGAAAGCGTGCAAGACCCCAAGACCCCAGCGCCGCGACAGACAACATAGCAACGACTAAGCAACCGGCCTTCATCTTCGATGGGGGCCCCGGAGTCCCCTGGCACAAGTTTGGCCCACTCATGCTCCGCCATCTCAGATCCTTCCAGGGATGCATTGGAGTTGCCATTGACGCCGCAATGCCCCTCCCCCCTAATGGGGAACCGGCAACATGTGACGAATACCCTATGGATGACAATTCTTACCCGAATATTGACCATGCTAATGCAGCTGTTGCGGCTCGTCCTGTTCCCAACCGGATCACAGTCGTAAATAATGTTGTAGCTCTCAACGAAATCCTCAGGCATCGCTCAGACCCTATCCAACAAGCTATCATTGCACACATTGACGTTGCTGCCAAAGCTTTCAGGTTCATGAAAGCCACCAATGGAGATCGCAACTCTGATCTAGAGACAAATTATGTGAGATCCATGTACAACCTCAGCATGATATCCTCTGGGTCCATGCAGGTCTATCTCTCAAGAAGCTATGAGTTATACTCCTTGCTTCCCCAAGTCAATGGAGTCAGTAACACTTCCATTCCTGCCTTTCTATGCATTATTGTGCAGGGACTGTCAACCCGCCCGGAGTACAGTGGATTTAGATCATCCTTCCACAACTCCGTCTGCCCTGATTTTGCCTCCTTCCAAACACAGATCATTAGGTACCAAGTCTCTAACCAGATCTTTGACTCTATCATCTCTCCTGAAGAGACTGATCACCTGGCAGCTTCTGCCTACAGAGGTAGAGCAAGGAGGGGCCCGGTCCCATCCACCCTGATGACCTTCTGGAACTGTGGTGGATTTGGTCACAACTCCACCAAGTGCACCAGTGCTGACACTAACTTGGCACACAAGCCTGCCTCTACATCTGCTGACCGAGGCTCTCCATCACCCCCTGCCCATGGTGAAGCAGCCAAAAAGTCCTCCAGCAAGTCCAAGTCTCCTAAGAGGGACACCAGAAGCTCCAACAAGGATCCCAAGAGCTACAGCCGCCGTGACAAGAGCAGACATGCACATGTTGATGATGGTGAATGCTCCACTTCCCAGTCTACCACAGACAATGAGGAGAAGCATAACTTCATGGCACTGGCAATGATTGATGGTTCCCAGCCACTTTAGTATGCTTATTCCCCAAGAAGCAAGTCCACATCCCTGTCCATGCCACATGCTTCTTTGGATGACGATGCTTTCTTTGGCCACATGAGTGATGAAGATGCCTGCCTAATAGAGTTGGATGACAATACCTCCTATGATGCCATGCCATAACTAATCTCAAGTGATGATGACAGTGATGATGGTGATGATGGTGATGATGATGATGATGATGATGATGATGATGATGATGATGATGATGATGATGATGATGATGATGATGATGATGATGAGGGCCATGCTGACAGTGACACTGATGATGACAATGACACTGATGACTCCTACCAGACAGCCCTCCAGACAGAATGGATCTTAGACTGTGCAGCCCACTCCCACTGCACCAGTAACCCCTCCAACTTGTATGACATTCAGGATCTCCTCTAGCCAATTAGCCTGCAACTGGCTGACCTTGGAGCACCTCTTCTCCTCTGCCTCCAGAAAGGAAGAGCTCACATCAGAGGTCATAGAGGCTCCTTGATCATCCTCAATGATGTCCTACTTGCCCCTCCTATGACAACAGCAAACATCATCAGCATGAATGCCGCACACAGGCTCTCTCCAAATCTCCAAGTTCACATGTCCAGTGCTGTTGCTACTCTCTCCATACCTTCCACTGTGGGGACCAAGACGCTCCTATCCTGCCCCAAAAGGCATGGTCTCTACTTCACTAGAACTCCGAAGGCTCCTTCATCCCCTCCCCCTCTCCTTATCTCCATTCCCTCATCTACCTGCCTCCCACCATACCCTCCCTCCCCTGTGGTCCTCATGATGATCACCCAGCATGCCTTGCACTACTATGATGACTTTGCCGGCAGCTACACCATTTCCCGTCTCAATCCTGCTGCCAGCAATGACAACATCTCTGGTGACCTTCCAGACCTGGTCCCTGGCAATGATGATGATGACTTGCCTGACATGGAACATGTTTGCCCACCATCCCTGCTCCAGTCAGACAATGGGGAGAATTTACATCAAAACAGCAGCCACACCAGGATGACCTCTACACCACCTCCTTACACGACTTCATTCCAGATCCTGCCTACTCTACCACCTATGTCCAGCAATTTCCCACTGTCCCCTTTGATGACCTCTGTAACCTGACAGAAGCACAAGCCATAATAGAGATGGACCTCATGCTAGACCAAGCCAGGACTGCATATGAAGATGTCTCCTGCCCTATAGATGGACAAGGCTCCTGCACCCAGCCTGAGCTTTCACAAGCCCTAAGATTTGACTTGCGAATTCCCTCGGCTACTTCCCCCTCCCCTGATCAGCCCTTCACTCATGTCAACATGAACGCCTACCCAGTCCAGTTCCTTAACAACTCCGGCCTCTCCATAACCAGGTTTGGAACTCTACTCACCACCTCAACAACTCTCCTTCCTCCCTTAGAGCCTTTTGCATCAGACCAAGACAGCCTGTCCCTCACCTCATCCGGCAGTTCACCACCCAGTTTCCCACCCTGCTAGCATCTGAGCAAAACAGATTCCCCATCAGACAGATGCACAGCAACCCTTCATCAGTCTGTGGACCCATCCTCAAGCACATCAACAGACTGCAGCACATGGTCCACTCCTACCCCACTGTCTCTACAGCTGACAGGCCCACCCTCCAGTGGGCCATCTGCCTGCAAGCAGCTATGGTCCAAGCACATGCAAGAGTCCTGATTACCTGGCCCAAAATGCTCATGGATCCCACCAGCTGTGTGTACCGTGGAGGGAAAGTAATCTGTGTCAACAACCTGAGCATGCACTGGAACCCAATGGATTTTTGGCTCATCAACATGCTGGACACCCCTAGGAGGTCATTTTCCACTCTCTTAGGGCGTGTTTCCACAGATTTTTTCGCGTGCTCGGAAGCCTCCGTGAGCCCTCGGAGGTGCAAGGTCAGCAGGTCGTGTTTCCACAGGGGCATTCGGAGGCTCCTCGGAGCCTCCTCGGAGTGCCGGGCACGCGACAGGTAGGCGACAGGTAGGCGACCGGTAGGCGATTGGTCATCCCTGGGACATATTCATATATTTTCGAATAGTTTGAAAAAGCGGTGGTTTCACGTCGAAAACAGTCGAGAAACTGGTTTTCTCGGAGCTCTGCTCCGATCTGCCCCCCCCCATGTCGGAGCAAGACGCTCGGAGGACCCTGTTCTCCGAGCACGCCACGTAGGCAGGGACACACGAAAAAACACAGCAGTACGTACTGCACCTCCTTGATTGCTGCATTTCTGAGAGCTGCACCAGAGCAGCAGAAGTTTTCCGAAACACTAGCAAGTGAACTGTATTACTCGCAACTCGAAAAACCACCGTAGCACCGATGAATTTGATGCGCAACTACTGGGACAGGGAGAAGGAATGAACGAACACAACGATTCGATTGGATGATGTGGCCACTTTTCGAAATACTCGGAAGTGGACTCTATTACTCGCAACTCGAAAAACCACCGTAGCACCGATCAATTTGATGCGCAAATACTGGGGCAGGCAGAAGGAATGAACGAACACAACGATTCGATTGGATGATGTGGCCACTTTTCGAAATACTCGCAAGTGGACTCTATTACTCGCAACTCGAAAAACCACCGTAGCACCGATCAATTTGATGCGCAAATACTGGGGCAGGGAGATGGAAACTAGAAAACCAACGTGGCATCAGCGAGGCAACAGATTGGCCGGGGATTGGCCGGGGATCGGCCAGGCTAGCAGGCGATTGGCCAACCTGTCCACCCCGAGGATTCCGAGCACGTCCACGTAGATGTCACACCACTGCCACGTAGGCTACCGAACCCCGGCTCCGAGCACGCGAAAAAATCTCTGTGGAAACACGCCCTTAGCAAAGATCCACCAGCAAGTGGAGCTTGATGGATACCAAGCATCTGGCACCTAGAAATGCACCTATAGTTCCTTGCACCTAATTGTTTTAGCCATGAACACTCTAGGATTATAATTTGTACTGCCTTATGTACTGATGTGTTGTACTGCCTTCTGTACATATGTATATTTTTGACCGTTTAGATTCCCTCATGCTTACTGCAAGATGCCTGCAATACTCTAATTTAGGATGCTCCCAAATTATGGGGGGACTAGCACAGACATCTTGTCTAAAACTTACTCTCCCATCTCGAATCATGCACTCTTCTTGTAACCAAGCAAGCTTACAACTATGCAGCTTCCTTCTCCCTTCCCAGCAGCTCCACTGCTACTTAGCCTGCAGCCTATCTGCAGCTTCCTTTTCCCTTCCCAGCAGCCTCACTGCTACTTAGCATGCAGCCTATCTGCGGTTTCCTTCCAGCTTCCTAGCAGCTTCCCTGCAACCTAGCCTGCAGCCTATTTGCAGTTCCCCTCCAGCTTCCTAGCAGCTTCCTTGCAACCTAGCCTGCAGCCTATCTGCATTTTCCCCCTAACTCCCTAGCCTGCAGCCCCTCTGCAGTTCTTCCGTCTATGCCAGTTACCCCAGTAGCCTGGCACGACTTTGGAGAAGCTCTCCTTATGTGCCTTATCCATTTGAATCCTGTTTTGAATGATTTATTATTTACAGTCCTTCACTTCAGCACTTAGCAGCCTTTCGAAGTTTTACCAGCCTCTACATTATTATTACTTTCTTATGCCCCTCAGTTAATTCCAGGAATTCTTGAGCTCAAGAATACCTTGAATTGGGGGGGATGTTATTGTCCGATACGTCGGACACTGAGTTGGCATAATGCATACCGGATCCTGGTCCCTCCAGGTCCCGAGTTGCCTGCCGCCCGGCCATAGGCTAGCTATGGCTAGCACGGGTCTGCAAGATCTCCCTGCTGATTCCCGTCTTCTGTATATCCGCACTCGTTGCGCTCTTTAATCATCTTCTCTTCAGTTTACTATTGTGGCACCACTCTAGCATTGACCCCCCCCCCCCCCCCCCCCCCCCCCCCCCCCCCCCCATCCAACTTAACTACGTGTATATCTACAATAATAGCCAGCCCGCTGATGGAGCACGCTGTTTCATAGTCTTTCATACTGTGGCTCACATTCCCGCATCCTTCACTTGGACCTCTGATTGTGTACTGTAGCTGAGCTATCATATATTTTCTTCCAGTCATGCTCACGCATTTCATATCTTTCAAATCATACGGACAGGATATGGACGAGTAAAAATAATCATCCCTTCTCTGTTATTACCTTCTCACCGCATCATTGTAAGTCAATACTAATTAGGGGGTCCAAGTAGGGTGTTCATGGATCCTCTCGACGAGATCTGTCCATTTATGGTCTCAAAAGTGTACTTCGACTAAGTTGGACGAAGTCGTCAGGCCTGCCCCCTTTTACAGGCCTATTTTTACCTGCGGCCATCAATTAAACGATTGGAACCATATCCAAACAAACCAGACTGATGCCGGAGGCCCAGTAAGCATTTGGACGACATATGGGAGGCTTGGCCACAAAGAACAGTCAGAGTTCAGCGGCACTCGAACTGAAGCTCAACCACGTTGAGAATAGCAGCGACACAAACCACTGCCCCACCCCCCACCCCCCTGCCAGGTATAGATTTTTAATAGCGCATATGTGGACGCGCCTTGCTCCGGGGATCAAGTTTTCTCGAAATTCGAAGTTTCTCGAAATTCGCATCGGAGGAAGTTGAGAAGATTTTTCGGAAACGGTCGCCCACACACCCACCCCCCGCACTCACCCCCGCGGCCCCTCCGAACGTTTATTTTTTACTTTTTCGACGGTTCCTGGGCTTGTGACCCCGAATTCAGCGTGCGGTACACGAGCAACTTCCCGGTGCCCCCCCGTCTTTTGCAATTACCTCCAGAGGGATTACCTCTTTGGTCTCCTGGTGAAAGTACCCCACGGGCAGGCACGAGTACCCTCACCTGCCCACGGGCACTACCTCGGGCCGCGGGACGAGTGTGCCAGTTGGCTTATCGCTGGATGGGCGGAGGGCGGAGGCGGAGGCCGCTGCAAAGATCCCCTCAGGGCGCCTCAGGGCCTGGTTGTGCAGTACACCGGCCCAGGAGACGAAAGTGAAATATATCTCACGTTGAGTTGGGTAAAAAGCCACGCCGTGCGTTCTTTCTGTTTCTATTTCTTCCTCCATTGAAGTGGGTGGATCTCAATGCAGACAACATCATTGTGCTGAACAACCCAGCTCGCTGTCCGAGTGTTCCATTTATAGCGATTCTGCGACTAGAGATTTTACAATCTGACCAGTGTCGCGTCTCGCCAGTTTGCAGGAATGGATATCCAAATACTGAAGGCGTGTGCGACTGGGTGGCAGGTGCGACTGAGTGGCAGTTGGATGCGTCTTTCGTCTGGCATATGCATAAACTCCTGATAGGCACTGCAAATGGGCGTGGGCTTTTGGAGGCCTATCTCTTCGCTTTCGCTGGATCTTACCACAGATAAGCGAGACGCGGCCTAGTCTACAATATTCTATAATCCTGCGAAATTCCCTTAGTAAAGTCTTGGCTTCTGTGCCGAGATAAGCTATACCCCCTTCCCCCCTTCCCCCCTTCCCCCCTCCCCCCCTCCCTCCTCCCCTCCCCTGCCTTCCGTCCTTCCCTCCCCTCTCCCTCCCTCCAATCAACCCCCTTTACATCCAATCAACCCTCTCCCCCTCCCTCCCCACACAACGTGCGCAGGGCAAGCAAGGGAAGCAGTACAAGGTCTTCAGAGAGGCATGGGTCTCATGGTTCATCAACAGTACCCTTGTCATGCATTGCTTGGTTCTTTCTATGATGTGCATCAAAATGGTGTGTACAAATCCAAGTGCCCCCGAAGAGGATCATCCTCTCCCAGTGGTAATACTGATCGCATTTACTGTGGTCATTGCCATGCGATGGCTACTGAAGGCATGCAACTTGCCCCAATACATCCTGTCTGTCAACTATGCAATTCGTTACTTCGAAGCGTTCTATTTTATCGCCTTCATATTAGGCTATGTCCAAAGCGACCTGATCATCCACAACAAGGTGATGGTGCCCCTCGTCGATGTCAACATGGCGCTCATGGATGGAGTGGGCCTCCAGGTGCGGAAGTGCCCCAAAATATCGCTATTACCCTTTAACCTTTATAGCCAAAGCTGCACTCAAAAGAGTAGCCCTTTTTCAATCGACATGGGCCATAGTTCTAGCTATAAAGCAAGCCCATCTAAGTGCAATCTATGCAATCTATGAATCTATGCAATTTATGAATCTATGCAATCTATGAACCCTCTTTCAGCCCAAATTCATTTGGGTTCAGGGAAGGTCTAGGTTCACTGCCTACCAGGCTATCTGCTTTTTTGTTCTCAAGTTTTTTGCATCCCACATAGTTAATCACTTGAAGTCCTCCTTGAGTCCTTCAAGCCCTACATTTGGAGGCCAGTAGGGCACAAGAAATGTAGTCATCATCATCATCATCATCATCATCATCATTTCCATCATCATCATCATTTTCATCATCATCATCATCATCATCATCATCATCATCATCATCATCATCATCATCATCATCATACTTGACAGCAATACGCTCCTCCCCCAAGCTACAGATAACTGCCTGGCAGGCCATTCCCCCTTGCTTTCCCTCTTATGCTTGTCGCCTACTAAAGTCTTCAGCCAGCCTTGCCGCACTCCCCACCCCCACCCCATCTTACCCCATCTCCACCCCCCACGTTCAGATCACTGTCCCCCAGGCCTTGGCCTTTTTTCCCTTGAGAGTGGTAGTCATGATCTACGCAGTCTCAGCTATCCAAGGATGCAATATGGCAGCTGTTTCTCACTCTCTCGAGGCCCAGGTTTCAAATATCCAAGCATGCAGCTGGCCCGGGGACCTGTCTGCCGCCCAGTTGTTTCAGATCTTCGGCAGCACCATCACTTTTCTGGCGGTCTCCTTCGGGCATGAGTACCGGTGTTGTAAGGAATTTCTCCGCAAGCAAATGTTCTCGGTTGAGGCAACCCGCTCCCGCTCATCATCACTTAACCCACGATCTGTGTTGGGGTCGTTCACTGAAGGCAGCGATGTAGCCAACGTGGCACTAATGGCTGCCCCTGCTGGACCCTCTTGTATGGCTGCCTCTGTACTGCCCTCTATCATGGCTGCCTCTGTCATGCCATCTAGCATGGCTCCTGCCGAGGAGCCTTCAGTCATAGCTGCCCAAGAGGAGCCCTCTTCCCTGCCCTCTATCATGGCCGCCCCCGAGGTACCCTCTGTCATGGCTGCCTCTGTCATGCCCTCTACCATCGCTTCCCAGGAGGAGCCCTCTTTCCTGCCCTCTATCATGGCCGCCCCCGAGGTACCCTCCATCATGGCTGCCTCTGTCATGCCCTCTACCATTGCTGCCCAAGAGGAGCCCTCTGCCCTACCATCGGTCATGGCCGCCCTAGAGGTGCCCTCTGTCATTTCTGAACCTGAGGAGCCCTTCGATGAGCTGACCGACGAACAGATATATGACATGATCGACGCAATCAAGAACGGTACCTACGGAGCACTTGCAATGCCCAAGCACCACACGCTGCGAATCCCGGACGCTGATCCGGATAACCTGCCTCCTGATGCCAAGATCAAGCTGAAGGAAAAGTTTCAGGCGGAGAACCCCGGATACATTGTCACAGATATCGTGTTTCATCGAGGCAGCCTGCTGGTTGGGGTCCGCATCCGCCCACATGGTTCTCGCAGTACAGATGCTTCAGGCAGTGCAGATGCTTCAGCTGCACATGTGCTCAAGGCTGTCAAGCACTGCTCATGGCTGGCTTGGCTTGGGCTGCCTGCAAGCATGGACACGTCTACCCATGTATACGCCACTAGTGAGCGTCGCACGGACTTGCTGTGCGGCATGCCGTTGGCTGTGACTTTCCCCAAGTCTGAGGAGGGTGTCCGTGTTGTCTCCTTACCCCTGCGATACTCTGAGCTTCCCACGGGTGTAGCCATCAAAGCTAGCCTTGGGAATCAAATCTTGGAGTGCGATTTTGTTCAGCCTGGGGTGGAGGAGATACCCTATGGAAGCCTTGCTGAACAGGGCTGTATCACCCTCCAAGTGATGCTTCCCATAGACACCCTACTGTGTGAGCTTCCTTGCAGGTTGCTGAACGTCATTGTGCAGGACCTTGGAGACAAAGTCATTGTCGGTGACAGAACTGTGGTTCTGTTAAATGAAGCCTTGGCGGTGCTGGAGCCGGAGCTGTGTGGTTTGCGTCTCCTTCGCCCCCAGGACATGCCACACGGCCTGAAAACAGCAGCTGTCGAGCAGCCTTGGGGTGCTGATATCGTGTATGCACTTGGCCTATGGTTGCAGAACTTGCATGCTGAGCATCAGCTTCCAGGCGGGGTGACGAAGGATTGGTCAGACGAAGTGGATCCTGTCATTTCGCAGAAACTGGCAGACCTGTGGAGGGCTGGGAATCGTCTTCTGATGCTTCTGGTTGGCAAGGGATGCACAGACTCAGCCAAGCATCTCATAGACCTGCTGCTCAAGTCCCCAGCCCTACAGGCTTGTGTCCCTGGGGGGTGGACTGAAAGCTTGGAGGACACTCCCTCCTCCCATGACTTCATCGGTGGGACTCAGAACACCCAGGGCTGCTCCCTCATGCACTTGGCTGTTTTCAATGGGAGTTATGCCATGTTGGATGAGGTCATGCGCTGGTCAGTAGTCTACAACCTACCAAGCATGTGGGATACCAAGGACAAACATGGCATGACACCATTGCACATAGCCCGGCTGGTCAAAGACGGCCAGGTAGCCAAATACCTTTTGCACAAGGGAGATCCAGTGATCTTGCAATCTTGGAACCAAGGAGGGGCAAAGAAGTTCAGCAAGCACATGGCAGTGATGGAGGCTGGCATGGGCCGACAGAGCAGTAACACGACCAGCATTAAGCCTCTGCCTACTCAGAAGCTGACCCATACTGTGATGGAAGCTGGCATCAGCCGACAGATCATGAACGCGACCAGCATTAAGCCTCTGCCAACTCAGAGACAGACCCAATCTCGGGGCCTGATCGTCTCCAAACCTGCCCCTATCTCGTCCCCAGCCATCCCACCATGTGTTGCTTCTGCTGGTTCTGCTGATGCTGATGCTGATGCAGCCAACAGATGGAGTGAAGCCCCCCATGAGGGCCTCAACATTGTTCCGCGGTCTGGCCCCACACTCTTGTGCAGAGGTCTTCAAATGATGTCTTCAAATAAGCTCTCTTCCTTGCTGCACATTGCGCTTCTATCTGCTGCTTTCTTGAATGCATTTCTTCTTCCAAGTTTTTCTCATCTACGGTCGGCATTCATTATGGCTATCATGTACATGTGTGGCAAGCTGTTGAGCTTTAAATCCATGTCACGGTTTCTGCAGCTGCCTGACATCGATTATTGTAAGGTTCATGCAAAGTCCTCTTGAGGATTAGGAATATTGTGAGCTTGTGTGAACTGCTTCTGTTGTTTATTGATGGTCGGCCCGTAGGCGCCAGACCTATGCAGCGACATCACAATATTGGCCGAAAGCGCCAGGATTTGGCCGAAAGCGCTGGTCATTGGCAAAAACTGTCAAATGCCAGCTGTCATATCATAACCTCGAGTGTTCCGTCAAGTGGACTAGTTCATCAGCAAGCGCTGGTCCAAGGTTAATTGTCCTCGATCGATAGTTAATCGTCCACCAGTCCGGCAGATAGGATAGATCACAAGTGCTTGTCCAAGATTAACGTCTCAACGCTGACGGACGCATCGCCATTCATTACTTTCTGCCCCTCCCGCACACCGTCCCGAAATTCATCGCGTCCCAAATTGTGTAACCCTGCCGGGGCATTCATTATTGTCAGAATGGTGAACTACAGGCACACGGATGCTAGATCTAGATGCCGATATAGCATCCGTGTGCCTGTAGTTCACCATTCTGACATATGCCTGAGCTACATAGCTCAAACCTGCGCCCCTAAAGGCGGCAGTTCGTTTGCCCCCTGCCACATACAGTCGACATACGAGCCCCAGGGCCGACCTCCAGGGGACCCACCAGGGCACCCTAGTATAAGTTTATTCTTTTGTTTATTCTGTATCCTGCAGGTTATTCAGTCTGCTGGCGGAGGGAGCATGGGCAGTAAGCTACTAAAACACACTCTTGAGAACAGAATGCAATCACGTATTATGTTAAATAAATACTTCTTAGGCTGCTAAAACACACTCTTGAGTACGGAATGCAATCACGTATTATGTTAAATGAATACCAGCCTTTGTTGGCCCAAGACAAGCAAGCTCCTGGCGTTGCTGGTCCCATACGATTTGAATTTGAATCCGCTCCGCGCATAACTGGTCCCATGGGCTACTTCATTATCTGCGAAGGGCAGGTCTTATAAAAAAATGTTATGATATCTTCAACAAGAGTATATGTGGTATCGGACAATTTCCTGGTATCTTAGATGAGAGGATGGGTGTCCTTGAACACTTTTCTTCTTTTTCCAGGTAGTGCTCATCTATGTGCGCCATTCATTGTGGCTATAATGCACTTGCGTGGCCAGCTGTTGAGCTTCAAATCTATGTCACGGTTTCTGCAGCTGCCTGGCATGGATTGCTGTAAGGTGCACGTCAAGTCCTCAGGAGGATGAGGACGATTGTGAGGTTATGTGATCTGCTTCTGTAGTTTTGTTGTTGTTGATTCTTGCCTCGTGTGAGTTTCACTTGTATTTGGATGCAGCGCAGTCGTCTGCGGTCGTCTGGCCGGCAGTCGTCTTTCGCTGCTTTATTCAGAAGGCGTCTTTTCGACGGCCTAATGGATGATCAGGCCACCTCTGGTTGTCCGAACAGGAGGATAAAGCTCTGGTGCCCTGCCCCATGCCCAAGCTAACATTCTGTTGACAATCGTGCGCATGGCACCTGCCAATTCTCAGGACGGTGACTCTTATAAGGAGGTCGCCCCTGGATCTGGATTCTTGCCTTGTGCGAATTTCGCTTGTTTGGATTTATCATCGAATTAAATGTCCACGGTGGCACAAACTCAGGGCCCCCGTCAGTAAATCGATTGTTTGGGGTTCAGTTTATCAGTGGTTTTTCGTTATAGCCCCTCATGTCATGGTTGCGCAAGTCCTTTTAGCCTAGTTGGTCTACCCCTGGACTGTAACAACTGTCTCATTCCAGATTGGGCAACTCCCTTTAGCCTCATTTGCATCTCCTCGACTGCACCATGCATACATACCAGATTGGGTCAATTCCTTAAGCGTAACCGGCAACTCCTGGACTGTACCATACATACTAGATTGGGCAAGTCCCTTCAGCCTCGTCGGAAACCCCTGGACTGTAGCATATATACTAGATTGGGCAAATCCCTTTAGCCTAACCGTCAACCCTGGTCTGTACCATACATACTAGATTGGGCAAATCCCTTTAGCCAAACCGTCAACACCTGGAATATACCATACAAACTAGATTGAACAAATCCTTTTAGCCTCATTGGCAACCCCTGGTATATAGCATACAAACTAGACTGGACAAGTCTCTTTAGCCTAATTAGCTACCCCTGGACTGTACGATACAAACTAGACTGGGCAAGTCTCTGAAGCCTTATTAGCTACCACTGGAATGCAGATAACAAACGTACAGACTGCCAGTCTCTTCGCAAGGCGGGTGTCTGTGGTAATAGCGATAAAACGACATGTGTAGTCCAAAAGGGTACCAGGATAAGCACCACCACCAGCAATCCATAAGTTTGTCAGCAAGGTGGGTGACTGTGGTTATAGCGACCACAGGACTGCTTTGCAATGCAAAGTTTGTAAGGCACAATTGATGCAGTTGGTGGATATCGTATAATTAAATTATCACTGTAGCACGAACTCAGGCCCCCCGTCGGTTAAACAATTGTTTGGGGTTCAGCTCATTAATGCCTTTTCTTTTTAGCCCTTCGTATCACGGTTGGGCAAGTCCCTTTAGCCTATTTGGCCTACCCCTGGACTGCAACATACATACATGGTCGGATATCACTGCCGAACATTAATCCCTCGACGAGGCAGGTGTCCTTTCATACAGTGATTAAAGGACTCGGGGTCTGACTGGTTGTTGACTTCTTTACTACGGCTTTTTTTACTTCGTCTTGGGTCAACAGTCAACACTGGCCTGTGCATGAAAATGTAATGTAATGTAATGCAATGTAATCCTAGTCACAAACAAATATCTCTGCCTGCGTGGTTTATTTATGATGACTTGTTCCTCTATCTTGTAAGACCAGTGCCCACCAACAAGATATGTGATTGATATTTATAAACAGCCACATCCTTCCTTTTCATAGGTGTGCTTTCTACCGAGGCAAATTATTTCTGCCTGTCGATCTTTGCCACAAATCTGATTAGGACTACCCCCCCCCCCCCCCCCCCCCCCCCCCCCCCCCCACACACACACACACACATGCACACACACGTCATTATCTAAACCAAGACCAAGTAACCAAGTTCAAGTTCAAGACTATCCACTCTCTGGGCTTTCTTAGCCTGCCGCTTCTGTTTGCCGCCAATTCATCTCTTTTTCACATGCAACAGCTGTGCATACGGTCTTAGGCTGATGCAAATCGCCAGATACTTAAGCAAGTAGCTGATATTTAGGGCTGGTAGCTGACCTTAATCATGTACATGCATGTAGCCCCCCCCCCCCCCCCCCCCCCCCCCCCCCCCCCCCCCCCCATACACACCAGCTTCCCCCCTCCACACACACGTACCCACCCTCACCATCCCACCGACGCACGGAGAGACTTAGAATTAACAAACCAATAAAACTCTGAACCAGCAAGCATAGAACCAATAAAAACATAAACCAGCAAGCACAGAACCAACAAAACACTTAACCAGCAAGCACAGAACCAATTGACACATTGTGCAGCCCAGAAACTTTCATCCATCATTTGTTCACGTTTACATTTTTCATGGTAATTATTTTCCTGCCGAAGACACTTTCAAGTACTTTCATACAATACAGTTGTCTCCAAATCTCTTTGATGTACTCTTACAATCACTCAGGCCTTAAAGTCGTTAAACTGTCTTAGTAGAGACCCGGGCATGCCTTCAATCGGTTTGTACCCTGTCACACTCCTGGTTTCCGTAGGTATTGCATTAGGGGAAGTATTATATTCTGCAAGGTTACCCGCCGAATTACTAGCATATTTCACCTTGAAACAATTCTCCTTCTAACAATCATTGCCGTGCTGAGGGGGCTTGGAAGACGGTGAGCAGCCTAGAGTTGGCTGAACGACTAAGTAACAATTCAAATTCAAACTTGAATTGTTGAACTGAAGCACTGCAAGCAGTGGCGCACCATTACTCTCCACAATGCAACGCTTTGACTCAGAACACAGATTCTCCACCCCCTGAGCTTGATAACATGAGTCCAGCCTTCAGAGCTTCAACTTGGTCACATGAATCCAAGGGTCACTCCATAATTTTTGTACTGCCGAAGATTTTTATACAGCCAAGTTGCCGGCTGGAGCTATGTAACCAAGTTCAAGTTCACATGGCTCCAGGGGTAGATCTTCAGCTCCATGCCTCAAGGTGAAAACTTGAACTCTATAACATGGGTCCAGCCTTAAGAGATTAAACTTGGTCACATGGATCCAGGGGTCACTCAAGGGGCCACTGCATAATTTCTGAACTGCCAAAGACAGCGAGCAGCCAAATTGCTGGCTGAAGCTATGCAACCAAGTTCAAGTTCAAGTTCACATGGCTCCAGGGGTAGTATTTCAGCTCCAGGGCTCCAGGTGAAGAACTTGAACTTGGTTACCACCCTAAATGTAGCAGAGACTCGACGGTTACACCCGTGCCACTTATAAATAAGGGTTTGGCGTTGACTACTCCAATCGACGGCCACACATAGTAACTCCAGCAACACATGGCTCTAGCCTTTAGGCTGCTTGCCGTCTTCTGCAACCCATGAGTTTCAAGTTGGCAAGCACTGTTTCATTTCCGGGCTACTCATGGCAGCTTCCTGCCAGCTCCAATAGCCAGCCACTGGGTCAACCCCAATGCTCGAAGCTGCATTGAAATGCTTGTCATATCAGCATCCAGACGCACTAGGCCACTTCAGGTTTGGCTCAAGGGCAGGGAAAGGGAGCTGCCTAGAAGCTGCCACGTGTACCCTCAAAAGAAACAGTGTTGGTCAGCTGTCACTGAGACACCTCTCCTAGACGGAAGTTGTTACTGCCCTCCATGTAGCAGCCGCACCACTGTGTCAGAAGTAGCTGCCCGGTAGGTCAGTCTAACTCTAAGGTGTGTACCCACCGCCATAGGTCTAAGCCCGTAACCTCATCTGTAGTTGCGCCTCCGGCGCCTCTGTGGACTTGATAGCCTCCGGTCCATGATGTTACTTGTCCAAGTGTATTAATCTCCTATCAGTCTTCCTGCCTGTGGCAGTGCTAATCCCATCACACTGTTATACAGGTTACACTACAGGTAACGCGAACCTCAGGGTCTGGCGTCGACCGAAGCTTTCAGCCCACGCCACCTGCGCATGAACCCGCGACGTGGGCCGCTCACTTCAGATTGGTAAGGGCGGACAGGCTGTTTTGCACCAGACACGATTGTCGTCTGCCGTGGGATGCTCAGCCTCCCATCCTCTACTTGTCAGCTGGCATGTCCAGCATGGCGACTCCAAACTTCTGCACACATTCCGTTACAAAAAGTGGGGATTAAGGCTGGGGTGCAGAAAAGGCACAGGAGCACCAGCTTAGAATTGGAAAGGGCAAGTCTTTAAACAGACGAATAAATAAACAAACAAACAGAAAAGTAAAGGAGTGAATAAATACACACATAAACAATACGCCTTTTTTCAAGGTGTAAGGTTGAGTGGGCCAGCCCGTTTGCTTGCACTGGGGCAACTAATATGTAAATCTTAAAACTGTAAAATCCGCCGAGTTGGCTCCCTGTTTGCTGTGGTTCTCTAACGGGGGGAAAGATTGGAAGACAGCCAGCAGGCAGGAGCTGAAAAACCATGTAACAAACCAAGAAACCAACTAAATAATCCTTAGCATTGAACAAAAAATGGATAAGTGGCACAGTATTCATTTTGGTAAAATGGGTGTGCCTGGAGGTTTGATGCCAAAAGGAGAACAGTCCAGAACATGAAATTGGTTACTTCGCCCCAGCCAGCCATTTGACTGCTTGCCACAATAAAAAAAAGAGGGCAGATGCATAGCTAAGGTCCCTAATTTCAGATTGTAGTGTTTTCTTCTTCTTCTTTCGATGATGCGTTGCCATTCTGTCGCTGCATGGCGACGCTTAGGTCAGGCTAATCTAGTCAGAAATGCCCCCCAACCCCCCCGGGCTCCGCGCTCTGCGAGGTTTGGGGGGGAGCGCATTGTACTGAAATCACAACGGATCACTCAATTTGCGGCGCATCGCACGAAAACATAGGTGGGTAATATCAGTGTGAGTTTTTGGATGCTGCTGGGGTTGCATGTGGCAGGCCTCAAGAGATTCACCATTCAAGGTGACTAGGTTGCGCAACCACTCCAAAAGTCCAAAACAAACATTATATTCACTCACCGCACATCATCTAATTGCAAGGGATTAAATCCAGAAGATGCTGATGGAGAGCTAACTAGAAGAAACAACAACTAGTGCTCACCCGGCAAGCACCCATTGTCCTCACATCCTCCAACTCAGCAAGTGGGAGGACATTGTCGCAGCGTTCTGAGGGCTTGAAGGGGCAGAGCATCGTACTGAAATGGCACCGAGCCACTCAATTTGCGGCGCGTCACACACACACACACACACACACACACAACAGCAGTGCTTACCTGGCAAGCATACACTGTCCTCACATCCTCCAACTCTGCAAGTGGGAGGACATGGTGGCAAGGCTCCCAGGGCTTTGAGGGGCAGAGCATCGTACTGAAATGGCACGAGTCACTCAATTTGCGACGCATCACACACCCACACCCACAAACTAACACAAACCTAGTGCTTACCTGGCAAGCATCCATTGTCTTCACATGCTCCAACTCTGCAAGTGGGAGGACATGGTGGCAGGATGAGTGAAATGTGTTTCTTCCATTGCAGGGTTATCGTGAGTATGATGGGCATGGCCCCAACTGTGTGCATCGCAAGTGCTTCTAATTCACATGCCTAACTCCGCAAGTGGGAAGACATCATGGCAGGATGAGTTAATTTGTTTTTTCATTGCAGGGTGTCACGTGGGTATGATGGGCATGGCCCCGACTGTGTGCATTGCAAGTGCTTCTACTTCACATGCTCCAACTCGGCACGTGGAAGGACATTGTGGCAGGATGAGTAAATTTGTTTTTCCATTGCAGGGTGTCACGTGAGTATGATGGGCATGGCCCCAGCTGTGTGCATCTAATTCTAATTCTAATTAAGTGGAGGACATCGTGGCAGGATGAGTGAATTTGTTTTAAGTTGTAGGGTGTGACGTGGGTATGACAAGCATGGCCCCAACTGTGTGCATCTAATTCTAATTCTAATGCTCCAACTCTGCTAGTGGAAGGACATCGTGGCAGGATGAGTGAATTTGTTTTAACTTGCAGGGTGTGACGTGGGTATGACAAGCATGGCCCCAACTGTGTGCATCTAATTCTAATTCTAATGCTCCAACTCTGCAAGTGGAAGGACATCGTGGCAACATGAGTGCACTTAGTGTTTTCCACTGCCGAGTCTCGTGAGTATGACAGGCATGGCCGTAACAGTGTGCATCAACCTTATTTGAGGTCGGTCCACCTGGATCACCCACACTTACAACACCCTGGCCCCTGTTTCGCGTTACACTTACAACACCCTGGCCCCTGTTTCACATTACACTTACAACACCCTGGCCCCTCTTTCACGTTACACTTACAACACCCTGGCCCCTGTTTCACGTTACACTTACAACACCCTGGCCCCTGTTTCACGTTAGCTTCACGTTACACTTACAACACCCTGGCCCCTGTTTCACGTTACACTTACAACACCCTGGCCCCTGTTTCACGTTAGCTTCACGTTACACTTACAACACCCTGGCCCCTGTTTCACGTTAGCTTCACGTTACTCTTACAACACCCTGACCCCTGTTTCACGTTACACTTACAACACCCTGGCCCCTGTTTTCACTTTAGCTTCCGTACACAGCTTACAACACCCTGGCCCCTGTTTCACGTTAGCTTCACGTTACACTTACAACACCCTGGCCCCTGTTTCACGTTAGCTTCACGTTACACTTACAACACCCTGGCCCCTGTTTCACGTTAGCTTCACGTTACACTTACAACACCCTGGCCCCTGTTCTCGTTAGCATGTTTGTTTATTCCCCTACAACATATGCGTGACAGAAACCCACCGTCATCATAGATGTTGGTGAAGACCTCGGCGAGGTTGTCGCATGATGGGCGACGGGCCTCGGTAGAAGAGCCCTTCTGGAACTCATCGAACTGCAGTGGAAAGCAGAAGGTTACAGCGAGGTTGTAGATTAAATTGGTGGTTGCCTCCAGTGCAAGCAAACAGGCTGGCCCCCTATACCTCGCATCTGGCCATTAAGCATTCTATTTGTTTTTTTTAGGATGAAGGTGAGTAGGCCTACTGGTGATGAGGATTAGTAGTGGAGCCCTTCTGGAACTCGTCGAATAGCCGTGGGAAGCAAGTAGTTGTAACAAGGTATTATCTTCAGCCCTTTTTATCACGGTTGGGCAAGTCCCTAGCCTATTTGGCCTACCCCTGAACTGTCACATACATACATACAAGGTCTGAACTTCAAAGCCCAAGTCACTAGGAGCGGTTTTTGGCGGAGCCCCCTATTCAAGGGGGAGGGAGCCCCCATGTTTACCCATTTGTCCATTTGACCAACTCAGCTAACGGTCGCGAAACTAACTCGCTTCGGTCAGCTCCATCGTTGCCACCTTTCGTTCCGTTGCCAACACACTCCGCCAATTTTCTGCGTCGCTTGCGCCGCTGCATATGACTTGTTAGCTTGGTATTTGAACTTGGTTTCATGGCTCCATCCAACAATTTTACAGCTCACTGTCTTAGGCAGCAACATTAACAATTCAACTCAATCGTAGGTTGAAACACACATGATTTGCTGCCACACGCACCAGGTACTTTGCTTTTGGTGTTGTTGTTGTTGTTGGTGGTGGTGGTGTGAGTGTGTGTGTGTGGTGATAGTGGTGGTGGTGGGGGGGTGAAAGGGAGTACACAGGACAGGCCTTTACCATGAACATACAACCCACCAGCCACCACCACACACTCATACACTAGCACAATGAGCTAACTGACCACCATGGACATACGGCGCACCACACCACACACCACTGGGTGCATCACTCACCAGGTACATTTACACAGGACAGGCCTTTCCCATGAACCCTTTACCACACCCTACACAGACGTAGTAGACACATACAGGAACACACACACAGTAGACACATCCAGGCACGCACACACACAGTACAAATACACACTGTGCACACATACACGCACACAGTTCACAGTACACACATACATGCACACACATAGTAGACACATACAGGCACACACACACACACACACAGTACAAATACACACCGCACACACACACAGTACACACACACATAGTAGACACATACAGGCACACACACAGTACAAATACACACTGTACACACACACGCACACAGTACACACATACATGCACACACACTGTAGACACATACAGTCACACATACACAGAGTACACACATACAAGCACACACACACAGTGCTAGCATACATACACATACACGCAGTAGACACATGCACACAGTGATTCACTGACCAGGTACAGATCCTCATTGCGGTAGTAGTTAAGAGCAACGTAGGGAGGGGGGATCTGGGACAGCACCTCACGATTGCTCTCCAGAAACACAGCTGCACATGGGGGTTGGGTGGATAGGGGTGGGTGGATAGGAGTGGGGGTGGGGTGGGGTGGGGTGGGGTGGGGGGGTGGAGGTGGGTGGGTGGGTGGGTGTGGGGGGGGGATGTGTGGGGGTTTAAGTGGGTGGGGGTGGAGGTGGACGTGGGTGGGTGTAGGTAGGATGGGTGGGGGTGGGAGATCTCGGCTAATAGCTTGGGGTTGCTCTCCAAGAACACAGCTTCTCGTGAATGACATGATGCATAGTCGTTAGGGTGGGCGTGGTATTGACGGTTGAGGTGGTGGTGGTGGTGGTATTGATGGTGGTGGTAGTGATAGTGGTGGCAGTGATGGTGAAGGTGATGATGATGATGGTAGTGACGGTGATGGTAGTGATGGTGGTGGTGGTGTGTGTGGGGGTGGGTGGGGGGGGTCCTTGTCAGCATGAATGACATGATGCACTGTGGTTAGGGTTGTCAATATCATACTGGAGATAGAAAGCAAGAAAATCATATGATAGGAGAAATTGAGGCACAGAAGCAAGAAATCTAGAACATGACTACAAATACATACATTTAAAAAGGCAGAATACACAATGCAGTGCAACGTGAGCTTAACAAAAATGATTAGGGTTGGGAAGCAAACGTATATTTTCATTTTTATATGCCGTATAAACGTATGAACGTATGCATATAAACGTATAAAAACGTATGAGTAATTATTGCACTTCTTGGGAAAAGACTTTTACATGGGTTTTAAGGTTTTGCCGCGTTGCTAATTTCATTGCCTTTACATATCAACTCTCAAAAAAATAGTCTGGCAATTTTAGGTTGCCCAAATCTCAGAAATAGAAATCACGGCCAGAAAACGCGTCAACCAAGAAGCGCGGTGCCAATCTAAGGGATCCATGCAATGCCAATAACATTTTAATATTGTCCATGTTCACATCATTATTTTACGCAGCTCCCTAGGTCAGCTACTGGTTTCAGACCAAGTATGCTGCAGCTTCTAGGCAGCTCTGTGAGTCAGCTGCAGGTTTCAGACCAAGTGTGCAGCAGCGTCTAAGCAGATCTGTGAGTCAGCTACAGGTTATAATAATACAAGTATATAACTCGTATATTAATATACTTTAATATTGTCCATCTTCACATTGCACTAGGCTTGCACCATCAATCCTTCAAGCCCACGTAGGGACACCTTGTGGAATGGAAGGCTAGGTGGCGCTCTGATATGTGTGCCATCCTTGCTATCTAAATTTTCATTTTTATATGCCGTATAAACGTATGAACGTATGCATATAAACGTATAAAAACGTATGAGTAATTATTGCACTTCTTGGGAAAAGACTTTTACATGGGTTTTAAGGTTTTGCCGCGTTGCTAATTTCATTGCCTTTACATATCAACTCTCAAAAAAATAGTCTGGCAATTTTAGGTTGCCCAAATCTCAGAAATAGAAATCACGGCCAGAAAACGCGTCGACCAAGAAGCGCGGTGCCAATCTAAGGGATCCATGCAATGCCAATAACATTTTAATATTGTCCATGTTCACATCATTATTTTACGCAGCTCCCTAGGTCAGCTACTGGTTTCAGACCAAGTATGCTGCAGCTTCTAGGCAGCTCTGTGAGTCAGCTGCAGGTTTCAAACCAAGTGTGCAGCAGCGTCTAAGCAGATCTGTGAGTCAGCTACAGGTTATAATAATACAAGTATATAACTCGTATATTAATATACTTTAATATTGTCCATCTTCACATTGCACTAGGCTTGCACCATCAATCCTTCAAGCCCACGTAGGGACACCTTGTGGAATGGAAGGCTAGGTGGCGCTCTGATATGTGTGCTATCCTTGCTATCTAAATTAAATTGTAGGCCACATTTAAACAAATTGATCACGTGTGGAAGATTAATTGTATTGCATATTGTGATAGAAGAGGTCAACAGCTTTCCGACAAGCTATCTAAATGATAAATTGAATGAAAACCGAGAAAGTTAGGTGTGTAACTTTCTAAATGATAAATTGAATGAAAACCAAGAAAGTTAAGTGCCTGGAACTTTTCAAAGTACAACTCATACGTTTTTATACGTTAATACTCATACGTTTGGAGAAAAAAATTACGGTGTATATATATGTATGAGCTTATAAGCGTATGAGTATGCGTTCATACGTCGGCCCAACCCTAAAAAATATTGATGCTGGAGTGCTCCTGTTGATAAGACCTGGCTTATACACTTACATACATACATTTGAATAGGCAGGTTAAAACAAAGTGGGCAGTGCAACATAAGCCTAACAAAAATGATTGATGCTGGAGTGCTCCTTTTGATAAGACCTGGCTTATACACATACATACATACATTTGAATAGTCAGGGCAATACACGGAGAGCAGTGCAACGTGAGCCTAACAGAAATGATTGATGCTGGAGTGCTCCTTTTGATAAGACCTGGCTTATACACATACATATACACATACATACATTTGAAGAGGCAGGGCAATACACGGAGAGCATTGCAACGCGAGCCCAGCAAGAATGAGTGAATCCTGGAGTGCTCCCGTTGATTAGACCTGGCCTAGACGTCTGCTGCCCATAGTGCACCTGCTCACGCAGTAGACGATAGTCTTATCAACACTGCACCATGGGTCTCCAGATTCAGGGTAAGGTAAGCAAGGCAAGGCAAGGAATATAACTAGCCGAGGTATCCAGGAACCAGAATCATGTGGGTCTCGCTTGAAAAGTAGTGAACAACTCACGATGAAACAGGTCGTAAGTCTCGTCCTAGACGGTGAGTAGCGCCTTAAGTACAGAGGCGGGCCTGTACCGCAACTGTACAACAGGGTCGACAAGGTTGCAAGCAGAACTGGGGGGGTGACACTCTAGACAACTTATTAACACTACAAATACATCCATCCATGTATACTAATACGTAAACAAATACACACATATATACACAAATACATGCAAATACAAAACAAATACATACCGTATGTGTCAGCAGCGTGGTGCTCTACCCTCTCCATGAAGTTGTAAGCAGTGGAGGGGCTCACCAGATAGAAGCCAATGAGAACCCTGTGTCATCAAATAAAGGGGTGGTATGGAGGGTGGTAGTGGTATGGAGGGAAAGGGGGGGGGGGGGGGGGGGGGAGGGAGGGGTGAAAGGGGGGGGGAAGGGTGGTATGGCTCACCAGATAGAAGCCAATGAGAACTCTGTGTCATCAAATGGAGGGGAGGTATGGAGGGTGGTGGTGGTATGGAAGGGAAGGGGGGGGGGGGGTATGGAGGGTAGTGGTGGTATGGAGGGGGGGGGGGGGAGGATGGAGGGGTGAAAGGGAGGGGGAGGGGTGGTATGGCTCACCAGGTAGAATCCAATGAAACCCCTGTGTCATCAAATGGTGGGGTAGTATGGAGGGTGGTGGTGGTATGGAAGGGGGGGGGGGGGGAGATGGAGAGGTACAAGGGAGATGGAGGGGTGAAAGAGAGGGTGTGTGGGTGGGGTGGGGTGAGTGAGATGGAGGGTGGTGTGTGTGTGTGTGTGTGTGTGGGGGGGGGGGGATGGGATGGAGGGGTGGGATGGAGGAGGGGTGGGAGGGGGGATTGGGGGGTGAAAGGGGGGTGAAAGGGAGGGGAAGTGGGGGTGGGGGTAGATGGAGGGGTAAAAGGGAGATGGAGGGGTGAAAGAGAGGGTGTGGGTTGGGGTGAGTGAGATGGAGGGTGTGTGTGTGTGTGGGGGGGGGGGGGGGGGGGGGATGAGATGAGGGATGGTTATGGGGGAGGGGGGATGGAGGGGTGAAAGGGAGGGGGACGTGGGTGGGTGGGTGGGTAGATGGAGGGGTATGTAAAAGGGAGATGGAGGGGTGAAAAGAGAGGGTGGAGGGGATGGATAAGATGGAGAGGGGCGGGGGGGGGGTGAGATGGAGGGGTGAAAGGGAGGGGGAGGGGTGGTATGGAGGAAGGGGGTGGTATGGAGGGGTGAAAGGGCGGGGGAGGTTGGTATGGACGGGGGGGGGGGCGGGGGAAGATGGGGGATGGTATGGGGGGGAGGGGTGGTACGCAGGGCCGGGGGGACGGAGGGGACGGGGGGACGGGGGGGGGATGAGGGGATGAAAGGGAGATGGAGGGGTAAAGGGAAGGGGGAGGGGTGGATTGGAGGGGGAGGAGGATGGGGGACATTGAGGGGTGGGATGGAGGGAGGAGGGGTAAATAGGGTGGGGGAGGAGAAGGGGTGAGGGTGAGGGGGGGAGGATTGCGAACCAAGATTGAGGGGGCCAGCCTGTTTGCTTCCAATGGGGCCAACCACCAGTAGTACGCTACGTGAGACAGCAACAATTGTGCCTTACATTTGGACAGCTTGGATTAAGTTGACTTCACTCAAGATGATGCAGAAAGTAAAGTCGATGCAGCTGTACTCCTAGATTTAGCTGTACTACAAGCGTACTACAGGCTTCAACCCAACTCAAGCTGTTTAAAGGAAATGCACTGTACAATGATGATTATTCAATTTTTCCTAGTGCCATCCTGGATGCCTTGCCAAAGTGACTCACCAGTAGGGGTCAGCTATGTTATATAATATGAGTGAATACATAATATTATACAATATTAGATTATAGTAGTCAGACGAGCCGTCTCACCAGAATTTTGAATATATTTGAAAAACTAATATTATTGACACTATAATAATATTAGTTAATATTAGTTTTTCCAACACTAATATTAGTTGCCGTTCCCTACTCACCAGTGGTACAGCTGGCGCAGAGGTCGCCTAAGAAACGATTTAAACAGCGCGGATCACCACCTAGTGTCTCCATGAGCTGGAGATGGTGCATCTCATTCCACTCATCAGCTAAGTGCATCTCAAACCACCATTCATGAGACTGTCTACATAGTGCCTGGCCGAAGTGACCCAGCAGTAGTAGAGAATGGCACAGAGCTCGACTAAGAAACGAAAAAAAGAAGGATCAACTACTAGTGACTTTATGAGCTGGAGATGGTGCATCTCATTCCATTCATCAGCAAAGTGCACCGCTAACCACGATGCGTGAGACAATCTAAATTGTGCCTGGCCAAGGTGACTCACCAGTAGTAAAGAATTCACAGTTCTCGCCCAAGAAACGATCAAACCAGCGCGGATCACAACCTAGTGACTTCGTGAGCTTGAGATGGTGCATCTCATTCCACTCAACAGCTAAGTGCATCTCAAACCACAATGCGTGAGACTGCCTACATTGTGCCTGGCCAATGTGACTCACCAGTAGTAAAGAATTCACAGTGCTCGCCCAAGAAACGATCAAACCAGCGCTGATCACAACCTAGTGACTTCGTGAGCTTGAGATGGTGCATCTCATTCCACTCAACAGCTAAGTGCATCTCAAACCACAATGCGTGAGACTGCCTACATTGTGCCTGGCCAATGTGACTCACCAGTAGTAAAGAATGGCACAGTGCTCGCCCAAGAAACGATCAAACCAGCGCTGATCACCACCTAGTGACTCCATGATCTGGAGATGGTGCATCTCATTCCACTCCTCAGCAAAGTGCACCTGAAGTTGGAATTGCCAAATTCGATGATCACTGTAATAATTGTTTTTTACTACTTAAGACGGAGAGCAGCCAAATTCAAAAAAAAAAGTTCAAGTTCAAGTTCAAGTTCAAGTTCAAGTTTGGACTGGAATCTGTCCTACAGCATAGCCACAGTAGTGATTGTAGGATGACGATGTAATTATATTTGTAGAATTAAATGATCAATGTAGCAGAAACTCAGGGCCCCCATCGGGAAAATATGATTTGGGGTTTAGTCCACCAGTGCGTTTTCTTTTCAGCCCTTCCTGCCTCAGTTGAGCAAGTCCCTATAGCCCATTTGGCCTCCCCCTGGACTGTACCATACATACATACAGGGCATAGTGGGGTAGTACGATAGGTACAGTAGAAAAAGCATGGGAATGATCTTTTACCACAAACTTATTCATACAAAAAGTAGGAGTATGATCTTACACCACAAAATAGAGTGATGAAATGCCTGCAATCAATTAATTGATATTACAAAACTTCTCTTTGATTCAAGAAATCTACTTTCTCACACACACATAGACTCACACACAAAAACATACTCACAGACACTCACACACAGTGACGCACACGCACACAGACTCGTACACTCTCACTCAGACACACACACAGACTCTCCCCCACAGACATACAGCATGTCGCCCCAAAGACCACCCGAAACCCTATCCACACTTTTCTAAGCTTACTAACACTTCTCAACCACTTGTTCACACCTTACATAGCCACTTTCAGTGATTTACAATGGTCTTGTGGTAGACCAGATCGCTTGAGGATGAAGAGTCGGGGGTCCGACTCCCCCTTAGGTCGCTCTTGGCGTTGCTTACTTTGCCGACGGGCTCCCTCAACACCATGCCCCACCAGGCGTTATCATTACCTTTTTGTTCACACCTTTCAAGAGCTCAGCAACACAAACTACTTTTCTCAGCTCAGATTCACAATTGTGTCCACACCTTGACTGGTTCAATACCCCCTCCCTCCCCCCCCTCCTCTCACACTTTTCTCAGCTCAGATTCCCCCCCTTCCCTCCCTCATCTCCCTCCCCCCTCGACTCTCCCCTCCTCTCATACCTTTCTCAGCTCAGCCCCCCCCATTCACCTCCCTTCTCCCTTCTCCCCTCCCCCCCCCGCCTCCACCCTTCATACTTATCTCACCTCAGCCCTACTCCCCCATCGCCCCCTCTCCCTCCCACCCCACATACCTTTCTCAGCTCAGCCCCGGCACGCCAGAAGCCCACAGTCTCATAGAGATGAAGGATGGAGATGTAGGCAAAGTAGGGGATACGAGCCACTGTCTCAAGCACCCAAAATTTCTGAATGGAAGGTCAGTGAAAGTAACAGTCAGCAACGAGTGGTTGTTGCGAAAGTGCCTGAAATTCAGATTTTGTTTTCAGTTTATATCAAGCTAGGTCATGTTAGGAAGCATGGGGGAAGCCGGGTGGGTGAGTGTTGGGTGGGAGGGGAGGGGGGTGGGGTGGGGTGGGGGGGGGGGGTATAACAGCTCATTTCCGGGCAGTGGGTACTAGTGATCTATGTTGAGATTTGTCAAGAAATCAACAGTATGAGGAGGCGAGAGATAGGAATAAGTGTCGACAGAAAGTTCCAAAGCTGAGCAGAGAGCTATGCAGAGCAAGCTGGGTAGCAGAGAGCTGAGCAGTGCAAGTGGAGCACTGGGGGCACGTTCAAAAACAAAGTGGGCACGTACAAAAGAAAAAAAATGATTGGCCAAGTGGAGGTTCTACCTTGCAGAGTGAAAGAAGTATTCAAATGCCTCATCATCTTATTTGTGACGTGTATGAATGGATTCGTAGGAGACGAACTATTTAGAACTCAGACCTGGTACGGACAAGGGAAATCCGACTGTTTAATTAAAACAAAGCATTGAAGCGTTAGGTAATTATAAGTTGAGGCTATTGGTTCTGGTGAAGCGCTGCCAAGGACCCTGGGCACATTTGTATGTATGTTGTAACAGTCCAGGGGCAGATCAAAAAATCTGAAGAGAATTATAGCAGGAAAATAAAAAGTCTGCCCAGCTTCCCTTTAATCTGTGACCGTGTGTATGTTGTTGTGCATGTTGTTACAGTCCAGGGGTAAACCAAATAGGTTCAAGGGACTTACCCAACCATGACAGGAGGGGCTACAACAAAAAGTCCTATGCAGCGTCGCAAGCGACGCGGAAAATTGGCGGAGTGTGTTGGCAACGGAACGAAAGGTGGCAACGATGGAGCTGACCGAAGCGAGTCAGCTACGCGACCGTTGGCTGACATGTGAGGCTTCAAGTTTGTTTTTCTTTTTCGTTTGGACAGACGAACAAATGGGTAAACATGGGGGCTCCCGCCCCCTTGAAGAGGGGGCTTTGCCAAAAAGTCACTGATGAACTGAACCTCAAACAATTGTTTTGCCCACGGGGGTCCTGCTTTCATGCTCAAGTGGCTGAGTTTTTTATTCTGCTGACCCAAAGTTTATTTCATTTCAGGAAGGGGGTCCTCTGGTAGCTTTCAGGGAAGGGTTCTTTTATTTTTTTAGGGGAGGCTTTCGGGTGAATGGATATTCTGTTTTTTAGCCTTCTGGGTGGCGGTAGCCCCCCGGGTCACCCCGTTGTCCGCCCGACCCACTGTGCCTTACCACCGTGGCCTTCCCTGGATAAACTTCCCTTCATACACAACATCTAGGGTCAAGCAGAAAGCTGCGAAAGGGAGAGTGCCCTCCGGGGGGGACTTCAGCTTGCCATCCTTACCCTCGCAGGCCTTCTCCACCCTAGTCCCTGCCCCTTCTGCACACTATTACCACACCTACTCCCACACAGCCACTCTGGCCACACCTGGATAAACTACCTTCATACACAACATCCAGGTTCAGGCAAAGAGCTTGGAAAGGGAGAGTGAACTACAGGGGAGACTCAAGCTTGCCGTCCTTGGCCTCACAGGCCTTTCCCACTCTAGTCCCTGCCCCTCCTGCACACCACCACTACACCCACGCCCACATCCATACAGCCACCCTGGTATCACCTGGATAGGCTTCCCTTCATACACAAAATCCAGGGTCAAGCAAAGAGCTTGGAAAGGGAGAGTAACCCACAGGGGAGACACTAGCTTGCCGTCCTTGGCCTCACGAGCCTCCTCAAAGCGGGCAACTGCTGCATTGTCCAACGTCAGCTTGTCAAGCTTTTCTTTGATCTGCGGCCATGAAAAGGGTGAAAATAAAAAGATGAAAACAAAAAAATCTGTCAAGCTTTTCTTTGATCTGCGGCCATGAAAAGGATGAAAATAAAAGGATGAAAACAAAAAAAATCTGTCAAGCTTTTCTCTGATCTGCAGCCATGAAAAGGATGAAAATAAAAAGATGCAAAAATGAAGAAAAGAAAAATATGAAGACAAAAAAAGCTGTCAAGCTTTTTCCGATCTATGGCAATGAAAAGGATGAAAAATAAAAAGATGCCAAAATGGTGAAAATAGAAAGATGACAATTTAAATGGCTGTCAAGCTTTTCTTTCATCTGCGGCCATGAACAGGATGAAAATAAAATGATGGAAATAAACAGGCTGTCCAGCCCTGACCATGAAATTTAAAAATATGAACCTAAAAGAGTCCAGTTTTTCTTTAACTGCGGCCATGCAAAGGGTATTATTCAACAGATTCCGGTGTATTCAAAGGATCGTTATTCAGAGAAACCAAAGCATATCATGCTTTGTTTGCATTCAAATATTATAACCCTAAAACATTTGCCCCCACCCCACCCACCCCACCCCACACCCACCCACCCCACACACACCATGCTCCCCCTAGAGCTTACCCCTAGGGTTGGGAAGCAAACGCATATTTGGATTTTATATGCCGTATAAACGTATGCATATTACCGTATGAAAACGTATGAGGAAAATTAGACACTTCTCAAAAAATACTTTTACATGGATTTAAAGAAATTTCCGCGTAGCTAATTTCATTGGCATCACATATCAACTCTTGAAACGTATAAAAAAAATCAGACAAGTTTAGATTGTCCAAATCACAGTACATAAATCACGACCAGAAGTGCGTCGACAGAGAAGCGCGGTGCCAATCTAAGGGAGCCATTCGCCGCCAATAATATTGACACACTGTCTATGTAACCATGTTCACGTTGCACTAGGCTCAAGTCATCTTTCTAGGCAGATCCCTGAGTCAGCTACAGGTGTCAGACCAAGTAGGTGAGTATGTCGCAGCTTCTAGGCAGCTCCCTAAGTCAGCTACTGGTTCAGTCCTCAGGCCCCAGGCATCCAAGGCCACCTTCTCATCAACGTAGACTTTGTCGGCAAGGTCAGCGTTGGCAGCTATGTAGATCATATGTTCCCCCCTTTCAACAGAGAGGTTGGCCCTTAGCTTTGTGTACACCCGCCCAAACTTGGAGAAGAAGCGTGTATTGTATATTGTGATAGAGGAGGTCAGTAGCTTTCCAAATCAAATATTGAATGAAAAACGAGAAAGTTCAATGCCGGGAAGCGTGCTGTACTTTTCGACGTACACTGCTCATACGTTTGTACATACATATGAATATACATTTCGAGAAAAAATCATTCGTATGAATATACATATGATTATGTCAACGCATAATCATACGTTCATATGTCGGCCCAACCCTACTTACCCCCTTGGGCAAGTCATCATCTGTAACACATTTTCAATAACTAAGGTTCTCTTCAAGCACCCAGCATCACAGACTAGAAACACCACACACCCAGCACCAAGCACCACACACTTTAAGCACCACATACCTCGAGCCACTCAACCATGAGGAACTTAGGCTTGGGTGGGGGGAGTTCCAGCTTTCCAAACACATTCTTCTCCTCCAAGAAAGTATCGATATCACGAGCTACGCCAGTCACTGCGGAGCTGACCTACGAAACCAGGGATGCTTTTTTTAAATATATAAGTGGGTTTATCTAGCGAAAAAACTGGGTAAAAACTAGCGACTGCTCTATAGAGCTGGAAAACAAATTCCTGTGCCAAAAAGAAGAATTTGCATTTACATGAATGATTTGATTTGAACTGATAATGTCACTGCAGAGCTGACCTTTAAAACAGAAGTATTTGCATTCATATGATTGATTTGATTTGAACTCATTATGTCACTGTGGAGCTGACCTACGAAACAGAAGTATTTGCATTCATATGATTCACTTGATTTGAACTGCTTATGTCACTGCCGACCTGACCTACGAAACAGAAGTATTTGCAATCATCTGATTGATTCCATTTGAATTGATAATGTTACTGCGGAAGACGGCGCACAGCCTTAAAGGCTAAAGCCATGCAACCAAGTTCAAGTTCAAGTGCTAAGAAACAGAAGTGGAATGTGTGTGGGGAAGGGAAAGTGACGGGGGTTGAGACTACAGGCATGGCAAAAACAAACTGTATCTTGTCACAGACCAGGGGTAGCCTAATTGGTTGTAGGGACTTGCCCAACTATTATATCAGGAGGGACTAAAAAGATACAGCGCTAATGAAGTGAACCCCAAACTATCATTTTCCCGACAGAGGCAATAAGTTTGTGCAACAGTGATTATGCAATTTTGCAAATCCCCTCAGCCCACCCCAACCCCACCACCGCCCACCACCACCACTATCACCACCACCACAAACCGACTGCCAGCGTGGCAGAATAACCTAAACCTGAGCAAAGAGACCTGTGGATGTCTTTGGAGGCCATCAGAGGTCTTGCAACCTCTCAACCCATCCCAACACCAACACCAATCTCCAACACCACCACCACTAACTGACTGCCAGACCACCCCGCACATGAGCAAAGAGGCCAGTGGGGGCCTAAGGAGCCATTCCATGCCGACCTCACCACACCACCACCACCACACTGCCACTAACTGACTGCAAGACCTACACGCACATAGACAAGAGACCAGTGGGGTTCTCGGGATGAAAAGAAATTACCCATCCCACCCCCACCCCCTCACACACCACCACCACTATCACCACCACAAACTGACTGCCAGACCACCCCGCACATGAGCAAAGAGGCCAGTGGGGCCTCAGGAGCCATCCCATGCCAACCCCACCACACCACGCCACCATTATCACCACCACCACAAACTGACTGCCAGACCAACCCGCACATGGGCAAAGAGGCCAGTGGGGGGCCCAGGAGCCATCCCATGGCGACCGCACCACACTACACCACCACTATCACCACCACCACAAACTGCCTGCCAGACCAACTTTCACATGAGCAAAGAGACCATTGGGGGCCGTAAAAAGAAAAGAAATTACCCATCCCAACCCCACCACCACCACCACCGCCACCACAAACTGACTGCAAGACCAACCCACACTTACGCAGAGAGACCAGTGGGGGTCTTAGGAAGAAAAGAAACGACCAATCCCAACCCTACCGCCACCACCGACACCACCACAAACTGCCTGCCAGACCAACCCACACCAAAGCAAAGAGACCAGTGGGGGTCTTAGGAAGAAAAGAAATGACTCATCCCAACCCCACCACCACCAACACAGGAGCCATCCCATGCCAACCTCACCCTACCACTCACCACCACCACAAACTGACTGCCAGACCAACCCACACCTGAGCAAAGAGTCCAGTTGACGCCTCACGAGGAGCAGGGTTAATGGATTCTCCAAAGCGGACTGCCAATCGTAGCTGCTTCAACTCTTGCTGAAAGCTATCCTTGGCCTGCGATGTTGTCGGCAGGGGAACTGTTTAGGCAGGAGATTGTTGGGGGTGATGAGGGGAGTAGGGAGGGGGGAGGGGGGGGGGGGGGGGGGGGGGGGGGGGGGGGCTGATGGGGGCGGTGGTGCTGGTGGTGGGACAGGGGGGTGATGGAGGGGCAGGGGGGGCAGTAGGGTGGTGTGTGTGGTGTGTGTGTGTGTGTGGTGGTGGTGGTGGTGGGGGGGGGGGGGGGGGGGCTGGTGGCAGCGGTGATGGGGCTCACATGTAGGCATAGAGATGCTTCTGGAGTAAGATCCTCTGTCACAGGGTAGCATGCCATCTGGGTGTAAGTACCTACGAATAAGTAGGGGCCAGCATATCATATGATGCCGACCAATAGCGAGTATGACATAATATAATATCATAAAATTGCATCGTAGGATATTGCATGTAAATGGTAACTGTAGCCTAGTCAGACCGCCAGCATCATATGATACCATATAATATCATATTGCCATTCCCTAAGAATAAGTACCTTGACATTTTGAGTTGCCTTTTCTACATACCCAACAGTCTACTACTCTGACACATCCTTGGATATTACACGAGCTGGGGGGTGGTGACAGGTAGGACTGGGGGAGGTAGGGGGAAGCTAAGGAAAGGACTACATGGGAGTGGGAGCGGTAGGTGGAGGCTGGGACGTCCGTGCTTGGTGCTTAACAGTTGGTGGTTGGTGGCTAACAGTTGGTGGTTGGTGCTCAACAGTTGGTGGTGGTTGGTGCTCATGGTGGGTGGAACCTGCTATCACCACACCATCATTTCATCCAATTGTACTGCTTGAAGTACATTAGCACCACCAGAAGGCTTCAATAGCTCTTGCTAATACCAAAGGCTTTAATTTTTTTCTTTTTAAAGGATTTTCACCCCAGGAGGTGGGACCCCTTACACAACACAGCGCCACTGAGGATTTAGAAAGAAAGGCGAAGAAATTCATACTTCAGTAGGCATCCACCATGCAGCGACTGACTGGCGACGAAATGGCAACAGAATGGCGATTAAAACAACCATGCAACGATGGAATGAAAACAGACTGGCGACAAAAACCGTGCAGCAACGGAACGGCACCGTAAAACGAAAACATTGGTGACCAGGCTGACATTACTCCAGCCATAAACTGCCCAAATCAATGGCCCTGCGGCAGCCTGCACTCTGTTCAGGTTCTTTAACAGGTGATTAGGTTGTTCAACACCTGCATGTTTAGCCAGCGTTGTCCATAAAACACCCTGAGCAGGGTGCAGGCTGCCTTAGGGCCACTGATTTGGGCAATTTATGGCTTGAGTAATGTCAGTCTGGTCACCAGTGTTTTTGTTTTCCTTGCCATTCCATTCGATTCACGGCTATTTTCGTCTGCATTCCATCGCTGCGTGGATATTTCTGTCTCCATTCCGTTGCCATTTCGTTGCCATTCAGTCTCTGCATGGACGTAAGAACTGCCCCCCAGACCCCCCAAGCCGCGGGTTTGGGGGGCAGTGTGTCACACTGTGGTCGCACCGAGTCACTCAATTAAAGACACGTCTCATACACAAAAAAGCCTGCCCACCTGGACATGTCTTTGAACTGTACACCACCACGTGATTGAATTCTTTTCACGAGAGCTCTGTCTACCATATTCCATACTACTACATAGTATATGTTTGTCATCAGCCTGCAAACGGTGAGCGGCCTGAATGCTCTACGCCATGCAATCACACCTGTTTCATTATTGTGCTGTGTGTAGCAGCTTCTAGGCAGCTCCCTTCCCCCGTCCTTGAGCCTAACCTGAGGCTAGCTAGTGCGTCTGAAAGTTGACACTACTGGCATTTCAATGCAAATGAAAGGCTAGACCCAGTGTCTAGCTGTCGGAGCTGGCTGGAAGCTGTCATGTGCAGCCCAAAAATGAAACGGTGGCGTTCAGCATGTAATAATGTAGAGAGTAATCACCAGCATGGTTTGATTTAGGGTGCTACATGTAGCAAAAGTGCTACATTTTGTAGCTTGGAGTTTTGAGGTGCTCCGATTGAGCCTTTAAGGTGCTTTACGCCCCAAGAAAGCTGCTACAAGTCCTGCAAGCGACGCAGAAAATTGGCTGAGTGTGTTGTCAACGGAGCGCAATTTGGCAACAATGGATCTGACCGAAGCGAGTTAGTAACACAACCGTTGGATGACGTGTCAGGCTTCAATTTTTTGGTCGGACACACAAACGGACAAATGGGTAAACATGAAGGCTCACACCCCCTTGAAGAGGGGGCTCTGCCAACCAACCCCTAATAACTACTAGGGGCAGCACGGTGCTGAGTAAAGACACCTCATTCGTTACTTAACCCACAACCCCCAACCCCAACCCACAGCCCCAAACCCCAACCCACAAACCCAACCCACAGCCCCAAACTCCAACCCACAACCCCAACCCCAATCCAAAACCCCAAACCCACAGCTTCAACCAACCCCCCAAACCCAACTCACAACCCAACCACAAGGAGCAGCACGGTGCTGAGTAAAGACACCACATTCATTACTTGAAAACAAACCTGACCACCATATAATCAGCAGGTAAAAACCTATCACCATGTAATGAGAGAACCAGGTCAGAGAAACATTCTTACCAGTTTTTTATTTTCAGCTACGAACAGCAGCTTCTAGGCAGCTCTGCTGACTGACTATTCAGCCTAACCTAATGCAACATAGAGTGTCTGGAAGCTGACAGAATCCGCTGTCCAGGACTGTCAAAATCTTGGGGCATAGCCCAGAGGCTGGATCAGGTAACAGCCTAGGAGCTGCTGCTCGTAGCTGAAAAGAAATTATGATTCTTACCAGCCCGAACACATTCTTGGGAACCTGCCCATAGTTCGCCTCATAGAGTCGGCCACCTCCTGAGCGGAACCCATAGTCAGCACACATAGCGATCTTCGTTGTTCCGTCCCGGTCGAAGAAGAGCCGGCATCCCTGGTCATCTATAGAATCATAGCTCCCCTGGGAGACTCTGACACGGACGGAGCTCCTGGCTCACGACAATCAGACACACAAGTCAGATTATGTTTTGTAATAGCTGTAGTCAGCACACATAGCAATCTCCGTTGATCCGTCGCGGTCGAAGAAGGGCCAGCATCCCTTATCATCCATAGAATCATAACACCCCTGGGAGGCTCGGACACGGACAGAGCTCCTGGCACACGACAATCAGACACACAAATCAGATTAGGTTTTGTAGTAGCTGTAGTCAGCACACATGGCGATCTTCGTCAATCTGTCGCGGACGAAGCAGAGCCTGCGTTCCCTTGTCATCAATAGCATCATAGCTTCATAATTTGGAGACTCGAACACGGACAGAGCTCTTGTCACACGACAATAAGACACAAAAACCAGATTATATTATTTTACAGCAGTTAGATACTGAGGACGTGCACATAGAAGGGGCTGCATCCCTAATCGTCATTGTCGTCACAGTTTGCCTGGCAGACTCAGACATGCAAGGAGCTCCTAACACAAGACGATCAGACATACAAATTGGATTATATTATTTTACAGCTGATAAATACTGAGGGCGTGCTCATAGAAGAGGCTGCATCCCTTATCAGCAGTGTCCTCATAGTTTGCCTGGTGACTCAGACACGCAAGGAGCTCCTGGCACATGACAATCAGACATACAAATTGGATTACATTATTTTACAGCTGTTAGATACTGTGGACGTGCACATAGAAGGGGCTGCATCCCTAATCGCCAGTGTCGTCATAGTTTGCCTGGTCGACTCAGCTACGCAAGGAGTTCCTGGTACAAGAACAATACTTTATAATAAGAATGCGGTACCTTGCTTAGATTGTGTTGCTGCCGAAGACGGCCAGCAGCCTTAAAGACTGGAGCCATGTAAACAAGTTCAAGCTAAAGCTCAAGCTCCTGCCACACGACAATCAGTCGCACAAACCAGACATAATTTTGGAAAAGCTGCAGAGTAATGATGACGCATGGTGAGGCGTGGTATTAAGGGAGACCTGCCTTCCGGCAGTAGGGAAGGGGCTGCTACTTCACCTAGACAAAGCTACCATGGCAGTTGACAGCGATTGCGAACACTAAGCGCACCCGTAGGGATTGAAACCCCGACCTTCTTGTTACACCGAGCTCTACCATTGAGCCATTCGACAAATTGGGAAAGAGCTTAATGATAAGAAGGCCCCCGCTTTAATCAATTTTGCTAACCGACAAGCAGACTGCTTAGACTCATTACATGGCCATTTGTTTGCCAACCTTACAGCAGTTTGGCCGAGTTCATGACAAAGCTTTTCATTTCAGATACGAGCAGTAGCTTCTAGGCAGCTCCCTGAGCCAGCCACTGGTCCAAGCCCCAAGACAGCAGCAACACAGGAAAGCTGATTTTGTCAAATTGTGTCTGCAAGGTGCACTTGGTTGCATCAAAAATTGTTGTCTAAACTTGTAGTTGTTGATCAGGTGTTGAACACGGTGTTGAACACCCTGACCACCTGCTCAACAACCTGAACAGGTGCAGACTGACTTGGGGTTTGCAGGAGCTTAACGTAGACATGTCTTAGAACTATCATTACCCACTGCATTGGGTCAACTTCAGCTTTCTTACAACAATGAAATGCTGTGAAAGCATCTTGTACTCATGAGTGAGGTATAGCAGTGTGTATGCGGCCCGTGTTCACCCTGCACAAAACAGTGAGCAGTCTGCAGGCTACCAGATCATACAATTGAACAGATCCAAGTGGCTGGTTTGCAGCAGGCTGGCCAACTGATGTGAATTGTGTGGCTGCATGTGGGTCATAACTACATTTCCTTAATGGTGGTTGAACCATCCGTATTCATGGGTTCATGGTTCATGCATCAGGTTCTCATGCATTAAATTTGTAGCTTCACGTTCAATGTACGGTTTTCCAAGAGCTAGTTGGCACGTAAGTGTTTGAGCAATCCACTGGATTTGGAACCTCTCCCTTCAAGTTACCCCTCACTTGGATACCACATCAATTCCACAAGTCATCAAGGGCGGAGCCATCTATGCATCATGCGAATTCTGGCAGCATCGCTCTAAAAACAACGTGCCCCTTGGTCATGTTTTGGTGGTGATCTCGCAAGCACGGGAAGCAGTTTTTCCTTCCTGGTTCCGACAGTTATAATTATCGCCGTCAGTTGCTTCAGTAAACACCATTATGAATTGCGGCTTCTCGCTGTTACGCGCTGAGTGCCTTACAACAACAATTGGGAAGGTTTTCTTCAGTATATAGAATCCTGGCGAAATAGTTGCTACCGCACACGTACCCTCGGACTTGGGAGCTCGTTCCAGGAATCCTGCTGCGTAGCTTCAAGGATGATCCCAGCATTATCGATCAGTTGCGTGCGTTCTGGTGGGTGGCTGTCTTGGTTGCAGGTTAGAGAAGTTACGAAAGTTTAGTGCGAGAGTCAGACGGTGCGAATGCTCTAGTGTTCGGTAGAAATCAGGAAACAATGTGTCGCGCTACAAGCGCTGCAATTGGAAAGCGAGTGCAGAATAGGTTTTGTGTAGTTTGAAGGCCTCGTGCGTGATAACATTCAGCGGACACACGCAAAACAGAAAGCTGGTCCGCCCCCCTGCCCACGCCCACGTCGGCCCTGCTGTCCGCCGTAACCGATCTATGATCGTAACTTGGACGCGTGCTCGGGGCTGAGTGGCGCGCGCGGGGCTGGGTGGAATCCGCCCTCCTAATCGTGCATTCAATTCCCCAAGATAATTATGTGGCATCCTTCTGGCCCAGTCTTCATCTCATCTGTGACGTATGAGTACGATGAATGGCCAATTATTTCCTCATGGTCACCACCTAGATATGATAGCACTAGGTTTCTCTACTCAGACAAACGACTAGACCGCCAGTTCGCCTTGTAGTTGCGTCGTCGCCTCCTCGAGGGGGCGCGCGGTGAGGATCGGTATCCGTCACAGCATCGCATAGGGTTCTTTGCATCAGTGGGCAATACCACGCCACGGTTCCTCTGTCCAATCACTTCTTTGCCTGCTGTGCGAAAAACTCTCATGTCGCGCGGAGTAACTTGCGGCTACTCTCACATCCGCCAGCCCAGGGCAGGATGGCACCGGACAAGGCAGGTCTACCGTGTAGTACGTTACGCATGCCTGCCTGGTGGGTCTCTGTGCACTAGCCCAAGATTGGAAGGATTAGATGTGATGGGACGAAGCCTTCCCTGCAGGGGACGAGGGAATAGGAATGGGTGCGATCTCATGTGCACTGATATGTATGTTACAGTCCAGGGCTAGCCAAATAGGCTCGAGAGACCAGTCCAAGAATGGCCTACCCACCTACCTATCTACCCACCACCAGCTGCCCACCTCACCACCTGCCCACCTGAAGAGGATCAAACAAGTAAAATTGAAGCTAGGCTCAGTTCTACTGTGAAGTGTGAACGAGTTTTTCAACAATATGTATAATGCGGCAAGCTGAAAACAGTGTTCATTTCCTGCCCAGAACCTTGGAACAAATGTATTTTTACTGTCTTCACCAAAGTGACTGCATGCTGTATTTAGGAGAGTGTTGCAGCAGTTTATATATATTTATTTTTATATTGTCGCTGTTAACTCAGCCCACAGACAGTGAGTAGCATGATGGCAAATATACCATGCAATAAAAACAAACCAATGAAAACAGGTCCAACCTACCGAATCAAGAGGTTTATTAGGTGCGCATTGCTTCCTTGGCCTGAACTTCCACTATGCCAGCATCTTGCCAGATGTCTACCTAAGTGTTGCATGCGAAGTTAGCTTTGTTTCTTCATGAATGTACGAAGAGAATAGATCAAGACATTAAGCATATTTGGAGAAGAATACTTTGATTTTGATTGTTTTTACGATGATGGTAATGATTACATTGTTTATTATTTTTACTGCCGAACACAGTGAGCAGCCAAATTGCTAGCCGGGCCCATGAGTTAAGTTCAAATAGTCTGTCTACTGCTGTTATAGACCGTTTATTATACCGGCTACTGAGTTGCTCTGAGAAGCCAGTGCGCTGTCCATGACTGGACCTGCACTGTACACGTGTCCCTATGACACTGTGCGCTGTTGTGCAAGTACTGCTGTACTGCCACCGGCTTAGTATATCATGCGGACTCCAGCGGCATGCTAGTACTCAATACTGTAATCTATCAGTCGCTACATCTCTCTCGCTTGAAAGAGTATCCCTCACTCACTACGAGATTATCACAGGTTATGTAAGCCCTTACACTCACGCTATTTGATCTATCACGCTGGTCGCAACGCTTTGCAGCATCGCTCGGCGTAACCCAGTTCCCATTTGTCGCTACTCGTCTAAGCCCGCAGCGCCGCTACGTCAATTGCTGCTTCGTCTGCCTGCCGCTGCCCTAGACAGTCCTCATCTCAAGTCTACAATTGAAGAAAGCAAGCCCGATCTGCAAGTATCGGCCCTCTGTGTCTCATCATAAGACTATTACCAGTGATATTTGAAGAAACTGTCATCTTCACCGCCAACCAAGAAGGTTCGCAAGCTCCGCCCTCAAGCGTCCTTTGACCCCCCTCCCCTGACAGACACCTGTCCTTTCCAAATCCCAAACCCTGTCCCGATCTCCCAACCCCCCCCCCCCCCCCCCCCTCCCCTCCCACACACACACACTCCCCTTCATCCCCCACCCATTTCCCATTCCCCGATCTACACAACTCCTCATCCACCCCTAGCAAACCACCTCACTCCCTGCTCCGGCGATCCACCTCCATTCCCTGCTTTCTCTCCTAATGGCCGCCTTCAAGGCCTACCCCATCGTCGAGACGTACAACGGCGACAAAGGTAAATTTGCTGAGTTCTACACCTCCCTTGTCAGCCCAATGATCGATGACTTAACCCGCCACTGTGTCATCGATGGCGCCAAGGACTTTGCAGACTACGACGAGCCCATGTGAGGATCGGGATACCCCGATGTCCAATATGCCAGAATATCCTGTTGTGACAATTTCTATGCGCTCCAGCACATCAAACAGTCCCTCTCCATGGATCTGAGAGAACAAGTGCACGCTCACACAAACATAGCTGCGGCTGCACTCTGTTTCCTTCGCCGGGAATTTGGAGGAGGTATGAAACTCAACCTAACAGGATTGCCGCATATCCACACACTACCACAAACTCCCATGCTCCTACCTGATTCACACCCCGAAACTACCGCAGAGCCACCTCAGCCCCCGCAACCATCCCCGCCACCAGCATCACCTCTCCCTCCTGTCAGAGACGCTGAAGTGGACCCGCAACCAATGATTCAAGACCAGAGCATTCCAAGACCTGCCCAAGCCCTCACCCAAGTCCAACTTGGCCGCCAGTTCTTCGAGGCAGCGCCGCACCCCATGGGCATGCCATACCCCTTCAGCAGTGAAGACGAAGCTGAAGAAACGAGACAACTTGATGCATCTATACCTACCAGACTGTCCCACCAGGATCAAGGCTCTTCACAGTCCCCTCCCCAATGTCCACCTCCTCATGACTGCATGAACTGCCAAGGCCATGGTCATACCATGGATGACTGCCCAAGTGAACCACTCCCTGACCCACAGTCCTCCACAGCTCCAGAATGCTCCACATGTGCAGGCTATGGACACACTAGCAAGGAATGCCCAACCCAGTTCTCCACATCATCTGAAGAAGACCCTCCTGAAGACCAAGCTGCTGGACAAGAAGATACATCTACCACCGAGGATCCATATGCAGATGATATCCCTACACCCCCAGCTGATGACATTGGTGAGATTCCTGACAACCTAGTGAATGATCCACCTCAGCCTGCCTTGCAAGGACCTCTACCTGCCCAACCTGCCGCTCCCATGCTCGCTGCACCACCTGTCAACCCATGCCTAATTAATGGTTCCTGTATCGTCAACACTACCTGCCAAAGGCACTGCACCCATGATGTCAAGACACTCATCAGAGTTAGAGACCTTGAGCAACCAGTGATCATCTACCTGGAAGGATCCCTGGAACCTATCATCTGTGTCAAAGAAGGGACAGCAGTGATCAAAGGTCACTTTGGTTTCTTACTGACACTCTTGAATGTCCTTGTCCTCCCAGCCCCCTACAAACACAACTGCATCAGTGTTTCGGCTTGGATGCAGCATCCCTCCACCCATCCATCATCTCACCTCCTCCTCGCTTCCCAAAGGGCCCTATTCAAGATTGAAAACCCCAGTGGCCATTACTTCTCAAACCTTGACTGCAACACCTTGTATGACTCTGGAGGATACCATGTCACACCCTGCCTACTATGCTCAGCAAAGTGACCACCCAGATCATGACTCCCCTGAAGACCCCTGGTATCTACAACCAGACATCATGATCCATGAGCTATCATACCCAGCTCGTGAACGGTGGGAGAACCGCTCCAGAGACATTCCTACACCTCCACCCCTGCCTTCCACCAACTCCTCCTCCTCCTGCTCCTCCACCTCCCCCTTCCTCCCCCTCCTCCCACTACCTAACTCCAAGACCCCCCCTTCTCCGTCACAACCTTCCACCTCTCTTCCCCTTTGGAACCTCCCTCCCAGATCAAACCCACCTGATCCGGGACAGAAATACATCTATTGGTCTGAGTGTCACAAAGAAGCAGGATTCTCTGAGGTCCCAAAGCATATGCCCTAACCTAACGCAAGGTGGGGAGTCAACACACTCGAGGACTCCAGCGATGACTATGACACCCCATCTGTCATGGCTCAGCTGGCCAAGATGAAGCAATCCATGATAGCTATCCTCAACAAGATACTGATCGCACCATCTACCATCCAAGACAGCACAGTACCCTCCACACATGCCTCTGGACCCCCTGACCCTGGACCCTCGGATCCAGGTCCCTCTGCTCATGGTCCATCTGCTCCTGATGCAACCACTGTACCAAGTGCCCAGGAACTCTCACCTGCACCACATACTGCTCCAGTCCCCCAACCTGATCCTCTGGTACTGCACGAGGCCACCTCACATGCAGAACCTGTCCACCACTCACAGTTCAGGTCAGATACCTTTCTAACGCCTGTAGGCCTGACGGAATACAACCCCCCCCGAAGGACCCTCCCACTCACCCAGACAGCAGTGAGTCTGACGATGAGAACAACATCCAACTCTGTCAGGTCACGTACAATGACATGGCAGGAGACACTCACCACACACTACAAAATGCCTCAACTGGTTGCACTATTCAACACCATTTCAGACACCCCAGCCATCCCAGCCTTACAGAGCATAGTCACCACCCACATATACAGAATCACCATGGATTTCAACTCCATCTATGAGGGACTCTGTGACATGGAAGCACACAACACTGACCTGCCTTGGCCCCCCATACCATGTCATCAACCCCTGTATAACCACTCAACTGCCCTGGCAAACCTAGTGTGGCGATACCCCACCTGCCCCCCATCTTACCAACAGGCTCTTCAGTGGTCCATCTGCCTCCAGGCTGCCATGGTCAGAGCATATGCATTTGCAGCCACAACATCACCCTCTACTCTCCTGACGGGGTACAGGGTAGCACAGGCAGACATAACCAGCCCATTCCTAGCCTACATTGATGACGTAGTCACACCCTGGAGCCACCTGGACTTTACTTCATCCTCATGAGTTTCCCCCCAATGATGCGCATTGGTGGCCACCCCAATGCCTTTGATGACTTCTATAAGAAATCGTCAAGCGCATCAGATATGATGGGTACTACCAAGTCCCGTACCCACCCACTCCCTCCTATAGACCTGGATTCCTTCATTATTGATGACCATCAATAGGGGGGAACCAACCTCATTCAGTCCTTATCCCCACAAGGGAAGCAAATCCTGGCCTCCACTTACAGTTCAGGTCAGATACCTTTCTAACACCTGTAGCAGCCTACCAGAAACCCCTCCCTACACTAGCTCCAAGTAGTATCCCCTGCAAGCTCCCTCTGAAAACCCCAGCAGCATACCCAGCAGCCATCCTGCAGCTCCAAGTACTATTCCCTGTAGGATCCCTTGCAGCCCCTAGCTGTATGCCCAGCAGGATCCCCTGCAGCCCCAGGCATATGCCCAGCAGCTTCCCTGTAGCTCCTAGTAGTAATCCCTGTAACTCTTATACAGCACTTGCATGTTACTTTAAAAATCCTGCAACCCAGCCTGCAGCCCCTCAGTAATTCCCCCTCAGGCTAGCTGCTACCTTAACACAGTTAATATTGATCATTGCAGCCTCCCTGCCAAAACCATCAAGAGACCAAGGCATCTTAGTAGTTTCTATCTTAGTAGTAGCTATCTTAGTAGTTCCTCATGACTTTGAAAGTCTTCCTATAATTATTTCTTACTCCCTAAGTTTATATATCCGCTTCTGTCCTATCGAGTATTTATCAGTTCACATCTTAGCATATTTCCTTATAGCCCCTCAGTTAACTCCAGGAATTCTTGATCCCAAGAATACCTTGAGTTGGGGGGATGTTTAGGACCGGATTGTATACCAGCTACTAAGTTGCTCTGAGAAGCCATTGCGCTGTCATGGCTGGAGCTGCACTGTACACGTGTCCCTGTGACACTGTGCGCTGTCGTTGCAAGTACTGCTGTACTGCCACCGGCTTAGTATATCATGCGGACTCCAGCGACACTGCTAGTATTCGATACTGTAATCTATCAGTCGCTACATCTCTCTCGCTTGAAAGAGTCTCCCTCGCTCAATACGAGATTATCACGACTGCCCTTGCCGCCCTTGCCGCAAGTGGGAAGGCAAGACTGGTATGGCGGCTACTGGAGAGTCCATAGGCTGTGAACTTCCGGAGTTATGTGCAGAGCACAGAGACGAGGGGAAGACGGTAAGGATAAGATCTTTACAGTTAGATAAAGCATTCGATCAATGCGCTAGGAGGAAGTATATGAGATGGCGCGGCACACCTTAGGGTACCGGCATCAGAGTCCGTGCCATAGCTGGCAGCGGCATCGCAGTACAGTGCAGCAGGGAGGTAGACCTGTGCACTCTAGGTGAGCCGGTGAAACCCGGTGAATAACGTAGGCTGGTTCTAAGAGTTTAGCTACCGGTTTATCAGACTGGAGCTACAAAACAACGAGTAGGACAAGGAAGGACAGCAAAACAAAATGGGAGTGAGACTCCTGAAGTCTTGAATCCGGTGTTCATGTACCGGTATGTATGTTGTTACAGGGGTAACAAAATAGGCTAAAGGAAGTCCCCAGCCATGATGTCTGGAAGGGCTATAACAAAAAAAAACTGACGAACTGACCCCCGAACAATTGTTTTACGGACAGGGGGCTCTGAGTTCGTACCACAGTGATAAATTATTTTTACTGCTACAGCCCTGATTCTCGACTGGAGGTCTACATGACTACATCGCAGGGGCTAGACTGCAGATGATGCTGGGTTCGAAACCCTATAGATGCGCTTTAGTGTTCGCAGTCGCTGTCAACTGCCATGTTAGCACTGTGCAGGTCAAGTAGCAGCGGAAGACAGGGCTCATGTAATGTCACGCTCCACCAGGCGTTATCATGACTCTGCATCGTGGGACAACTATTATTACGTTTGTAGTAGTAATAAAACGTGATTTGCTCTCGTTTACATTTTTTCCGCATAGACGGCGAGCAGCCAAAATTGCTGGCTGAAGCTATGTGACCAAGTTCAAGTTCAAGTTTACGATTGTAGATACAGTATCGCCCCATCAAGCTAGATTCGTTTATATAAGTGACCTGGACAAGTTTTTTAACTGTCCACCCCGCGCATGCTCCCTGCATCCCAGTTTTCCGTGGGCATCGCACGGGGGGGGCTTTGGAATTAGAAGATAGCGAGCAGCCCGGGAGTTGGCGGAAAACCATGTAACAATTAAAATAAAATTATATATTTGTTTTTTCCAGTGATAATTAGGCGTGGGCAACCATGTTGTTCTGGGGGACTCCAAAATCTACATCATGAGACACAAGCGGTTCACAAATCTGCGACTGAGATGCAGGAGACCCTCAAAAAATCTGTGTGCGGCACGCAACATGCAGCATGTACAATAACCCTGGTGGGCACAGGCCACAGTAGCATGGCTGTAAGTATGCGTCATATACTCATATACTTACATACATACATCATGAGCCCCATAATCAATGGCACGCATTGGAAGTACCTTCAAAAACTTGAACGCCCTTATCAACTTGAGGTGAACAGCCCATGCCGCGTGTCCACGAGCAGGTGGCGTGGGCCCATGGCCTAGGTCGACGCCTAACCCTCAGGCATCGCGGCACCTGCCCTGGTGTAACAGGGTAGCAGTAGGGTCTCTGCCACATTCAGGGCGGTACAAACTACCAACATATGTTTGACCACTACATGCGTCCGGCTTTATAGCAATTCAGGGATGAACTGGACAAAACGTTTCAGCGAGAAAGTTGCACTTCCTACTTCGTAACTTGAAATCGAGAATTTTTGCCTGGAAATCCGAGAATTCTCGACAATTCTGGACCGCTCAAGTTCCGGAACGACAAAGTACGAACAAGTTTTCCCGTTCATCCCCGGAATTGGAGTTGTACTGTTTGTAATACCTTGAAGTTAACGTTGTATCTGATTCCTCACAAATTAAGCAGTGCCTGAATCGCAGACAACAATACAAACCACAAGTTAGTCACATTGTGCCAGGACATACCTAATTCCACTCTTGCCTCAGCCGAAAGAGGCCTCTCAACCCAGACTCTGACACAGAAGAAGCAATGCCTCCCTCAGCTAAAAAGGCTGAGGCGGGCGGTGGGGGGGGGGGTGGGGGTGGCGCTCGTCATCTGATGTTATCGCCGCTCAATCATCTCTCGCAAAAACTGTGGGGGGGGGGGGGCCTGTTGTCCGAGTTTGCCACAACATTCCCGGCAAAAAACGGGGGTGGA